>JABSTQ010010660.1:0-551446 GCA_013358835.2 Ixodes persulcatus | reverse complement strand
GCGCCCGGGACATCGTTCGGAGCTTTTGGACCGAAAGGACACACGCTGGAGACAGTGGTACATAACAGCGAACTGATAATGATGTTGTAAGAATAAACAAAGTGTTTTTTTGTTTTTTTTTTTGTCATTCGTTTCGGAGTTCTTATTGCTTAGCGTTGCAATCCAATAGGCTGCGAAGCGATGGTAAGGTGCTCGAGACGCCGGACGGCCTAGGGTTACTAAGTTGTTAGTAAAGAGTTTTAGTATTGCGTCTACAAGCGAACACAAGCACAGACCATTTGCGCTAATCTTGCTTGTTCCACACACCGCGCGCGCGCGCGCGCGGCACTTAAATTGTGGTCTTAAATTGGCGAATGGCGACGACGTGCGTGCTCAGCGCGGAGCACACCACCATAGCCTCTTCCGTACTCACACAGCCTGGCAGTTCGACGACGGAGCCATAGAGCGCCCGGTCGCAGATTTGGAGCGCGAGGATCTGGTAGCACTGCGCATCAAAGAGCCACTTTCGGGGAACCTGGACGTCAGCGCACAGCTTTTGCAGTGGCGAGGACCCGAAACACCCTTCTTGTGCGTTTCGGGTCCGCCTCGAGACGCCGCAGCGAGGCGCTAGTCACGTGGCTCTCCTCTCATCCGTTGTCTGCCGCTCCACCTTTTCCATTTCGGTGGCCAATTCTCGTGGCGATCTGCCAGGATTTGTCAGTGTATAGAAGGCTATGACACCACGCTAACGCAAACGCAGAGCGCTTTTTTTTGTCTTTTTGCTCCTATACGCAATACTGAAAAGCTCTGATGACTATGCGACTTGACAGTTTAAAAACAATTCAGGCCGTGAGTGACAAGTCTCGAGAAAATGGCGGCTAAAGCCGACATTGCGGCATTAGCCATATCTGAACGATGAAAAAACAAATCGCGAAGCAAGAAGTGGGAACGCAGTAAGCCGAACCTTACGTTTCTAATTTTTCTAGTGTATATATAACGATTCCTGCGCAGAGACCTTCTGCACTGACTTGAAACTCGCCATAAATGACATTTTGGTAACGAAATATTTTAGCGGACTGTTCCGAGTCTGAGTTTCAGGTCATCCTGCACTTATGAAAAAGGCATATAAACTGAACAGTACCACCGTGTCGTTGTGCTCACGACTATTCTTTGGAGATAAGAGCGAAAGCGCAGTCATCTTTGGGCATATGCGAAGTACAGAAGGAAATCCGATCTCAGCAATGTGAAGCGAACGCACGATAAGATTGTAATCAACGGAATATGTTTACTTGGGACACTAAAGAAGATGAGATTGTACCCGCGAGGCGCAGATGACATCCTGTAGAACCATAAATTGTAGAAGTATTGTAGAAGCATAAAAAAAAAGTCGAAGAGTTGTCCGGTTTGATTAGATCTGTTCAAGCCGATATGATTCTCGGAACCAATCATGGCTACATGACTGTGTTTTAGATCATGAGGTGTTTTTCTAGATGTTTGACCGTCTTCAGATAGGATAGGTCGTCACACGGGAAAGGAATCTTTTGGCTTGTTGGGACACATATGTAAAGTTATCAACTTGCTATGGCTGGGAATGCTGTCGAGTCATTTTGTTGTCGAATGAGGATGCCCGATAAAACATATTTTAAAGTATGGGTGTTCTATAGACCGCCAAATTTGGATTATTATTGTATACACACGGGCTCAGCGAACTGGTTTCTAGTATTTGCAATGAGTGTGTAATGCTCGGTGGTGATTTAATATACCAGACACAGCATGGAGTGAGGAAGGCTGTTCCTGTAGAACAATGAGTCGACTGAATGTAGCTATGAAGCCCCTGATTGACAGCTTGAGATTCACCCAATATGTCATCGTAACTACGGGTAGATCGATCAAACTTGACGTATTTCTGTGCAATCATTCAGACATCGTTAAACGTTTCGACGTCATACCTGGAACAAGCGATCTTGATGCTGTAATTGCGACGCTTGGTTTTAGAAAAGCACGCGCAAATTAATTGGCGCAAAGTTAAAACGAATAGAAGAATAATTTTGCACGAAGGGGAAATCATGAAGCTATCAGCTCGGAATTTTTAATAACTTGCTTTCATTTAAATGTGTCGCTGAGGAGATAGGTGTCGATCATACTTGGGTGCTGTTGAAGCAGGGATTAACCCGGCTTACCAAAAAAAAAATACTTTCCGTGTATTGAGTCCACTAAACTAAATAAAAAGCGAAATACCACCGAATAATGAGGCGGAACATTCTTTCAGACCTAAAAATGGAGTCTGCGCTGTGGCATTACACAATGCAAAGCGCCATGCTTGCATTGCGTAATGCAACAGCGCAGACTTAATTTTGAGGTCTAAACAGATGTTCCGCCTCATCATTCGCTGAGCTCATTTCGTAGATCGCAGAGATTGGCTCTTTGAGTTTGGTAACTAGACGCGCAGGCATTTCTTAGAGCGTTGGAGAGAAGTCGGTGACGGATCGGGACACTGGTTTGTGAGTGGCTGTAATCCCACGTTTTCGAAGGACGCGTCCGATGGTCTCGCTGACGTTCCTCACGTATGGCAGGCACAGACGGCTCGAACGAGCCGGTATTGTGGAGACACGGGGAGGGCGCAGATTCTTGTGGCTCGGTTAATGAGTTTTCTTTTTTTTTTTGTAGCCGTTGTTTTAAAGGTCGGTCTTGATCCTGTTGACCTCTTCCCGGAGAAACGGCTCCGTCGAGCACACAGGCATGGCACATCTGAACAGCGCAGTAACCAGAGAAACATGTTGGTAAGAGTCAAAGATCAATAACTTCCGGTGTGCGTAGGCTTCTTATTTGCCGTGTAGGTCAGCTTGTCTGAAGTCTTCTTTACACTCATCTCCAGAAACGGAAGCGCACCATCATTCTGGCGTTCCACCCTGAACTAAATAGCAGGTTCAATTAGATTAAAGTGCTGGCAAAAACGGTCGATGTCAGTCTTCTTAACGACGCAAAAGCAGTTGTCTACATAACAAAGAAAGATCTTCGAATTCGACACAAACGAAGCAAGTGCTATCTGCTCTATATGTTCCATGGTGAGGTTAGCCATGATGACCGAGATAGCTGCTCCCATAGCGGTGCCGCCTGTCTGCTTGAAGAGGAGCCCATAGAACTAGACGTAGGTGCTTGTGCGGCATAGCGCCAATAGATGGCAGATCTTGTCAGCGAACAAGCAGGTTCGGTCCGCTAGACTCGTATTGTTCATGAGCGCAGTCCTAGCCACGGACAACGCAAGCGTCACCGGAACGCTGGCAAAAAGCGACACAACGTCGAACGCGACGAGAGCCTCCTTGACGTGTACTTAAAGCACCTTGACGAGGTCGAGAAAATGAGTTGAGTTCAAAAGTACGTGGGTGTGTTGCTGGTGAGCAGTTGCATCAGCTGGTGCAGGTACGTCGACACTGCGAGAAGCGGGGATGTGGTGAAGTAAACAATGGGGCGGATGGGCGCTCCGGACTTGTGGATCTTGGGAAGGCCGTAGAGGGCTGGGGCAGACCCATTTGGCATATCAGCCTGAGGTAAAAACCAAGAGAGTTCGGGTGTTACTTGAAGATGACGGAAAGTGTCCTGCTGACGGTCTCCGGGATCTTTGCAGTCGGGTCGTTTCCCACGGGCGTATGCAGAGGTGGAAAGGAGCGCCATCACTTTCTCTTTGTACTCACATTTGTCGAGAAAAACCCAGGCGCTGCTCTTGTCAGCCAGCTGAATCACAATGTGATCGTCCTCATTCAGAGTTTGAAGGGCGTTGTGCTCAGCGGATGAGATGTTCTCTTCTTCTTGCTGATGACCTCGTGCGATGACACCAATTGTTTTTTGACGTACTTCTTCCATTTTTAGACGTACTTTTTTCAGACGTACTTCAGCAATCGCAGCCGGCCTACATAAGCAGCGTCCCCCTCCTTCCATCCACAATCACCCGAGATCGAGGAACAGAGCTAGTCCCGAAACGTCGGGTAATTTGCTTTTTATTACACTTCGGTTAGAGTTTCGAATTTCAGTTAGTACATTATTTTACTAACCAGACAAATTTTTTTCAAAAATGTCTATGTTAAAATATTCATCAATGAAAATCATATTGATGTTGCATTCTAATTAAGCTTGTTTGCCGATAATTATACCGTCTAGAGATTTGTAAAAATTGGAGGGTTCTGGGCAGCTGCAGCCTGATCTAGATAAAATTGAACACTTGTGCAGTGAGTGTGGAATGCAGCTGGATGCAGAAAAATAAGTGTTCATGTCAGTATCACTCGGATGAAATAAATAATGCAAACTAAGTATTATCCGAACAATGAGCTGGAAGCGAATGAGAATAAAGTAAAATATATTAGAATCACTTTGTCATTTGACTACACGTGGGGTGCGCAGATTGATGATGTCACAGTGAGGGCGGGTCGAGCACTTGGCTTTGTTCAATGAGACCTGAAACACTCCACGCAAAAAAAATAGAACTCGCGTTCCTGACCTATTAGGGCCCAATCGTAGATTATGCCTGCACTCTGTAGGTCCCTGCTCAGAATAATCATGTTGTTGGCCTAGAAAAATACAAAGTCGCGCCGCTCGGTATTCCCGAGGCCAGTATGACCGTTACGCAAGCGTCACTATTATGAAGGAATCACTAGGTTTGTGTTCACAAAGCTTCGGCGGAAAAAAGTGCGTTTAGAATTATTACATATTATTTATTATAACACGATGGTATTATTAGCTCATCTCACCTTTTAAGCCCTAATTTAATTTCTCACCGAAAAGGTCATCAACACAAAATACATAGGTACAGGACCAGGAATGACCTGTGAAGAAATACATTTTTGTCAAGACTGTCAAGAACTGGAACGCATGGGTAAAACAACAGTCCGTGCTGCAAACACAGAAATGATTTTTTTTTAATTTATTTTGCCCACCGAAATAATGCTTAAGAGGCGCTGCAGGAGTTTCATAAATAAAAAATAAAGAATCGTCCACTAAAACGCGATGATCACTGATCTTACTTACACACATATTTTTGACAGTGGCGGACTTGTGAGAATCTTGGTGCCTGTTTGTTCTATAGTCACAGGCAGAGTGAGAACGCCAGGGCGAGTCTTTCGAACATCCTGCCTTCAGCACACACTCCTCCAGTCTTCCCGACGTAATTTGCATGCGCGAAAGCGCTCTAGGTGCGAAGGGGCACCGAAGCGTACCAGAGGTTGGGAGCACGCGCTGGAGGCGGGATGAATGAAGGTCCTCCCTGTTATTCTGACCTTTTGAGTTACTATAGTGTCCTCTACAGATTAATAAACCGCAATTAATTATTATGCATGGGAAAAGCAATTGCGTCCGTTTTAAGGAAACAGCAATAAAAGTCACATCAACCTTTTCACCTTTTTATAATCCGTTCTGATTGTCATTAATATTATATGCACTATCCAATGCACAAGGAAGCGCATTGCGAACTCCACCGAAGCCTTTAAAAGTGACAAAGATCTGACGTTGTTTTTATAACTTGATGTCATTAAGCATCTGATTCTGCCTGCGTGAAATGTCAGATATTTGAATCCCAATTCCCAACTCACGTAGTAATAGTTGACGTCAATTCTTCAACTGCTCTTATCTAAAAAAATAAAAAAAAATTAAAGGATACCTAAAAAACCTTTAAGGCAAGGTAGGAACGAGGGATGCCTTGAAACTCTGCGAAGTTTTTGCAAACACCGTTTCTAACAACATGAATGTGTAAGGCACGTTTCCTCTGTAGAGATGGCAGCGCAAAACAACGTTGGACTCTCACTTAAAAAAAAATGTACAGAGTGGTGACGCGAGCCCCTGGGCAAAGTTTGAGATTCAGAGACGTTCATGCTGAACTCAGCATCAATGCGGACCGCTGTGGTCTGGAGGAGTGAATCAGACTTTCCTGCCGCACCAAATGATCCCGGTTTTGGGCGGTCGCGGCCGGGGTAGGGAAGGCCACGTGCACGATACGAGAGGCTTATTGGGTGAGGTTTTGCTCGCTGGGTTTCCCGTTGTTCACTTACTTTTGAAAGCGAAGCGCCCTTATTTATTTATTTTTTCTCTCCCGTCTTTCAAGTTTGGAATAAGGCTCGCCGTTCAGGCACGACACGATAAAGCCCAGAGAAGAGGACATTACGAATTGCTTCGGTGTAACTTTGAGTCTCGTTGCTTGGCAAGCACAAGGAGGCTGTGACGAGGCCCTTAACAAGAAAGTGAACGAGGCGTGCCTGTTATGCAGATTGACAGGACAACAAAGAGAACTAGACTGGAAGAAAGCTTTACATGTAAAGGGGAGCTTTTTTAGATTGGAAAATAACCTAGGACGCTTGTACCGTTTACGGAGCATAAAGAAGGAGGATTCCTGTCAACTTAGTCATTTGCCCGTACTTTCTTTACGATGCACCGTTAGGACAAAATCGAGATTCACCAACACCACCTGGAATATTTCAGGCCTGCGAACATCCTCCTCTTCCTTCGTGGAACGTCATCACAGTCACATGGCGCCGACTCGGAAATTGGACCCGAGCTTGATGCCGAGCGTCCTTCGACGCGTTCATTGTACCCGAGGTCGTGCCGAACACCGACGCAGCACCCTGTGTCCAGTCTGTTTCTTCACTCAATCTTTCTGGGATGACGTCAACATTCTAGTGCGCAGATTTTGACCATTCTAGGTGGTGTTGACTGCACAGTGTACGGAGTCGGAAACTAAAGCTCTACTTTCGCGGAACACAACGTAGACTTTCTGTTTCGAAGTCAAGCCGACCTGCGAGCAATGGTGATAACGTATTATAATCGGCATTGCCATTCTATAAAAAAAATAGAAGGTTTTCTTCTGCGGAACGAAATCTTGCTTTATTTCTAAGACAGGCTACGTTAGTTCGGCCAAAACTCTGATGGCAATCCTGCTCCATATCTCGCGGACGGAGTGTATCTTTGTCTATAAAAAAATAACTCAGATAGTCTGGACTAAGCATCTGAAACTCTTATTTTAACAAGCTGAAAGAATAGCTTCTTGGAAGTGCTGCAATCAAGGCTTAAAAAAAGAGGTAAATTAGGAGGTTTGCGCCACTAACAAAGCGAGATCTGAATACCCTACACCGTAGAAAATAAAAGGTGCGCATTATCTCGATGCAAATCTATCGCAAGAGAATCTCAGAAGTACATTTTATGTTCTGTAGTGTTTTTTTCCGACACATTATAATATTGTATCTTGATTTGCATATAATAATTCCCTATTCATATTTGATATAGCGATGCATTCAAGGACTGTCGTATTCCGTTCCAATATTAAACTGATGATTGTCCTCCAAACAAGACAACACACAACCTGATCGTTTTTTTTTTGTTGTTGTTCTTGCTGCAGAGGGGTGGAGGGTGCCAAGAAGGGGTATATTGAACAGCAATCGCATGAAAAAACTTATAAAAACCTTCTAGTTTTATTGCCGCAGTGTACTTTGAGTCAGGTACACTTCGCAGAAATTGTGAAGGGAAACAAAATATCTCGCGTTTGACCTTGAATCAGTCTTCGATTTTTGAATGTGGAAGAATACTTCCTCAATTCAACCATCGTTGCCCGTGTGATCCCGTGCTAGTTTTGAGTTCATGCTTGTCTTTGCGTATATTCCTTTTTAATATCATATATCTTCCATTTCACCTGCACAGTGTAGGCAACATAACGAAATTGATGTGTTGATGGTAATTTACCTTTGTTCAAATCTTCCTGATTTCTTCCTTTGTAAAACGAGCTTACATCGCCCTCAGAGATAATGAAAAATTTATAAAATAAGTGTCATATATTCAAGACATGTATGCACAGGAACGTTTATTATCAACATGGGTGCTTGAAACATTTTTCACGCTAACTGCATTTTTTATCTAGTATTCTGTGTTTTAGTCAAATACTCTTATGCCGTGAGCCGGTTCATTCTTTGGAACCACGCATCAAATTTTCCTTATTGGTACGGAATCTTTTTTGCAAATATTCGGGTCATGCTCAAGTTTTCCGCAAGTTCGGGAAATTAATTCCCGTGTCCCATTTATCGACATAACCCTCGAAGCACCTCAATTGTATTGTTTAACACCTAATATTTATACCAAAAAACACCAATTTTCTTTAAAAAATATAGACACCAAAACACGGAATCCTAGTTATAACTTACCGAAAGTGCGTATCAGTGGCTAAATTTTAGTTTACAAACTTCTTGTCATTGAATATCAAGCCAGCAGTACCTCTTTATACACCCAAGTAGCGCGTGGACACACCAGCCTAAACTGCAAGACAGGCACATTTAAGCCTAAGAAGGGCGCTTTAAATATGGCGAACAAAACTCGCCATGGAAAATATGCGTTCTTACGAGAAACCCAAGAAAGGCCAAATTGCAATTTTTCCTTCGATCGATTCAACTAAAACATTGACTTGTAAGTGTGGAGACCACGAAGACTTTGCCTTAAGGATGATCATAAGTGAGCTAAAATTATAAAAAAAAAACAAGTAAGTACGCATACAATTTCCCGAGTTTGGCAAGACTGTCTGCTTCATTATACACCGTAGCGTGTACTAAATATTTAATCGTTCGCATGCCACCTTACATTAGTTTACAAGCTGGCACGTCTACATTTTGTATGGGATACTTTCGACATTCTCAGTGGAACCACGTTGCAAACACGGCCTTTTTGCTAAAATGATACATTAAAATATCCTTGGACCGTATTTTTCAGAGAACACAGAAATACAACAAGTTTCACGCAGACATTTATTCTTCATTTACACAATTAAGATTTAACGAACTCCGCACTCTCTTTACTTTTGTTTTTCTGCGAGGAAAATGGCTGCGGCGCGACAGCGCTCGCAAGCTGTCGCGATGAATGTTTAATCTCCAGCGCAGCCACTGCAATTGCGATCCCATTAAGGGGGTTGTAACCGCAATACTGCTCCTTAAATAATTTACAGTCCAAATAATAATATAAAAAAACAGCTAAAGCTATGCCGAGCAAAACACACGGATGGCTTCCAGTTACCTGCTTGCAATTTATAAATATTGGCGATTTCTTGCGCGCTTTGATTTGAGATTTGTTAGGATTCCCACGTGACTGGCACTTTAAGTGTGGTTGTACCTTAAATGGTAGAGCTATTCTTTTCTCTGGTATATCCGCTTTGATTTTCCACAGTCGAGAGGTCTTCATCGCGATCCCCTCCCTTCATTCGGAACCTTATTAATCCATATGTGAGGGCTAAGGAAGCAGCATTGCCTTGGTTTGTCCCCTACGGCAACTCTAGGCGACAAGTAAGCATACGGCGGGGAAGTGTTCTCGAATGCGTTTTCCACTCGTCAGGACGCAAGAAAAATTGGCGAATTAAAAAGACGTCATAGAGAACGCGCAAGGAACGCTCAATAGCGAGGCAGCCAATCACGTGGCCGCGTTCTTGGGGGCAAACAATCGCACGAGGTGCGCGCAAAGGTGCGAACAAACTTGCACGTCATATCGTCTACTTGAAAAAGTCCGTTCCGTGGAAACGTCGCTTCACCCTCTTATCAGGCGGCACATTTGTTTTTCCCAATTTTCCCCTACTCTTGCACTGCATTTCACTCCAAGTCTTACCGCAGCCGACAGCTTGGATACGTCGCAGCCAATCAAACAGCGACAAAAGTGCGTCTTCGAGGCACTCGTCGACTTTGTGCGTTTGCAATCCCCGACTAAACCAATCATAAAGACAGAATTCCCCATGATATTGCAATTTCTTTTTGACGGCTCGATTTGTTTAACCTGTGATATCAGACGTACGAAAACAAGGAGCGCCGTGACGATGCTATTTTGGCGCCGCTTGGTTGGCGCTAGGGCTTTGTGGTTTCGGTCGGACTTAATATGAAACGCAGCGCTGTAATATACGAACGGTGCCCGGCAGAACCCAGGATCTTCATAGTCTTTTAGTCAACTTCGTGGGTGGCAAAACCAACATCGACAAACGAAAACAGAAACAAACGTCTTTATAAATAACACCGACGTGTTTTTCTTTCCGTCGCGGCCACACCACGAAAAAAAAGAAAAAAAAGAAAACGGTATCAGGGAGAAGAGACTTGATTACCCAGAGTCAATAAACGTGCCTCAGGGGAATTCATGTTGTTTTCTTTGCCCTATCTCTGACGTCAACCGTCTTCTTCGAATGCGTAGATATATAGAACCTCGAGAGGATATCCGTGGGTACAGGCCAACGTTGGGCACTCTAGTTAAACATCGCCTAACTCGGAGAAGCAAACGCACAAATATAATATTGTTGCGGAGTTTAAGTTACTAGGTGTTGTTCATGGCAAAATTAGAACGGATTGTTTGTCGGCCCTGTGCCGTTTGCGCGCGCATCGCCCTCGTCCTCGGTGGGTTCTGGCACGCGCCTCAGCTGCACCGCTATATAATATATGGGGTTGTGTGGATATTTATACAGCGTCTACTTGGTCAGCTATTTCAAAGTTGCGACGAGTCACTCGCTGTAGATGAGCAATTTAGCCAGGGCTAGCGGTTAGTTAGACAACCGCTAGCCCTGGGGTCTTTAACGTGCACCACGCAGTAGTGATACACGACCGCACGCCGGTACGATGCTCATCCAGATCGAATCGGGCAGGGGTGGGGATTGAACCCAGTATCCTTGGGTTCTGCAGCGCAAGCTTTCGCTCCATATGCTCCGCTACACTTTTCCCCTTCCAAAATTTTTTAGTTATGTTTTTTTGTGTTGTTCATTCTGCCAAGAACCTCGCCACGCTTTATTAAATATAGGCAGTTTTTTTTCGCAGGTGTCGTTTCTGATACTCTTCTCCACGCTCACGAATTTCACGCCAAAGTCATAGCTCCACCGGAACACCTAAGTCCGGCACACTCGCGCTTTTTGAAATTGGTGGGGAGAGACTTGTCACCTGGCCGCAGGAAGCTTCCGTTTTCGTCACCCTTGTTGACATGTCCGAGTAGAACTTTGACGCCGGCACATATCATATCGGTACAAAGAACATTTCACATTTACGCATTTTGATCATCAACATCGAAAATGAAATGCGCCGGTGACGCCTAAACCAGGGAGCAGCTGGAACGTTTTTAGGAGATTGCCACTTATGATCTTACACGTTGAATGACCAAAAAGACCGTCAAAGATTTCAACACAAACGCGCACTTAAGCGCCTCGATTGCTGGTAGGTCTGGGATGCAAAGGTGGCCACGGGTCAAAGCAGGATCTTCATTTCACGGCCACAAAATTGTCGTGAAAATCATGGCGAAGTGTTGAATTGTTCCTGGAAGCCGGCATGAAGGTGCGCGGCTTGAGGTAATCCAGCCGCGGATCAATGACTCCATGAGACGCCGGAGCCGACCACGACGCAGAGGACTTTCATTCTGACAGGGTGCCTCCCGGGTTGCATGAGGTGCCGTACCAGAAGTCCCACTTCTGACACCATTGTTACGAATTTTAATTTACTAGGTGTTGTCCACGACCAAATCAGAACGGATAGTCTGTCGACCCCGTGCTGTCTGCGCGCGCATCGTCCTCGTCCTCGGGGGGTTCTGGCACGCGCCTCAGCAGCACCGCTACATATACTATACTCTGTTTTATACTTAGCGTGCAACGCTGTCAAAGCTACTGGCGCGAGCGTGGGGCTTGATCTCGTTGATCATTTCCACGCGTTCTCGCGCAAACAAAACCATAGATGAAGTCACGCGCTCGCGCCAGTAGCTTTGACAGCGTTGCACGCTAAGTTTGAAACAAAGTATAGACCTTTGTCCGGAAGTGCTCTTTTTAGCCTCGACCGCAAGGAGCAAAAGCGAACAATAATCTCGAACCCAGACGCTCACGGGGAGGGGGGGCTGCGTCGGCCTGCACCGCTGCTTCCCGTCGTGGGCTTCTTGGCTGGTGTGCCGACTGCCATTTCGCCGGCATCGGTCCTGTTTACCGCGGTATGTGAGTATAGTGCCCGTAATATGAGAGCCGTTTGTCCATACGCCACTTTGCCGCTGTTGGTTTCCATCTAGCCGAGCCAGAAAACATCTCGCGACGAGTTGACCGCGCCGCGAGTGACGAAGAAAAAGCAAACATGGCGACGGTTTGTACGATTGCTTTGGTGGCTCCCGTGTTGCGTGTCTTCAACGTCCTCGTGAGAAGATTCCCCTGCCCTTCGAAGTTAATGCAAACGCCACGAGTGGCACGAAAGATGTGGAATCATCGTCTCAACTACAAATAAGCAGGCCTTCACGAGCAACGACGATGCCGAGCGGGCGCTCGGCACCGTTGTGTCGTCAGATGTTCTACAACGCCGCGGTATTTTCATTTATCATTTGGAATGGCTCCAAGAGTGGGAAATTAATCTATTTCGCGGATTGTTAACGCCGAGGCGAGCGCCTCCGTTGCAGTGCCGTTGTCGCGCAAAGTGCAGAGAAAACCGGGTGGCGATGGCGGCGGTGCTCTTTGATCGCTTTGATCTTGCGCCGTCGGGTTCATGGAGTCCGGAGTAAACGTACGTACGTGCGTCTGCTGGATCGGTGTTTTGGACTGCCTCAAAACTCTTTCTCACGCGCATTTTCCTTGTGAAGCTTAGTAGCTCATTACACCTTGTCGTCGACCGCGCTCATTTGACTACGACGCACGAGCCTGCCTGATGTGAATTTCACTGCCTAAGATCTTAGGTGTGCTGTAACGAGGGCTAATAAAATATCACTTCTGAACAAACGAGTCGAAGTTTCGTCTGTTATCATAACTGATCGCCTGTCACAATATTAATCAGCAGCGTTCCTAGACTCCGCCTCACAGGTACCCTGCTTCGTTGCCCGATAGTAAGTGTCTCCTGGTACCTCGTAGAATTCCAGCTCCCACTTCAAGTAAGTACCATCCTTTAGAACTGGCAATTAATAGTTTCGAACCCAGGCGCTCGCAGCGTTTGCGTGTGTGTGTGTGGGGGGGGGGGGGGGGGCGATAGACCGCGACCTTTCGCAGTACTAGCACGTTGCCGGCGTCGGTCTTGTTTACCGCCGTGTAATGTATCAGAGCAATTCGTCCGGACGGCACTGTGCCGTTGTTGGTTGTACGAACAACCAGAGGAAACGCAGGGTTCTTTTGCACACCCACTGCCTTTCACACAATTGCCTAAGAAGCGAGTGCGGATGCGACGTCTACGGCTTCCACACGTTTCCGTCCCATGCAGCTTCTAGGCAAGAATGGACAGCCGCACTCAGAAGAAAAAACTTCACTCCGAGCAAGAACTCAAGAGTGAGTGCCAGTGTAGCAACAATTTTTTTCTATGCGTACGTTTGGCGTGCGTGATGGATACAACGGAGGTGGTCACTTCTCCGTACTTCTCCGTGATCAGTCGGCAGGTCGTTTACGTCGTGTACGTACGCTAGCTACGAATGGTACCTTCGTTTCGGTTTCGGTTTAGGCTCGGCAGAGCCGCGCTGCCGCAGAAAGGCAAGTAGATCTCGAAAAACGGTCTCAAATGTGCCACGAATGTAAAGTCGTATACAAGAAGCCAACAATCAAGCATTTGAAAGCTACAAGAAATCGGTAGCGAAATATTTACTACGCAATGAACCCGGACTGAAACGCGGATGTCAAGGGTCAGCAGACACCGAGAACGTCTAAGACAGGAAAGGTTTTCCCTTGCTTTCTTGATCGAGATAGGTTCTCGAATGTTCACGACATCTTCCCTGTTGAAGAACGGGCCGCGGGGGCTTCTGGTGAAGACATCTTTCACGATGTGTCGGTGCATTTGGACAGCCTGCCGCATCCAGCTCCCCAAAGCAATGCCGCCAACGCAGCCCCCCCCTCCTGCCTGCCAGTTATTTCCGCGTGGTGGCGCGAGCGTAGATAAACATGGCGGCGCCCTGGAATTGGCGCGGACACTGGTCTATAGGAAGTCTGAAGAAAAGCGTCCTGGAAGGTTATCCTAGGCACTTTCTATGGGAATCAATGGGGCCGAAAAACTCCATTGAGACTGGGTAAGCACGACAAGACCGCGATTCGGAAACAAGAATATCGAGTTACACTGATCTGTACTTGAGAAAAGTATTGATATTGCTTTAAATTACTTTTTCAGACATAGGCACAGAGTGCTTAAGAAACCTAAAGCGTGACTTATTGTTTCCGCTTGTTGCTTCGTGAATGGTTCTTCGGAGTTATTTTCGTCGAATGCAGCAATTTCATTGGCCGTGAGGCGATTATGAGCTGCTTGGGAGTCGCCACGCCCTGCGTAATTCTTAAGCTGTCGGGTTACTGTAGTATGCCTAATGTGAAAGGAAGAAAAAAAACGCCATCACTAAGTGCATTTGTTTTTGTCACGCTGAATTGTTGATAGTATGTTTAACTGGGCATCCCTGAACATTGAGGTGGTTTATAAGAAATGCACTTCTGAAGAGATCCCAAAACAGGTGTATAAGTGAGAAAATAGGATTACGTCATCGTAATTATATTACAGAGCGTGAGATGACAAACAGAGCTCGTGAGAAGAGTGGTGACGCACTTCCCACACGCTCGAATTTTTAGTTTTTTTTTTTATTTGGTTGGCTGATGTAGTAGTTTTTGATGACGCCGAGCGAATATTCTATAAGAACTTCATCTTTATTGTAAGTAAATGAAATTTTAACTTACGGGGTTTAGTCAAAGGGACACTGAAGCGGTTCTGTATTTGAGAAAGAAAAAAAAACACATAAATAGCCATTACCTGACCTGCAGAATCCCTAGTATCAAAATTAAATTTCAGATCGATGCGTCAAGTATACCCGAAACTCAGATTTCAAAATAGGGCTCAAGCCGCTCCTACCCGTCGGGATCGGGGCGAGGAGGGAATCATGACGTGTTATGCAGATATTTGAACATTTTCTCGCTTTCTGCAAGCCTTACCCGAGCTGTCAAATAGCACTACATACGTTGCCTCACAAGCGGCACGCACAAGGCAGGTGAAACCTCCAAGTATGGCTTCACACCGCGCGTTTTTGTTTCTCGTGTCTATTGATATACCTGAACCAAATGCTTGTGATATTCAAATTCACAAGACAAAGATACGCTAGAATTCAACTCTGACTTTCTTCTTCTTTAAATACGCTATTTATTTAGAGGAGTACCCCCTATTTTATATGCCACTGGCCGTATAATTCGCCTGCGCAAACCGCACAGCTGTAGCTTTCACGGCTTTCTTTTTTTACAGAAGTGTGTGGAGTCTAAAAATAAGCAGACTGTAAAAATCTCCCATCTACCTATTTGTTCCCCGGTTCACCAATCCAGTAGATCCCGGCAATCAACTGAAATAGACTAAAAATGAAAAGCCAAACCATACTATTATTTTGAAAATGTGTTGCAGATTTGTCGTTCATATTTGTATTAGTATCATGCAATTGCGTTTTTTCTATACTTACGATACTTGTTCACTTAGGCGTATGTTTTATTTGATACACCCCTCTCCGTAATACCCCGTCGTAGCCTTAAGAAGGGACTCAATGAAAGAAAAAAAAATAGAGTCCCACTGCTCAGAAAAACAAACATTGTTTAGAACATCGCATAAATTTTACCTTATGGAAGTCCTCGCGTAGACCGATTCGTTAGGATCAAAACTGTTTATTTCGTATTTCTCGACAGAAAAAAAAAGGTCCGACGACACCTAAGCATTTCTGATGAGTCGTGAATGCGAAAGCATTCCGCCTGCTACGTACTGCTTCCGCCTCACTTGGTCTAAGGGCCTCGTCCTTTTCGCCGACAAAGACGCTTTGAATCGCGATCCGACAGAACAAAAGATGTCGTTCTGTCTCCTAGCGCGTTGCGCAGGTGCTCGTTCCGCCCACCGTGTATTCGGAGACTTGGCAACGATGGTGGATTTCACCGCCTGCCTCCTCGCGCGTCGTGCCGCGTAATTCCGCTCTCTTAGTTTCTCTTCGGAGTACTTGCGTTAACGGGCAGGTTCCGCTACCGCCGAGGTGGCGGCCGCTGACGATGTAGATGCTTGAGGCGCCGCCATGCTCGTAGGCGTCGAGAGTACAGTGTTCTAGAGAGTTGTAGTGGCAAGAGCGGTGGCCACCGCGTGAAGATTTTGCGCGTAGACGACATTGTAGCGCTGTTGTTCTGAGCCCTAGGAACGTGCCTCCGTCAGCTTCGTCGTCGGCGCTGCTCGGCGTGTACTACTGTGGTTCGAATGGAGCTTTTCGCGACGCAGAACAGTTGATAATATGAAAAACTGTGGGATTGCCTTTGAACTAATGTCTCTAGAGTGTGTGCTATACTCTACTTTCATTTTTCGCTTGTTTTTGATGGAGATCATTGGATTAATATCGACTCCCCCCCCCCCCCCCCTTCCTAAAACGGTCAGGTCGTTCAGCAACGCTGTCACTTGGTCTGCACGCTTAATAGCTACGAAAGAAACCACGCGATACTGATATAACAAGAAAAATAGACTAATAAATCGCAATAAATCTCTCACTTTTTTAATGGTAAGAGGAAGAATAAACTGGTGTCTGTTTTTTATCATCGTGTTGCTGATGCGAAGACCAGCGTTGTGTAAGGTGTTAGGCCGAGCGCGTTTGGGTACGGCCAAGGTGCCACAGCAACTGGTGAACATATAGCAAATTGTCTTTTGTGGAAGGCAGTCTATGAAGAAAAAATACCTCGATTGGGAGTACCTGAAGCATAAAAATACAATATGAGCACGAACTTTCACAACCCCTAATATGAAAAAAAGTATTCTCAACTCACTGATTTGTGACCTCTCAAAAGTGGTAATACACTTCATCGACATACACAGCAAGCACATGACAGATATCCAGCAACATACTACGCAAAAAGACTACAAAATGATCGTAATATATTGTGGCATAGAATCCAAACCTCTTCGCCATTGACGATGTGCCCATAGTCCCGACGGGTAAGGCGCGGTTCGAAATGTCTTTCGCACACCGCTGATGTCTCGGCGAGGCGTTTATCTTCCCGATTAAGGTTTTTTCCCGTTGTAGTCCGCGCGACTCCCCCTTTGGCGCACGAAACAGCGAAGGCTTACAATCGCTGGTGCTCCGGCTGCCGTTGTTGACCGGGTAGCCCGACTTGCATCCCGGCGTGAAGCAGTGTGTGTGTGTCTGTCTTTTTCCTTTCATTTATGACCGAGACGGCAACGAAACGGGGAAGACTCCCCACCACTACACCACAAAGAAAAGTGGTACGGTGCTACGTTCGGGAGAAGCGTACCGCCTCAGCTTCGTCCTCTTCTTCGCTCATCGCACTTCTGCCCACTGCCACAAATTATCCTAGGGCTCGGAACTCCAGCGCCACTCGCGGCTATCTACGTTGACCGTCTTCACGCGGCTTCACGCGGCCCATTGTAAGCGGGCGCCCCTCTTGCCACTACATCCTCTAGAACAGTAGTTCTCAGCCATGTATGTGTCGGGGACCCCTTGCGGACCGCTGGCAGTGGTGGGGGACCCCTTCCAGCGGGGGGGGGGGGGGGGGGGGGAGTACGTAAGTAAGTTAACACATCTGGAGCATGAAACAGGTGCCTTTTATTGCTACGTAGCAGAAAAAACATAAAACAAAGGTGCCACATCACTTCATTTTGGTCAGTACATCAATGGACTACAAAAAACGTGCCAACTAAAAAAAAAAAAAATTGTTGAGGGTCTTGCGGATCCCTGAAGTGGCTTCGCGGACCCCCTGGGGTCCGCGGACCCCCATTTGAGAACCACTGCTCTAGAACACTGTAGTCGAGAGGAACAGGTGCGGCCGAGCACGTGCCACCGTGTTCCCTTTAGCGGCGCGCTGCCGGCGCGGGGCCCGTAGCGCCATGGGGTGGCGTTTCTTGAAACTATGACGCGTCCCAGCCAATGGGAGCCTATCCATCAAATCGCTGCCAAAGACTACAGGCTTCGCTCCATCGGGAGATGGGAATTTAGGTGCCGTTTGGCGCGCGCCGATAAAAGCTGATAACGCCGGTTCGTTCCATAGGACAGTTAATGCTTTCGCATAAAAAAGTGTACTATCGGCAACAACATGAAATGGAACGGTTAATTTTCCGATTTTCATGGCTCCCAAAGCCTTTGTTAAACCTCAATATGTTAACAGTACGCAGGTTGAGATCTGCACTCTCCGTTCTAGATCTCGTCGGGTCCATAGCTTGGACCAAAAATTTCAGATACGTCAGAAAAAAAGAATAAAAAACTTGCAAGTCTGTTTCCTTTCATATTGTTTCCTATTTAATATTCATTAGGCGCCCACGCCTACTCACTTACTTTGGAGCGGAATCAGAATAGCTGCCATGTGCGTATGCATGTTGTTGCGGAAAATTTATCTATTTACATAAATTGCATACCAACTACCAGAGGCCTAAAAAGTTGTTTAATATAAGGTGAATAAAACGAAAACTTCAAAAAAACCTTCAACCCTCTGATAGAGCCATCCACTATCTTGATTAATTATACAAGCTGCTTCTGAACGAGAATTCATTATATAAAAACAAAAATCAAACAAACGTTTTTTAGAGCGCAGCTCTTAAGCGCACGTTTCCGGCTTGAGCGGCGTCGGCGTCACCGTCGGCGTAACCGCGCGGTGCATTGTGGGTAAATTTCCCCACTAAATTTAGCGGAAAATTTTCCCCGCTAAATTTAGTGGCAAATTTTCCCCGCTAAAGTTAGTGGGACAATTTCCCCGCTAAGTTTAGCGAAAAAATTTCTCCGCCAAACTTAGCGAATCGTTTCCCCGACGAACTTAGCGGAAAAACTTTCCCCGCTAAATTTAGCGTAAAAAAAGTCCCACTAAATTTAGCGGAAGAAATTCTCCGCTAAATTTAGCGGAGAATTCCCTGCTAAATATAGCGGAGAAAAAATTCCCCGCGAAATTTCGAGGTGAAATGTTTCGCTATATTTAGCGGGAAATCTTCCCCGCAAAATTTATCGGAAATTTTCCCCGATAGATTTAGCAGAAAAATTTCCCCGCTAAATTTCGCAGAAAAAAATTTCCCCGCTAGCAGAAAAAAGTCTCCGTCAAATTTAGCGGAAACTTTTCCCTTAAGTGGGAGGCGAGCAGGAGAGGAGGAGGGGAATACCCTCCTCTCCGTACCTTCCCCTCCTCCTCCTCAAGAGCTGCGCTCTAATTCGGCGTTACAGGGGATTGTAAACGTCTTTCAATTTTGTATTTGTTTTTGTTTTTAAATTAAAGTAGGGAGAGTTAACGCAATATTAACATGCGAAAAGTCATGGTTTAAAACATGCATTACATCTCACCGCACAGACACCACTCTTCAGTGATGACGTGTTTTATCTTGGTCATTCGCTAACTCAGTTTGACAGCAGCGCTTGTCTCTCCGCAGGTCGTGCGTAAAGCATAACACGGGCGAAGCAACTTCACTTCGTTGGCTCGCGTATGTTTGCTATATATCCCATCCTTACTGTTCCTCGCTACAACTAATATCACGGCAGTCATACGGCCGGTGCACGTAATTGGCTGCGAATCATTAAGTAAAAAGAACGGCCGCGTTCAGTGTCTCTAAATTGAATCGAGACGCTGTCTCAGTGGAATATTCGCAATTTGCCTCACTGGGATATTCGTTATTTAATACGTTTCCGGGCTCTATATGCAAAATCGTATAATCCATTTTAGCCTGAATGGACCGTACAAACCGCTTTGATCGTGTGCGGAGCGCAAGTTCGTCTACTTCCTCAATACTAGGTGCCTTGGGTAGATCCAAGGCACCTGGTATTGAGGTCTATCAATTCAATCAAAGCCAATCGGAACTCGGCGTCGTTCTGACGTAACCACGACCCTGCGCAAGAAGTGGACGACTCTCTTCCCGCATTGGTTTGGATTAGAAAAATAGGGCAGGGACGAACAATACCTCGTTTCACATCAAGTCCGACCGCAGACTACGACACAATCCGATGGAGTCAATTAGCAGCGTCGAAAGGGCATCGTCATGGCACTCCTCATTTACGTGCGTTTACCGTCACCAACTGGACTGATCAGACAATGTGATTGGGACGCGATCCTCGGCTTGCGTCTTTGTGTGGTTGGTTTTGGACGATCGCTGGCCGTTTGTGTTAGCGCACCCGAGCTCGGAGCGCGTGGGGCGAAAGCTCCCGCTGCAGAATTCAGGGATCCCGGGTTCGACCCCCGCCCTTGTATGTTTCGATCTGGATGAGCATTGTACTGGCGTGCGGTCGTGTATCAATACACGGCGTGGCGCACGTTAAAAACCCCATGATAGCGGTTGTGCTCCATTGGCTAGATTTCTCACACTCTAAGAAAAACACGAGAAAAAAGGTAGCAGAGTGATTCTACGAGAGAACGAACCTGCATGTACACTCGATATTTTTATTTTTTTTTATTGCTTTTATATGTGAGGCACACATAAATAAATCGCACGAAAGTAAACTTTTATTCTCGAAAACGCGTTTTCACTGCGAGAGAAAAGAAAATGCTTTAAGATTCCGCGGCGGCCCTGCTCCCACCGCGCTCTGCAATAGTTGCCGAATTTGCAGTCCAGTGGATGGCAGATAAGGTGTAGTACGCCAAAAATGTTCCCTGTTTTATATAACACACCACAGTTAAGGTTAACTGCATGCATTTACTATGTGCTTTATAAATTTAAAAAAAAATGTTTAATAAATCATAACTTTAAACCAGGTAAAGCAAATACACTGAATCTGAGGCCTTCTACCTCATTATGTATGGCATTGAAGAGTTTAAAAGCAACACATATGTCGTGCTACAAAAGAGAAATGGAGGAGAAGAAGAAAACGTCGAGGAAGCAGATCGGAAGAGGAGGGGGCGAAGGAGAAGAAGACGAAGGGGTTTTGTTCGGCCGCAACCCGTCCAGGTGGAAGCATACCCGGCGACGTCCCGAGGGTGCTCCTGACGGGCGAAATACCAGCTTGGCGGTGTGCTACCTGAGCATCAACATCCCACGTGAACGAGGCATTCGGCAGCGACCCGAAGTAGCCGCTAGTGGGAACGAGCAACGACTTCGGCGGTGTCCCGGAGCATAGCATCCCAAACCAGCACCAAGGAACATCACTGGGAACGACCAACGACTTCGGCGGTGTCCCGGAGCATAGCATCCCAAACCAGCACCAAGGAACATCACTGGGAACGACCAACGACTTCGGCGGTGTCCCGGAGCAGGGCATCCCAGACCATCATCAAGAAACACGCGGAACATCGCTCAGCAGCAACCAAGCACTGCTGGCAACCAGACAGCACCAAGCCCCCCAGCCACATGAGGACGGACCGAAAGTGAGACCGCTTCCGACTTGTACATTTGTATATAACTAGAACGTTTATTATTTTTCTTTTTTTTTAATATATATATCTTGATCAAAGCTCACGGTTTGACTGAATTCCTCCTTCGGCGGTTTGACCTGAACCTATAACATCACAATTTGGCGAGCCTGCCAGGATTCGAACCGCTGAGTGAGGAAAGCCAGTTGTACCGGTGAACATTTCCCATTAAGTCTGAAATGGATTTTGAAAAGATAATGGCTTTAGGAAGCTCCCTCGGACTAACAAAAGAGGAAGCGTTACATCTTCTGGAGGAGGAACGAAAGCGTGAGAGAGAGGAGAGAGTACACGCTAGAGAAGATTCCATACTCGAACATGAGAGGGAACAGCAGAAGGCTGAGAGGGAACAGCAGAAGGCTGAGAGGGAGAGGGAGGACGCCAGACTGAAAGCGGCACATGAGATCGCTATGATAGAGCTTAAGATCAAACTCGCGGAAACAGAACGTGCCAGTGGGGCGACAACAGACGGAGGGGGCGAATGTCAATCAAGAGGACGAGCTTGCTTGAAGAAATTGATGCCGCCCTTTGACGAGAAGCGCGATGACTTAGATGCCTACTTGCATAGATTTGAGAGGATTGCGGTAGGACAAGGATGGGCGAAGGAGGAATGGGCGACGTCCCTTAGTCTTTGTCTCGTGGGTGAAGCTTTAACCGCATTCGGGAGGATGACAGCAACTGACTCCCTAGACTACGAGAAGGTTAAGATCACCTTGCTTCAACGATTCAGACTAACTGCAGACGGTTTTAGAGAAAAGTTCAGACGAAGCAAGCCGGAGGAGGCAGAAACTGGACGACAATTCTGTACCAGATTGAGTAATTATTTTGATAGGTGGCTTGAAATGGCACAGACAGAGAAGACGTTCGAGGCAGTGAGGGATAGGGTAATTGCCGAACAGTTCCTTAGTTGCTGTCACCCTAAGTTGGCCATTTTTCTAAAAGAACGTAACGTGAATGCAGCGCAAGAAATGGCAGAGCTAGCTGACCAGTACCTGGAAGCTCAAGGAAAATGCAATCTGGGTGCTATGAAAGACGGGGGTGGTACGACACTGAGACCAGACGGCGAGAACAGTAAGGGTACTGGACAAACGGGAGGAGCCCGAAGACCATCGCCTAGATGCTTTCTGTGCAGTAAGGTTGGGCATAAGGCAAGTGATTGCAGAAGCGGATATAGACAAAATCAGGCAGGAGTACGATGCTGGGAGTGCGGCAAAACAGGACACAAAGCTGGGCAGTGCGCCAATCACCCCCAGAACAAAGCAGCGTGTGTCCTGGATAAAAGACAGAAGGCATTAACGAGGGACAACAAAGAACAGCAGACAGTGATAACAGATACAAGATCTGAACATGTTACTGACGCTGATTTAGTACACAGTATCGACATGATGATGCCGGTGGTCGAAGGGAGGTTACATAATATTAAGATATCAGTGCTTAGGGATAGTGGAACCAACACAGTACTAGTAAGAAAGAGACTGGTACAAAGTGAAGAGTTCACAGGGACGTCCACGGGGGTTATCCTGGTTGACGGCACCATGAGGGTTATGCCTGAAGCGATAATCAACATAGATACACCTTATTACACGGGGGAAGTACGTGCCAAATGCGTAGAAGAACCGCTGTATGACCTCATACTGGGTAACATCCCAGGGGCTAGAAAAGTTGACTGCACGGATTCAGGGTGGGGCACAATTTCAAAGAAAATACGTCACCAAGGAGATGAAGTGTATGGCGAAACGCCGTCGAATTCAATGAACAGCGTTACTTCGCATGCTGAGAACGACCGACTATTGCAAGAACCCGGAGAAGGGGAGTCGTTGAATGTAGAGAAGATTCATAACGGGGTGTCATTTGCACCAGGAGCAAGAAGAACGGGCAAAAGTGAAGAGAAACAATTGCCCCAGCTCAAGGCGCCGGTTATAGAGCTGCTAGAAGTCACAGCTCTTCAATTGACAGGGGAGTAAAAGTCAGATGAGAGTCTGCAGGGGTGTTTCAGAAGTCTGAATAAACGAGTGCGAAAATGGAGATGTGACGTAACAACGGAATACATCGTGAAGGATGATTTGTTGTTCCGTCGAGTCGAATTCAGCGACGGGGACGTGAAACACCAACTCATTGTACCGACGGTATTTAGAAAGACTGTAATGGAATTGGCTCACGATGGAATAATGTCGGGCCATCAGGGGGTAAAGAGCACGGTCGCTAGGGTAGCGGAAGAATTCTTTTGGCCTGGTATGCAAGGTGACGTTAAACGCTACATACGGTCTTGTGATGTGTGCCAACGCACTATACCAAAAGGCACCGTGAAAAAGGCCCCAATGATGAGTATGCCCATAATTGAAGAACCGTTCCACCGGGTAGCGATAGATATCATTGGACCAATAACCCCAAAATCCAGCAAGGGAAACCGATATATCTTGACAATGGTTGATGTAGCCACGAGGTACCCGGACGCCGTGGCATTGAAAACCATTGATACCCCGCAGGTGGCAGAAGCCCTAGTCGAGATGTTCTCCCGGTACGGAGTACCTAAGGAGATTCTGAGTGATCGAGGTACGAACTTCACTTCCAATCTTATGAAAGAGATAGGACGTCTATTATCCTTTCGGCAGTTGTTAACTACGCCATATCACCCAATGGGTAATGGGCTCGTAGAGAGATTTAATGGTACCATAAAGCAAATGATGAAGAGAATGACCCAAGAACGACCCACGGACTGGGATAGGTATATCCCAGCACTCCTCTTTGCCTATAGAGGAGTACCACAAACGTCGCTAGGATTCGCACCATTTGAGATGTTGTACGGGCGAAATGTGAGAGGTCCTTTGACCATCCTTAAGGAGCTGTGGTCCAACAAAAGCTTAAACCAGGAGTTAAAAACATCATACGGATACGTGATCGAACTCAAGGACAAACTGAAGAAAACGTGTGAAGTGGCGCATGAGATCATGGCAGAGGCGCAAGCAAAACAGAAAAGGTTCTACGACCGGAAGAGCCAGGATCGAAGGTTCGAGCCAGGGGACAGAGTGCTCATACTACTACCCAGTGATCACAACAAACTAACCATGCAGTGGAAAGGGCCGTACGAAGTTGTGAGGCGAAAAGGCGATGTAAATTACGAACTGCTGGTTGGAGACAAGAGAAAAATGTTTCACATAAACATGTTGCAAAAATACGCATGTCGCGGAAAAAGGAATGAAAGTTGTGGGGTGATGGTGGTTCAGGATGAGGTTGAAGATCTAGGGGAGATCACGACGCCCAGTCTAAAAAGGCAACAGGGAGCGCAGGATGTGATCATCAATCCTAAATTAAGCCAAAAGCAAAAGAAAGATCTAACTGACGCGATCGGAGAGTTTGAAGATATATTCTCTGACGTACCGGGCAGAACAAATGCATTGCAATGCAAACTTCGATTGATGACAGAAGAGCCGGTGTTTGTAAGGCAGTATCCGTTGCCTTTTGCCATTCAGGATGAAGTGGAAGAAGAAGTGGAAGAGATGCTAAGATTAGGCATCATCGAACGATCCACGTCCGCCTACAACGCACCCATAATAATGGTAAAAAAACCTGATGGCTCTAATAGGCTGTGTGTTGACTTTCGGCGATTGAACGCAGTCTTAGTGGCTGACGCTGAACCTATACCAAGGTCGGACGTAGTGTTTGCAAGAGTCGGGCAAAAGAAATATTTTTCTAAATTTGATCTAGCGAAGGGGTATTGGCAGATACCGATGGAAGAATCAGCCAAGGAGAAAACCGCCTTCTCTATGAGAACTGGCCTTTATCAATTCCGGTTTATGCCTTTCGGGCTGAAGACGGCTGCTGCAGTGTTTACCAAGTTGATGAGGTCCGTCCTGGAGGGGGTGCCCAATGTACATCACTACATTGACGACAATTTGGTGGCCACTGACTCGTGGGAAGAGCACTGCCAAACATTACGGCAAATCTTTGAATGTCTCAAGAGGAATCATCTCACGGTTAAGCCAAACAAATGCGAGGTTGGATTTGACGCTATATCATTTTTAGGTCACAAGCTTGGTATGGGCCAAATCGCACCGAAGAGGGAAATAATAGAAAAGATTCAACGAGCATCGGCGCCAACGACAAAAAAACAGGTGCGAGCCTTTCTAGGTCTTACAGGATATTATCGAGAGTTCATACCCCGTTATGCAGAGATAGCAGCCCCACTTACTAACCTCACAAGGAAGGGACAAAGTAACACAGTACAATGGTGCTCTGAACATGACACAAGCTTCAAAGAGCTTAAAAGAAGGCTGGCAGAACCACCCATTTTGTTAGCGCCCGATGTGTCTAAGCAATTCGTCCTGCGTACGGATGCATCAGACGAAGCTTTGGGAGCAGTTCTGTTGCAAGAGCACGAGGGCATGCTGCACCCAGTGTTATATGGCAGTAGAAAACTTAGCGCGAGCGAAAAGAACTTCGCGGCTATAGAACGTGAATGCCTCGCACTCGTGTGGGCAATTGGTAAATATGCTATTTACCTGTACGGAAAGGAATTCGTAGTTGAGACGGACCATCAACCGCTAGAATATTTGAATAAGACGAAACTCAACAAAGCGAGGGTAATGAGGTGGAGTTTATCTCTGCAAGAGTTTACATTTAGAATAAAGTATATAAAAGGCAAAGACAATATCGGGGCGGACTACTTGAGCAGAGTTTGAACAACACCAAAAAGGAAGCGTGAAAAAAAAATATTTTTTTTATATGATAATATTTATACGCATGATGGAAGTATACCGTGATACAGTAACGGATGGAAGTGGTTTAGTTTCGGCAGCTGAAATGTAGCTGATGTGCTGGTGTACTTGAAATCGTGAACTGGGTGCGGGCCAGTTATAAAACGTTCAGGGTGTGAAAGTGATTCGCAAACTGGTGAACCAACACACGGACGTAAAAAAAAAAGGATGATGCATCAACGTGGTGTGGAAATTTAGTACGACTAAATTCTGGAGGAGGGGGTAAATGTCGTGCTACAAAAGAGAAATGGAGGAGAAGAAGAAAACGTCGAGGAAGCAGATCGGAAGAGGAGGGGGCGAAGGAGAAGAAGACGAAGGGGTTTTGTTCGGCCGCAACCCGTCCAGGTGGAAGCATACCCGGCGACGTCCCGAGGGTGCTCCTGACGGGCGAAATACCAGCTTGGTGGTGTGCTACCTGAGCATCAACATCCCACGTGAACGAGGCATTCGGCAGCGACCCGAAGTAGCCGCTGGTGGGAACGAGCAACGACTTCGGCGGTGTCCCGGAGCATAGCATCCCAGACCATCATCAAGAAACACGCGGAACATCGCTCAGCAGCAACCAAGCACTGCTGGCAACCAGACAGCACCAAGCCCCCCAGCCACATGAGGACGGACCGAAAGTGAGACCGCTTCCGACTTGAACATTTGTATATAACTAGAACGTTTATTATTTTTCTTTTTTTTAAATATATATATCTTGATCAAAGCTCACGGTTTGACTGAATTCCTCCTTCGGCGGTTTGACCTGAACCTATAACATCACAACATAATATAGGCAAGGGCATCAAAATTATTCCTGCAAAATATGAACTTCCGATAAAAATACCGACATGTAAAAACATTATTTTTATGAAAAAATAGATTTAAAAAATACCCATATTGAAAACAACAAAATAAAAAACGCCCGTTCCGATTTTATTACAGCTCTGGAGGACAACTCTCCTTAGCCCAAGCAAAAATAACGCACGAAAACATGTTTCGCCATTTCCTTGACAAAAAAAAAGTTCTAAGCGGTCAAAGTGGCGGGTGCGAAGCGTCTTGACTCCTGCGTTTTTCGCTTCACCCCACCGCTGGTAGCTTTTTTTTTTCTTGTTTTTTTTTTTGTGAAAGTTTACCTCCTTGATCGCGCTTGGACTTCGCATGTCTTTAACATTTGCCACGCGGTATACATAGTTCGCGGTTGCTCTCGCTGTCAGGAGCTGGTAAGACATTTGAGCTCGTCTTTACCGCGAAGCAAAGGTACACGTCCCCCTTGGCTCCGCCGTAACATAAGCGCCCCGTACCCTTGTACCCGAGGCGTCATTCCTTTATTCTCAGCAGTTTTAACAAACGAGACATGCGAAGTCCAAGCGCGATCTAGTTCAAGTCCTGTCTTGCCAAGCCGTCCTCCCCTCCCCCCTCCAAGACACACACACACACACTGGTTCTTTGTTCTTTGCGGGTTTCATGGCGCAACAGCAACGAAGGCCATACTGCGCCAGACTAAATTAACTGATAAAGCTCCTATGGTCACCTCATTACAAAAAAAAACGATCTTGAAAATATCTGGGACTAGATCTGTTGTATAAGGCCAGTACTAGTAAGAAATGATAAAACTCGATCAAGAGGAACGAGAGGGTGGTTTCCCAGCAAAAGAGCGGGATGAAATGGAATACAAAATCTAAAAAACTCTGGAAAATGAGCACGTCGTTCAGTGTCAAATTCCGGGCAGAGCCACAAAATGTGGAGAATAGTAAGATGGTTTCCACAGTGCTCACAAACTGGTGGATCCTCCCCATAAAGGAGATATCTGTGTGTAAGAAAAGAGTGCCCAATTCGAAGCCGGCACAATACAACTTCGTGAAAGCGGTTCTTAAGTGATGAGCTCTCCCAAGACCCAAGGACTGGTTTGCTTACATGGAGCTTGTTATTAGACTCCATGGCCCACTCTGTCTGCCATAAACGAAAAAGTGACGAGTTAATTAACGATTTGATATCCTGATAGGGCAAGCTAGCTTGATATTGAGAGCAGTTGCCTGAAGATGCAGCGAGCCTGTCTGCCTCCTCATTACCCTTTATTCCCACATGACTCGGAACCCAGCAGAATTTTATATTGTGACCTTTACGTAAGGCTCTGTTAAGTTTATTTCGCACCTGCTCCACAAGCATATTCTTAGTGGCTTTTAGAGAGCATATTGCAGTAATGGCGCTCTGAGAGTCCACAAATATTACGGCCCGTCTAGTTTTAGTCTTCAGAATATAATCCAATGCAAAAGACACAGCGTAGACTTCAGCAGTAAATATACTCGCAAATTCCTCGAGACGTTTGACTTTAACAAAACGACCTGAATGCACGGCACAACCGACAAACGATGAAGTCTTGGCACCGTCCGTGTAAAAGTGAACATAATCTTTATATTTCTCTTCCAGGTCAAAGAATTCCTGCTGAATCGCAAGAGCTGATATGCTATTCTTATTGAACTTAGTGAAAGTCCAGTCGCAGAAAACACGCACCATATTCCAGGGCGCGACGCAGACTGTGTTCTGAATTAGGTTAAGTTCGTCCAGACGAAGTTGAAGTGAGGAACAAACTTGCTCTATACGAAAACTTAAGGGTCTGACAATGCTTGGCTTATTTTCAAAGAGACGGTAGAATTGAGACCTTTGTACGGAATGATACGTTGGGTGATCAGGGTTTGCTAGGATCCTAGACGCGTAGGTTAGGCTGAGGTATTGACGTCTTTTACACAGCGACATCTCATTTGATTCCGCATACAAACTAACCACAGGCGATGTCCGAAAAGCACCCGTTGCCAAACGCAAGCCAAGATGATGTACAGGATCCAACATCTTGAGAGCAGATGGGCGAGCTGATCCGTACACCACGGCGCCATAATCAAGACGAGATCGCACAAGCGCGTTGTACAAATGCAAAAGACATTTCCGATCCGAGCCCCATGATTTATGAGCCAAAACTTTCAGAAGGTTTGTGGAACGAAGGCAAATTTCTCTGAGAAATTTCAGGTGGGGAATGAAGGTAAGTTTTTTGTCAAATATGACACCAAGAAATCTGTGCTCCTTCCTAACAGGAATCAGAGTCCCGTTTAGTTCCAAAGCTGGGTCTAAGGAGAGCCCGCGACGTAAGGAAAAAGGCACACAGACTGTCTTTGCAACAGAGAACTTGAAACCATTTTCGTCTGCCCACTTACAAAGTTTGTTTATAGCCAGTTGTAACTGCCGCTCACAACTAGAAAGATTGCAAGAAGATGAGGAGATCTGTATATCGTCAGCATAAAGAGAGTAGGAAATAGACCGAGGTAACACTCGTGCGAGAGAATTCATTTTTAGTACAAACAAAGTGACGCTCAAAATGCCTCCCTGTGGAACTCCATTTTCTTGAACAAAAGGTTTAGACAGGGTGCTGCCAAGCCGGACTTGAAAGGTTCTGTTTGTTAGAAAGTTCTTAATGCATTGCAACATCCTACCACGGATATTGCAAGCATACAAGTCTTTCAGGATACCATATCTCCAAGTGGTATCGTACGCCTTGTCTAAGTCAAAAAACACTGCAACACAGTGCTGCTTGTTCACAAATGCCTCGCGTATAACGGTTTCCAGGCGAACCAAATTATCGAGAGTAGATCGACCTCGGCGAAACCCGCACTGATTTTTGTCAAGGACCTTCTGCTTTTCTAATATGTATACTAACCGCCTGTTTATAAGCCTTTCAAATGTTTTCCCAACACAGCTCGTTAGAGCAATTGGGCGGTAACTTGATGGTAGTGAAGGGTCTTTCTGTGGCTTTAGGAGCGGGATGACATGTGCATGCTTCCAGGCATGGGGAAAGCAGGCTTGTTCCCACAATAAATTGAAGAACAAGAGAAGGCTTTTCAGGGACTCAGGAGAAAGGCGACGAAGCATTTCATAATGAACTGCGTCGGGCCCTGGAGCAGAAACCCTCGTTATGTCGAGTGCCATCTCAAGTTCACACTGCGTAAAAGGCTGGTTATAAGGCTCCGAGTCTCCTCCAGACATAGAGATGTTTTGTTGCTCTGCACGAGATTTAAATCTACTGAACGAATCACTGTAGTTTGCCGAGCTGGATGTATTATAAAAATGCTCACCAAGGATGTTGCCGATGTCAACTAAGGATGAAGAAGGGGCATCAAGTGTAGGAATTGCAAAGCACCTATAGTCCCCATTTATTTTCCTGTATCTATCCCAAACCTCCTTGGCTGGCACAAAACTATTTATAGAAGAAACATACTTCATCCAGGATTTCCATTTTGACTGCTTCCTGGTCCAACGGGCTTTAGCTTTCCGCTGCCTGAACTCTGCGAGATTATGTGATGTGGGATACCTGCGAAATTTGCCCCAAGCCCTGTTTTGGTCCGCTAAGGTTGTGGCACACTCCTTGTTCCACCATGGTTTGCATTTTTTTGGAACATTACCAGAGGTTCGTGGAATAGACACCTCAGCAGCATTTAGTATCTGCTCAGTAATATACAGTGTCGCATCTTCCGGTGACATAGAAGAAAGCAGAGAAGGGTCCAAAGTGGAATGTAACCCAAAAAGTGACCAGTCAGCTTTATCTAACTTCCACCTAGGGATACGTTTCAAAAGTGAGGGCAGCTTAACAACGCTCTCTAAAACAATCGGAAAGTGATCACTGCCAAAAGGGTTGTTGAGAACATTCCATGTAAAGCAAGGAAACAGTGAGGGGGATGAAATCGACAGATCTATGGATGTAAATGTGGTGTGAGCTGCACTGAAAAATGTTGGCTCTCTCCCATTAAGAAGACATAGCCCAGATGCCAATAAAAAACGTTCAACTACACCTCCACGAGAGTCTTGACGAATATTACCCCATAGGGGGTGATGGGCATTAAAATCGCCTAGAATCATAAAGGGTTGTGGGAGCTGACCTACAAGACCCTGCAATTCACTAAGATGTAATGGAGTGTTAGGTGGTATATAAAGTGATACTACAGTTATGAGGCGGTCTAAAAGAAGGCGCACTGCCACGGCTTCAAGTGGTGTACAGAGTGGGACCTCAGAGCAGGCGACCCCACCCTGTACAACCACTGCCACGCCACCAGAGGGAGTATCACTAAAACGGTCTTTCCTAAAGACCCGGTGACGTCTTAAAATACGAGGAGAGCGATCATGAAGATGAGTTTCTTGAAGGGCAAGAGCTATCGGCCGAAGCTCATCCATAAAATGATTTATATCATCAATATTTCTTAAAAGGCCACGACAGTTCCATTGCATAAAATTTACTTTTGCCATTTAAAAATTTGTTTATATCGGAAAAATGTAAATCAATAAAACTCGTAGTAAAAAGATTAAAACTAGGGAGAGAGACAACTTAGGTTACTTCGGTGCAGTAACCGGTTTTTTGTTCTTCCCTGCACGGGTCTGCGTCTGCCACTCCATGCTATCTGAGTCGGATGCAGGAGCAGCCGAATCGTCCAACTCCATGGACAAGTCTGCCTCTTGAGTCGTGTCGCTGGCGTTAGCCAGCGTTTTCTTCCGACTTGGATCACGGGGAGCCAGGCCCCGGCCGCGACCAGCCGAAGAGGCAGCGGAGGTGCTGGGCAGAGCGTCTTTACACTCTGCCTGCTCCGGCCCCTTGCGTACTGGGAGAGCAGCACGAGAATTGTGCCGCTCTTTGCAAGAGGCCCTCTCCAGTGAGTTAGGGCGAGAGTGTCGCTCGTTCTCACTGGGGGAAGGCTTCGAAGTAAGGACTGGCAAGGGCGTTGCCTGCCTGTCCTGAGACTTGAGGGCAGCTGGTGTGCTCCCTCCAGAAGGTGGGGGGAGCTGCTGCCTCTGCGGGGAGGTTGGGGCCCGAAGGGCCACTGCCAGGGCTTCAGGCGAGACCTGGGTGGCCTTCGATTCCGTTCGCGGTGGAGGGCCCCTGCGCACCGCGTCCGAGTATGTACCTTTCGAAAGAAAGGAGAACCTTTTTTTTGCCTCGGGATATGATATGCCCTCTTTGGCTCTTAGGGTAAGGATTTCCTTTTCTTGTCGCCACAAGGGGCAAGAGCGAGAGTAGGCAGGGTGAGGACCCTTGCAGTTGGCACAGGAAATGGCATCTTCACAGATGTCGGCTAGATGGTCGTGGCTGCCGCACTTTGCGCAAGTCTCCTTCCCTCGACAGCTGCGCGATCCGTGGCCAAAGCGCTGGCAACGGAAGCACCGCTGGGGGTTGGGGACATAGGGGCGGATGCGGCAGTTAAGGTATCCTGCCTTGATGGTTTCTGGCAGTGTGTGTCGTTCAAATGTAAGAATGACGTGTTTGGAAGGGATTTCCTCACCATTTTTTCGAAATATAATACGCTTAACGGCCACAACACCCACACCTTGGAGTCCCTCGAGGAGTTCTTCCTCACTAGTGTGCAAGAAGTCATCCTCGGAGAGGACCCCACGGATGGTGTTGAGCGTGCGGTGAGGGCTAACCGACACTTTGACATCGAGAAAACTGGTCAACTTCAGGATTGCTTCACTTTGTTTTTTGGTAGTTACCTCCACTAAGAGGTCTCCGGAGTGCTGCTTTTTAGCCTTGTAGGAGAACCCGACAAGGTTTTCCAGTACCTTTGCAACAACAAAAGGCGACAGCTTTGCAACGGGTTTTTGTTCATCGAGCGAATGAACAACGAAAAACTTTGTAAATGTTTCGACTTCAGGATCTTTTTCAATGGTCTTGGGTTCAAGGCAACGCCTTTTGAAGGCCTGCCCTGAACGGGGTTTGGAAGAGAGGGGCGCCATAGGAGGGCAAAGAGTGTTCAGAATCCGCGGTGCACCGCCCACCACCGAGCCCAACAAGGGGTTAGGTAACGCACCATAACAAGAAGGGCTTGGCTGGAGACGTTACGCTAACAGTGCTGCCGGGAAACTATACCCAAGTGTGGGTCAAGACAGAGGTCTATTGCCACCCAAGGTTAGCCCTTGCCGCCAAAGAGGGGTGAAAAAGGAGTAAGAGAAATGAGAGAGAAGAAAAAGAAACAGGAAAGGTAAAGGTGAAAGATTGGAGGGGATAGTAGAAGAAAAGGCGACTAGACTGAATCATCCTGGCCGGGCCTTACCAGGACTCCCGTCTACGAGAAGCGGGGGCCGAAGTGGTGTATTGCCTCACCCGGGGGGCCCCGAAGGGTCCAAACCTACCCCGGGCTCGGCTCAACCACCAGGATGCCCTTTTCCCCGGACACGGGAAAGCCACGCACAGCCAGACGTGTGCGGGCGAACCCGCATGGCTCGGGGTCCGTGGAGACGCCACTCTCCAAACACCTGCTGTCACAGGTGCCCCCTGCGGGGACACACACTGGTTGACCAAGTAGGAGCTCGTATTTCGCTTACGAGCCACGGAAACAGGAATCATCGTTTCTTGTTTGTATGTTCCTCACAAGTGCGTGGGGCAGCTACAAAACTGATGCGAACACAGAAGTGGGATATGCTGGTTCTAAACCAGATCGGTGCACCGCACGCATGAGCGTAAACTTTTCTGAGTACCCATAAACAACAACCAGCAAAAAAAAAAAAAACTGGAAAGTTATATATTTATTACAGCAACCTAAAACACATAAATTTCTTATCTGTAACAAAACAAAATGTTGATTTTTCATTAAAAAAAAAGAAACAAAAAATATACCAGCGGAGGGGTGAAGCGAAAAACGCTGGAGCAGACGCATCGCAACTGCCAATTTGACCGCTTAGAACTTTTGTACCAAGCAAATGGTGCAACATGTTTTTATATGTTGTTTTTGCCTGGTCTAATTAGAGTTGTACCCCAGAGTGTTAATAAAATCTAGGCGTAGGGTTCTTTGTTTTGCTGTTCTTTCAATAAAAGAATTTTTTTTTCAAAGTGTGTTCTTTCAAATATTTTTTTATATATTGATATTGTTATCCAAGTTAACATCTTGCAGGAATAAATTAGATGACCAAGCTTATATTATGCGTAGTTTTCAGACTCGTTAATGCCATACGTATGAGGTAGAAGGCCACAAAATTATAGTATTTCGTTCACCCAGTCCAAAGTTATGATATTTATATAGGTTTTTAGTTCATAGAGCTCATAGTCATTGCATGCAGTTAACATAAACTTTAAAATGGTTCATGAAACAAGAATCATTTTTGGCGTACTACTCTTTGTCTGCCTTCCACAGGACTGCCAATTCGGCAACTATTGGAGTGCGCGGTGGGAGCAGGGCTTTCGCGCAGTTTTAACGCATGTTATTTCTTGCTGTAAAAAGAAGTTTTCGAGAAAAAAAAAAAAAAAACACTCCGTTTGGGGCAATTCATTTGTATGTACATCCCATATAAGAAACCCGCAAAGAACAACAATGTCAAGCGGACACGCAGGTTCGATCTCTCGTGGAATCACCCCGCAATGGCGCGTCTTCCTCCCTTATAATGACACGCCCCCAAGCGGACGAGACGTTTTTCTCCTTTTCCATGCAGACGTGAGAAAGGTTCCGCCCTTCCGCCTAATCTCCTTTCCATTTCTTTGTTTTTTTTTTTGAGCACGTCGCGTGCATTGTTTAATAAGTGTTGTTTAGTTGACTGAGCTCGAGCGGCAGCGAAGCCTCCTGTAATTCCGTCTCCCCGTCCAAACGTGCAGAACATTTGCGTTGTATTGACGTTTTTACCGCTGATTTTATCAAACGAGCAAACGAAGCCGCTAGAAAGAGCGAAGTTCAGGAGCAGCGCCTGCAGCACTACGTACGCTGCTGGGCTAAGGTGGGCGCCTCCGATTGCGGAGCAGAACGACGTTTCGACGTTTACGACGTTATGGAAACCGCAAAAACTGCGCACAAGACAGGCAGGGTTTGCTGCCGGGTGTCTGGGTGCCTTTTGTGCTCAGTTCGGTTCTGTTTTCCGAAGCCGGGTTCCAAACGGCAATCAACGTAGTTCTGTATTTCTGAGTGTCACCATTATTGCAGTAACAGCGCTATGGCAGTGGTGTTGGTTGGGAACAGAAGATTGAAATTATCACCGATGTGGCTGTGTGTTCGCTTATCAGTGGTGCAACAATATGATGAGATGATGTAAACTGTCGGGCATTTATGCCGCTGGTTTGGCCGTGATCGGAGGGGGCTGGGTGTCACAGGTTGACATTCCGCTTTACATTAAAGAGTTTAAGACAGCTTGACAGATTACGGTGCAATGAATCGGCGTGCGGATAGTCATGTTGGAACGCTTGTCTGGCCAATGTTTCTGTCGTCTGCGATGTCCTGTTTTCTCCTCCCCAAAAAGCGATTGCGCTCTAGGGAAAGGACTGAGCAGTGTAGAATAATGACGGAAAGTATCCATATTTACAATTTTTAATTTTAGCAAAGTAGGTAAAATCGACAAACAAAAAAGCTATTCGTTATTTGGTTGTTTAAATACACTACGATTCCTGAAGAAACTGCCCTCCAAGTGGCGCACCGGGATGAGAGTTGGACGTTTTCAAGCTCACCACGGCGTTGCTCCGCACATTTAACACCTGCCAGAAGTAGCGGCTTTGACTCCATTCAAGTTAATCGAAAAGCGATTTCTCTGCCCGTGAAGCTTCGCTTTCACCTGAGTGTATACCCCCTCTACAGAGATTGATTCAAGACGGCAATTACAGCCGAGGCGAACAGCACAAATAGAAACAAAACAAAAACAAATACTGCAATATAAATACTGGCTACGACGTGCCGTGCGGGGAAGGAAGCACATGGTTTGGAACTGCAGTGGAGCGGCTTCATTCATTGGCTTTCAAATTATGACGGCATGAGCGTTGACTTTTTACTAAGAGATTCATCCACTGAGCCCTTCAAAGTACTATCAAAGATACGACATTGCTAAACAAAACATTCTGGAAATATTTTTTATTGCTTAGGTGGTCACCGAGAGAATCCGTACCTTCAAAACGACCAGTAAAATAGGCGGAAACGCAGAGCACAGATGTAGAGATCGGGCTAGTGTGCTGTTTTATTGATGTCAGTATGTGCCGCGTATGTGTGTGCGCTCGCGCTAGATATATTTAACTGATGCCAGCGGTATTTGGAATGTATTCACATGTGTGTATAATTAAAGTGCCCGAAGGGCCTATAGAGTTATAAAAATAAACGATAGAAGCTAAGTGGGCGGTAGTGTGTTCCAGACTTCCGGTTCCTAATTGGAGCAGACAGCAACCGGTCGACTTTTTCAGTCTTGCTGCGTTCTCCTATGGGAAAACATACGTGATAGTTTTCTCTTGGTGGGGAATAATACAAATCAGCGTAGTGTCTTTACTCGTAACGGATACTATGTAGCTTTATTCATATTATAAAAGTGTAATTTATTTAGTTACTTTTTTTTTTAATTACTGAGCGATGCTTACGTTAGCAAAAATTGAGGCCTAGGTCTAGGTTGTACAGCGTGATATGTCAATACAAGCTATCAATTCAAGCAAAAAGAAGAATTAAAAAGCAGAAAGAACAACAAAAAACAAATAACACTCGGTTACTGCTTTATTTTTATTATTAATTCACAGTTTGTTAGTAATCCAGTGTGTGTTCTTCGTTCTATAACTACAGGATTTGTACTTGTCGCTTGTTTTGATTGTTTGATTTTGCACATATTAGCATTCTTTTGGTGTTTTGTCAAGCTGATTCACTCTGTGTGCTTCATAGCATTTACTATATGCGTAGATACTTGTCCTATAATGGCAGTCTGAAACATCAAGACGTATTATGCATGGGTATTAAGCTACCTTAGCGGAGTGTTCGACGCCATAAATTGAAACAAAAACGCTCTAACTGACACATATTTTGTACATCCGATTGTAAAATGTTCCCAACTTCTCATTCTAGCAGTAACAGCGATAAGCAATATTTGCTCTTATAATCGAGCATGAAGAGAAAACGCATTTGCGTTTTTACATAGGAATGTATTGCCGGAAGTCAACTTTAGACTGGTCGATGTCCCCTTCAAAATGCAACAGCACTCTAGCGCCACTTGAGACTCTATACTTCGTTTCAGCTTCCGTCCGAGCGCAGCCAAAGCTACGTGTGGCCGGTGCCAATAAAACGCCGGCAACAGATCACGCGATCTCGCCTGCACTTTTGTATCACTCCGCTGCGCCGCTGGTCGTCCGCGCCGCCCGCGCTCGCCGAGTATTTCGTCTGCTGCGGGTGTGTCAATGATATCGTCTGCTACAGGTTTAAAAAGTGCCCTTTAACGTTCTGAAATTTAGTCACAGCGTGTCCGAGCTTTCCACCTGTTCGGCATTTGGGCATTGTTTCGAGATGTAAGTACACATTGCAAGGTGCCCGATGACCCGGCCGTTGATGTTTCCTTGTATTGTCTGGATATACCAGGGCTCGAGGCGCAGTCCTTTCCACCAGCTTCTCGGCGTTCAATGTGATCGGCAGGTAAAGGGGTGCCCTGATTTCGCCGCGTATCAGTGAATTGTACTGGCCCGGACGCCTTTCTTGTTTTCAACGCATTCGCGGTACGACGCGGCCGGAGTCTCCTGCCGAATTTGAAAGTAGACATTCATCAGGACCTCTCGCGCCTTTCGCAAACGTGCCTTTGCGAAAGGACGTTTTGAAGCGATTCGATGAAAAAAGCAGCGAAGCACATGATTCGGCCATTACGGTACGGTGCCTGGATCGCGTCTCCGACTGGTGTGTTTAGCGTCCTATCCCGCCCATACATCAAAAGTGGTCCCGAAGTGGCAACAAATGACGTCACAAAAGCCGGAGTGTCATGCTGTTGACTGTCGCGATCCTGGCGGTTGGCCGTAGAAATGCTGGCGAAATGCACGAGCGAACGCGAGTGTCGCTGTCGTCACGGCGTCCCAGGCGTCCCAACTTCCGGCTGCTGTAGCTTCCGTGGACTCTTACAGTGGAGAGCGACCTGCAGCAGAAGACGCGTCTGCTACATCCACCTCAGCTGCTGGGACACCGCCAGGGTCGCGACCGGCGGCAGCATGACACTTCTATGACGTCATCAGGCGGAAATCGAGGGACCACTTTTTCGGCCGCGGTAAACACACCAGTCGGAGACGCGTTCCAGGCACCATAATTACGGGAACGAAATCACACAGAAAAACCGAGCGCCGCAGCCGTGTTGCCAGCGGATGTACGTGTTTTCACCAAGCTACATGCATTTACATATATTAATAAAAACATAAACTTCAGATAATTTATTCCTTTAGTTGCAAACCATTCTCAGTCGCACACATCTGGAATATCGTGCACTGTTTACGCACAAAACAGTTATTAAAAAAACTACGTTTGCGGACTACTTTGTGGTGCTTAGGAATACCCTTCTCGAAGTTGCGAACCGTCCCTCTGCCTTTGGCTGCACTCGGACGGAAGCTGAAACCAAGTATAGTATTTACTGTGATAACGCTATGGAAGGGCCCGAAACGTAATGGTGGAGTGAGCAAACAAAAATATGTTTTGTAGCACATGAATTGGAGGGTTCCGAGCGCCACCTAGCCTAGCTACTTCCAATTCTTCTTCTTGACCCTTTGATCTGGTGGCAAGCGATTTAACGTCTTTAAAGGAATACTGAACCGAAATTTTGATTTCGCAAAATAAGGCCGCAGAAGGGTTGAACGAGGTGCTATGAAGTCCAAAACATCAGTCATACATCAATATCTTAAAGACCGACGACCAGTTGGCGCTTTGCACATATTCCCCTCTTCCTCCTCCCCCCCTTCTACCCTGTCCACCGTTGCTGTCTCCTCCTTCCCCATGGTGAGAAAGATCTTCTGCCTTGCAGAACCTCGAGTCTGGTTGTCGGCCTTTAAGCGGATGATTATACTTTTGGAAAAGAAGGGCGCGATCAAGCGAGGTTTTTGACGTCATTGTCCTAAGGAGAATTCGAGAATGAGGGGAAGCGGCCTTTCTCCTCCATGCTTCGGTTCACCAGCTCGATGGGACGTAGCGAGGAGGAAGGGGAATGGGAATCGTGTCGCGACGTGTCTTGTCGACCTCGCCGGCCGTGTTCAATCGCGCACTCCGTTTCCAAAAATATGGCGATCCGTTATAGATGTTGCGGTATGAGTGACGTTTTTTTTTGGTTTTTTTTTTGGTTTTGTAGCATCCCGCCTATTCCTCCAGACATTGTTTTGTGAGCTCTAAATTTCGGTTCAGTATCCCCTGAACGCTTCGAGGTAATTTATGGTTACAGCCAAATAAGCTGCTTCGAACCTGACCTTTTTAAGAACGGCTTTTGGTTTCGCGAATGGCTTACCACTCCTCCGTGATCTGCGGTATATGGAGGCATTGCGACTAGAAGAATAGCAAAGGTAAGACGTAAAGTACGCGATGAAACTGGTTATCGGTTGTCTCCGTTTGACATCGCAGTGCTGACGACCAGAAGACTGAGTGACTACTTTTTAAACGCAGGTTTCTATGCCTGCGGGGGCACTGGCTTCGTAAATAAGTAGAGTTTGAGGAAAGCTCGTGTTACGCTTTTATTTGCTGCTCCGCTCGCCCCGTAAAATAGACGTAGCGTCCTCGTTAAGCCTCATTGAGCTCGATTCGCTCAATTCGAGACCGCCATAATGAGATGTAGACGACGAAGGAATTTGCTCCCCAGCCTCCAGGGACGAAACTTTCTTCCTTTGTGAAGGGACATGTGCACCAAGAGAGTTCCCCCCTTTAGGGAGGTCTATATAGACCTTTTTTTTTTTTTTTTAAGTGTGCATCTGTAGTTGAGGGGCGTCGCCCATTGATGCAGACCAACGTCCGGCTGTCTAAACATGTATACAACACAATTAATTTCTTGTTTGTGTAATTGGGGATATCAAACGCGTTTGAACATGCCTCGAACTTAACTACGCAACCGCTCTTACCTGCTTTAGATTGCATTTTTGTGTAGGACAATTCGGGGTCGAAGGAATGCCATCAAAGCGGGAGAGGTGTATTAAAAACTAATGAATGCATTTTTTTAATTTTATTTACTTTATTTTGCACAGTACAAGCACATAAAGAAATACAGAAAACTGCCCCATGAGCCGTGAGGGAGCACATATTGATACGTTGATTCACTTTACTTAAATGTACAAATCAGTGCTTGAAATAACAGTACAAATCTTAAGACATTTTTATTGTGTGGATAACAGGGATCGGAGGACGAGCAAAAAAAAAAAAAGCAAGACACGGAAAACTATTTGTCGGTTTTCTTAAATGCCCCAGTCTTAAAACAAATCGCGCAATATTTAAATACAGATCCTTCGTAACGAGCCCCACAATATTTTAATTGGTGTCTGGCATTACTGTATAAATTACTACGTACATTTCAATCTACAACATAAATACTCGTTCATTGTTCTGTTTGATAACAAGTCTGTCTGCAAGACAACAGGGGCGCTGTTTTCCTGGCATAACTCATCTTTTGCAGGCGACGCCGGTAAATGGCGTTCCCCAAAAGGGACCGGCGAGACCTTATCTCCTGCTTGGCCTGTGTTTGTGTCGGCGCCCTTCTTTCTCGACCGTAGAATAGAAAAGCATATTGTGTGATTGCCGCTTGTCAACCTGTTATCTTCGTGGAAACAGCGCGAAAACACGAGAAAGTAGGAGGAACACAGGGCAGAGGCTGCTCGTCTAAGTGTGTTTCTTCTACGTCATCGTGCTTTCGCGCTCTTTCCACGATGATTTCTCACCAGCTCATTTATCTGTCCATTCTTTTTATCTTCGTTCGACGCCGCCAGCGATAGTGTTGTTTCTGTGGCAAAGTGTGTTATTTGGGGTCCGGTGTTTGTCGAGAAAACAAAGACGTCGTAATTGCGTCGATTCGAGTCGCAAGAACAAGGGCTCTGTCGATTTTGCTCCCCTCTTCTGCTGCCGTGTTCAGCTCACTTGCAAGGTTCGGGCATTAATCAGTCTTCTGCTTTTGCTGGGCCGCGGTCGGGTCGGTAATACAGTCGTTACCGTCTTCCACATTATCCATCTTTATCCGTGCCACTTCCGCGATCGATACGTGCTTCGATGCTCCAGAGTGTGATTGCGACTGCCTATTTTATTGAATATATTTATGCAACGGGACTCATTTCAATACACATTCAATTATTTTCGCCGCTCTTAGATATTAAATATATATATATATATGTGTGTGTTTAGTTTTACTGTCTAACAGTGCCAAACCTAACATTTCCTAACAACTTCATTATTGTGCGCTTTGTTCTTAGTTATTTAACCAAGAAAGCATGTGCGCATATTTTTTTCAGGTAATTTTATTTAATCACAGCTGAATACACGCAAGTCGCACACTTATTATATTCAGGATTTTATTCCTGTGGTTTTTGTTTTCGCTATGGGCAAATGCCTCAGACTCATTCGCTGCGGAACGATAATAATTGCATTCTTGGAGCACGCCACGCTCTGCATTTCTTGAGTGGTCAGCGAATATAATATTATTTTATTTATGTTATTGAGCGATGTTCTGTACGTGCACGGGCGCCAGAAGCAGTCAAGCTTCCAGATTTTTTATCAGGTTCCCTCGACACTATTTTGTTAGTGAAAAATATGTTAAATTAAAAACACGTAAAGCTGACAATTTATTAAGTAATTTTTGTCAGGCAATACCTTCAAAACCAACCGCACTTAAAAAGAACTATGTTATATGCAAACAAAAATTTTATATTGAGTTCTAGGCATTTCAAATGGAATTCTTGGCCGAATGGAGGTTACAATACCTCATTGTCATATTGGAAAATGAGTATTCAGCGAGGCAGGTCAATGGGTGACAAGCTGCAAAAATCCGAGACGAAAAATCAGCACTTCAGACACACATTTTGTAAACACGACAATACCGAGTTGCCCTGTGGCGATAGGAAGACAGTAATACGTTTTTTTTTATATAAAACGAATGATGATGGTGCGTTGATAACTATCGGATATACTTTATCCTTATATGATATTGCACATCCTTAAAATCATTAATTTACACTGACTGTACTTCAATACAAAACAGGAATAAACCAGTGTGGTAGAAACTTGTGTGCCAAGGATTCATGTCTTTTATGATTATAAAGTGCGCCTGTGAGAAGATTCTATGGTTCATTTTTTGACACTGAAAATAAAGACCTTTTAATAAAAATAAAATTAATAATATTATAATTTTATTAATATTATTATTATTATTAACGTTACAGTGCCTAATAACTCAATTATTTGTTCAACGGAAACTTGGTTATGTCCTAACATCGTGTCCTCCCATTACTTTCCGCCTGGCTTTGTTGTGTACCGGCACGGCCATGACCTTTATCAATGAGCTGGAGTGGGAGGCGGTGTGTTAGTCGCGGTTGATTGACTTTACAGCTCAAGGAGGCGTCAAGATTTAGAAAACGTTCCTGAGAGCTTGGTCGTAAAAATTGAGTATGAAAAGAAAGAACGTATTGTTAGTGGTTTGTTTTATTTCTCCCACAGACAAAACCTGATGATTTCCAGCGTTGTCTAATTGGGTTAGAACAAATCAACGAATTACAGGGGTGCAATCTTATTATTTTGAGGGGCTTTAACGCCCCAGGCATCAAATTGACCGATCTAAACGTTTTGACTGGCAACTTTTATTGAAAAAAGAAATGCTACTATGTTTTTTACTTTCTTTTTATCTGAAACAGCGCAATAATGTTTTTAACAAGCAAGGTAACGCTTTAAACTTATGTTTTCAAATACGGACGGTGTACGTGTGACTCAAAATGAAATACCAATGGTGTCTGAGGATACGTACCACCCCGTGCTTGATGTAGTGATCTCTATTTTTATCTATCAACCTTGCAGTCACTCTGATGCCTCTCCGCAGCATGCGTGGTATAACTTCTCGGCAAGAGACTACGTCAAAATCCCCCCCCCCCCTTTCTCGACTGTTGACTGGACATATTGTTTTCAATCTACTCATGTCAATGGACAAGTGTTTTGTCCATGATGAGTTTACGGGAGGCTGTCGATACCTATATCCCTCTAAGAGCTCAGAATATATATTTGTTTTCAAACCGGTTTTCTCGTAAATTTAGGATGCCTCTGAAAAAGGAAAAGAACTACTTTTTTTAAAAAGTTTAAGAAAAGCCGTCTTGCTGGGTGGGAAGCACAATTCATGTGCTGTAAAAAGCAGTGTAAATATTTATTAAAGCGCGATTAAAAAGAGTACCTTGAGGCGGTAGAATCGAATTTGGTTAAAAATCAGAAAAAATTCTGAAGATACGCTAGATCGCGATGTGGAAAATATATTAGGTTTGATACGCTTTTGAACCGCAGGTGAGATGAAAGGCGCGTGTTTGAGTTGTTTGCAGACTAGTTTAGGTTGGTTTTTAAAGGACAGTATGAACTCCAGATAGACCGCGTCGCTCCACCCCTCTGAGTTCAGCGAACTGGTGGATTGCATTCATGTCAACGAAGAATGTGTTGAGCTTTGCATTAAGAAATAGAAGCACATTATCGCCTGGTCACGACATAACACCCACCACAATCGTCAAATATTTTCATGAAATGTTCACATGCTATCCATAATATTTAATAGCTCTTTAAAGTCTGGAATATTCCTCAAAATGTGGAAAACCGTCGTGGTTGTTCTGGTCTTGAAGTCGTGAAATAATGTTGATGTTCCAAACCACCGGCCTATTTCCTTTTTTTCTTTATTTGCAAAGCTTTTCAAAAATGGTAGTTCATCAATACCTGTGTTTCAAGTTTCGCAACGTAATAATTCCTAAACAACATGGCTTTATCTCAGGCAGATCAACAACCCTTAATCTAGTAACTTTTGTGTCGACCGCAGTTCGTGTGGTCTGTAACAGGGGTCAGCTCCACGTTATTTACTTTGACGTAAGTAAAGCTTTCGATGTGGTTAATCACAGGATGCCATTGTCTAAGCCTTCCACCTACGGAGTGTGCGGTTCAATATTTGAGTGGCTGAAGAGCTATTTGTGCAGCAGAAACGCATACGTCCGTGTCGACATTGTGTCATCTTGTGGTAGTTTCTCTGGAACCTTCTTATGTCCCCTTTTGTTTTAAATTTTTGTAAATGATGCCTCTCGTGTTATTTCAGATTTCAGGTTTCTTCAGTACGCTGATGATATAAAAATCTACAAAAAACTAGTGACGCCAGGGGATTGCACTAAACTTCAGGAAGACTCATGTTCCCTCTTCGGGTGGTGCTTAGATAATAATCTTTGCATGAACCGTTATAAAACCAAAGTCATGACTTTTTTCTCGCAAGACGCATAATACATCTTGTTTATATAACACTGATACACACGGTGTTATATAACACCGTCTTTTTTTTTCTCGATTTGAAGTGTTTATATAACATCGACGACGAAATCTTGTCTCGTGTCGATGAAATGAAAGATATCGCTGTCATGTCTGACTCATACCTGAGATTCGATAGACATGTAACCAAGGTGGTCAACTCGCCTCTCCGCACTTTGTGCGCCACATGTCGTGAAACAAAGCAGTTTAAAAACCCGTCTGCGTTTCTCACACTGTACTCTTCTCTCACAAGGTCACAGCTGGAGTATGCCTCCGTTGTGTGGAATGGAATTTTCCAAACCTATTTTGTTGGGATTGGGACTGTTCAAAAGGCGTTTATTTCTATTATGAAGCATCAAGATCTAAAGGAGGATGTACCCCGTAAGAATTTCGAAGATGAGTTAAAAATTTTCAAATTACTTAACCTGAGCCGGCGTGGGGAGAAAGCAGATTAGTTTTTTTTTTGTTTAAGGTCATGCACGACTAGTTGATTCACCATACCCCTTGTTTCAAGTGAGTCTTTGGGTTCCACGCTCACCTACACGTCTTCAAGCATCTTTTATTATATTTCTCGAGTGTTTCATCAACTAGTCCCAATCCTCATGTTGGCTGAATGTTAGAATTGTCACTCGGAAGCACTTGATATATCGTATATAACTCGTGCTATAGGGCCTTCCATCAATTTATTGTAAACCTATTCATGCTTTAGCACGATTGAATAGTGCGGAATGTCTGACTATGACAAATGTATTGTTTTTACAGTATGGGTGCGTTGCAGATATCTCTCTCTCTCTCTCGCTTTAGCTTTCCTTCGCACACAAGAATCTCACCAGCAGAATACCTAACTTTGTTACCCTTCTGCATTTGTTGGGTCTTGTGTTCTTCAGTTGCGAGTAAAGCATTGCCCTGTTGTGTATCCGTAGTCCATCTTTCTGAGCTGTTTTTCCCAGCATGTTCTGAAAAAAAGTTTTCTAACTGCGGTTTCAGAGGTCTTTTTTTTCAACTTCTAGATTTTCCGCAAACCGGACGTAGCATGTTTCAGTTTGCAATACCCGAGCGCCAAAAAGTCCTTGAAAGCAAGAGTAAAAAATCAAAACAAATTTAGAGGTTTTACGTGCCAAACCAACGACAGGCATCTGGTACGCCCCAGTGGAGGACTGAGGATTAATTTGGACCACCTGGGGATCTTTTGACGTACAACCGAAAGCTCGGTTACACGGCGCCTCCTCCGCAATAAGCCTCCGTCAGATTGCGGGCACCTCGGCCGGAATTCGAACCCGCCACATGGGGATCCGTTGGCCAGCGCTCTCGCCTCGGAGCCACCGAGGCGGCTGAAAGCAAGAGCACAACTGGGTTTAATTTTATAACCAATTTTGTTTAATTTTTGCATAAACGACCTCGCGAAATCTGTCTCAGGATGGCAAATATTCCAATACGCAGATGATACGCTTTTAATGTCAATTAACCTGTTGCAAGCTAATACTTCCCCGGTGATGAACTGGTTGGACGCCAATCTTATTAAAATTATCATTCATAAAACAAAACGGATGTGCTTCAATAGTCCTCTAAAACGAATGAGTTCACAAGTTCATTTTGTGCTACACTCGTCAAATCGTACGAGCTGCAGATGTAACCCTTTCGAATATGTTCATACAAATACGTATTTAGGAATTTACCATGATGTGATATGTCCTGGAACTTTCACCTTAGTTACGTAGCTAAAAAGTTACGAAGTGTATCATGTATGTTATACTCTGCCAAAATGTTTCTCTTTCTGTTAGAAAAGTGATCAGGAATGCTTTAGCGCATGGTCTATTGAGACATAGTATTACTCTTTACGCAGAGTGTTCTATGCTTTAGAAATATAAAATTGATAGGAATATGGAAAAGCATTTTAAAAGGCATAGCGCACTCGTCTATAAATATCCGAGGTGAGGAGTTGTTCGAACATTTGTGTTTTCCTCGTCTTTCTGCTTTTTTCCAAAGGTATATTATAAGTAAAAATATTTAATCACGCCTTTTTAAAATTCCTAGGTTTGTACTTGGCGCTCTAAGAAAAGGAGAACGTTTTATTATTCCACGTGTTTATACGAAGCAAATAAAACGATTGCGCTCGTTTTATGTCTCTGGACTCTTTAATGGCCTCTCCAATGCCCTTTTTAAATTAAATTCAAAACGTAAACTTGAAAACAAAGAAAAAACTACTAAGAACAATATGATAAGGCCTTCAAAGCTCTGCCTTTAATATTTCAATACGCTGATCTTTATAGATATGTACAGATATATATGGTGCACAATTTTTTTTTCTTCTGTTTTTTAAGTTGACTTATTGCGCACAATTATGAATGAGTCGTGTAATATATTTTCTGGTTTGTATCTTTTTAGCACGTTAGAAATTTTTCATGAGATGTTTTGTATTATGTTTTCTTTCTATGTCGTTGCTGATTTTCCAAAACCATTATGCGGGGCGGTATATGCTATATTTTTGGCGTGTTTTTGTTTTTCCTTTTCAGGATTATCTGCATTTAATGTAAGTTCTGTTTGCTGTTATCTTATGTTATGTTTATATATAACTGTTTTCCCTTTACGTTGATGCCAAGTCTAGTCCTACAAGCAGCTATTGGCTTTTGACAGACTCGCTTTCTTTTTGTATTGATGTTTTGTTTTTCAATGAAATTATTACTGTTATTATTATTACAGAACCAATATAATTGTTTAGATTACCGAGAATAAATGACTCGAGATTTCGAAATAAAATCAAGTAAATTGCAAAGAAACTTGCACAAAGTATAAAATTTGGAATTCAAACTTTTTAAAACGCACATTTCTTTATTCACCAATAAAAACATTGATTACAGTCATTTCAAAATACATTCGTGAGAATATCTTTTTTATCATGTGACTGAAGCACCACGTGTTAATACAATTTTGAACTCTAGCAGCTTGGTACGTTTCTGAAATTTTTTTATCATAAATCGTTATGCATAAGCGTTTCTAACCTAGAGCATTCAAACTATGGGCTTGGGAATGAGGTAACTTCTATAGTCCTCACCCCGCCCCTTTCCTGTTAGGCTATGGGAATGGCAGCCGCTGTACTTACCCAAGGTCTGGGCTCCAGGTTTTACTGGTCGGAGAGAACGAATAAATTAAACGTAGCCCATCTTTTACATTTCTATTCAAAGTAAACACCAAGAATAAGAGCCATACATTTTCTGAGCTCAAAAACAAACTGATTTATTTTAATTTTTTCAGGAGCATTGTAAAAACGCGAAGGATAACCATGAACGTACATACTGATACCGTTCAGCCTCGCGCTTATCCGTCAAGTAAGGAACGTCCCTCCAGGATAACCATAAGACAATCTGCTGACCACCTTTTTCGAATGGTAGTGCATACTATAGTCAGATACAGATTAAAAACAATGTTTTGGAGGGAAAGGAGGGCGAGAAAGGAGGAAGCAAACGGAATGCTGGAGAGGAGAGGAGGAAACCCCCTCCTCCTTCCAGCGTTCCGTCTGCTTCCTCCTCTCCAGACGTCCTTCCCTCGAAAACGCTTCTTAACCTGTAACTGGCTGTAATCTTCATTCTGTACTTGCCCGCGTGAAACAGCAATAACTAGGCCAAATGTCAGGATTATGTCACTGTGAAAGATATAGCTCGTCGAAACTGCCCTATATTTAAGCGTCGTGGATATCCCCATGACACCGCCAAGTGAGGACGCAGGGCACAAATCTCCGGAGACGTCAGGGTGCGGGATGCGCCAGGGTAGGTGTATCGGAAGATCGTTACCATAGAAACGTTGCCGTCATTGAACAAAGCCAGGAGTTCAGAGCGGGCCAGGATGAATACCGCGGGTAAAATTGCGGCTTTTGAAATAAGTAATTACTTCCGAAATGTTTGCAGATTAACCACGTAGACACGGAACAAGTATAGCTCTTGTAGTGAAATCCTGCTTGAAAGTACGCGTAGAGATTCAATCTAAACTTACACATGCCTTTTTTTTTTTAACGGTGAGGCGAATGCACCGTTCAACTTTTCTTTTGTTAGGTTTTGCAATTTCGTTTTGTTTTTGATTTTATACTTTTTGTGTGTACTGTGGTCACTGACAGCTTAAAAAAGCTCGGAGCTTGACGATTCCCACGCTTTTTACTATAAATATCCTAATCAAGTAAATTTAATCATCTGTGTTTTCGCATCACCGGCCTTGCGATGCTGCACAAGTAGTGACTTTAGCCCAACACCGAGCTTCCCACACGCTACAAATTTTCCTCAAACTTAGTTCTTAGTGGTGTTTTGATGACGCTCAGCTATTGTATAATCGTAACCATGTAATTTTTTAACAAATAAGAAAAGCCGTTTCACAACTTTCAGATCCGACTCAATGTGAATTCCTTGGCCGTTTTCATTGGCCGTTCAACTAACCTACACCAGTTGTATTTGCATAGCTCACACGACTTTCTTTTTAAACAAATCTGTAAGACCCAGAAAAAGACTCTATATAACTATGTTTAGATACGTGAAGACTTTTTATATAATAGGAATATTTTGTTCCACCGGAAACTACTCTTGTTAATATCTCTTTTTTTATTACATTGGAAGTAATATTAAAAACAAAGGTGTTTTAATTTTGCGCCACAATTTTGTACGCGTGGGAAGAGATTCCTTTGTTATAAATATTGACAACAATTCTTTCCCTCCTTTAGTAGTTGTGGTAAAACAACTTCCCTGAAATAAAAATTCGCATATTAAAGTTAAAAGGACCGAAATCACCATTTCGCAATGATTCCTATCTGCTACGTGAACGTAATTACCACACGTTCCTCAAATGCTACGTATGTAGTATCCAAATTACCATATACTCGATTCGATGTTCTCCATTCTAATCACGTCTCCACACCTTCATTTATTCACTGAACGTTTCTTTTTAATTTTATTTCTTGCCGCTTCGCGAGATGGCTGCCATTAACCTAAAGCTACGTTAGCAAGAAGAACGCGGCCAACCTCATTTGATCGGGAATGCTTGCGCAGCATTTACTTGGTTAGCGATTTCGTGCCAGCTAAAGTAATGACGTTTGTACGGCAAAGAAGGCGCCAAATTGAGATCTTGAACGTTCTTGGCTTGCACACGAAGCTCTGATAGTTGTGCCATTACGACGTTACGACTTTGAAAACCTTATACGTTTTTATGTGCGCTTTGCTATTTAATACGGAACGTGTTTTATCAGCTGAATTGATTGAGAAAACCGTCACAAAGGAGCGCCATGAAGGACCGTCGCGTCAATGTTTCGACAAATTGAGTGGGGAAATGGAAGTCGCCTGAGTACGTCATGTGATCGCAAGCCCCGTGACGTTAACGTCGCCACTAAATTTGCAGGGAAATTGATGTCACGTGACGTGATCGCGTCATGTGGTCTCAAGTCACGTGACATCAATTTTTGCGAGGTGCTTCGGTTCGATGTTTTCTGCTCAACACGTTCCGTGTTCCACAGTCTTTTTCAGCGTGATCAATATTGTGTAGATTTTTTTAGGTCTAAAAGAATATATGCCATTAAAAGTATCGTGTCTTAGAAAGCAAATAAAACTAAAATCTCGAACTGAACCAGGTTTATGGGCATATCATCAGTCACCGCAGCAAGTGTCGCAGATATGCCACCATAACTAACAATACAATATGTCCTTCAATTACAGATATTAGCAGTATTTCTAGTCACTTCAACCTTTACAAGATTTTTAAAAGTGTTTACGAGTTCCACATATTCGTTCATTTTTGATCGTTTCAACAGAAGTGCAGTCAGGCTGCAAAATGAAACAGCTGGAATGTAAATTACTGTGTTGTAAAATATAGTTATGCTTAGGAATACGATACAAATGATTCAACACTTTGTCCAGCTAAAATTCCGCCAGACAACGGCAGACAAAGTTCCCACTTTGTCTGCCTTTATTTGTTTTATGTCGGTTCATTCTTAGTGTTTCACATTTTTTTCTTATTTCCCTACCACGTTCTTTTATATCACGGGAAACTGCCGCGAGCTAGCCTGCACTCATGCTCATATTTTTGTAAAGTGGTACTCCGTCGACTGTTTTATAACTACCCAGAAAACCCTATTTTTTTAAAATATCCGGGCTTTACTGATTTCAGCTTGCCCAGGTAGCACAGAGTTCTGGGCTAGAATTTGGCTTTTATTTGGGAGTTTAGGGCCTTGAAAAACCCGAAGAAGCCAAAGTAGAGACAAACCTGACCTTCCTTGGCAAGAGTCTGGGTAGTTTAGCCCTAATTCGCCAAAAAAGTGCCAAACGTAGGCTTCACTGCCTGGTAGTTTGACTGTCATCTGGCATGTTTGGGCCTAAATTGCCGAACAAATGCCAGAGTTAGGCTTACTGCCCGGTAGGTTGGCTGATATTTGGCATTCTTGGGCCAAAATCGCCAAACAAATGTCAAAGTTAGGCTTTACTTTTTGATAGTTCGGTTGTTACCTGGCACCTTCGGGCTGAAATCCCCACAGATGTTCAAGAGTTAGGCTTACTGCCTTGTAGTTCGGCTGATATCTGGCATCTTTTGGCCCAAGTTGCCAACGCCAGACCAGAGAAAAGCCAAACTTTTGCAAGTCCGAAATACCCAAATTAGGCGTTGCTCTGGCAGTTATGGCTCAAGTATGGCACTACTTCGGCACTCCTGTGGCGGAACAGAGAAAAGCCAAACTTTGGCATGTCTGAAATACTCAAATTAGGCGTTGCTCTGGCTGTTATGGCTCAAGTATGGCACCACTTAGGCACTCCTGTGGCGGACCAGAGAAAAGCCAAACTTTGGCATGCCCTAGTATCACCCAACTAGGGCTATAGTTAGGCAACGTAATTTGGCACTGATGAACGCCATGGTGCAAAACCTAACTGGGCCAAAGTTGGGCCCTTACGTTTGCCAGACCTTTGACCAAGTTGGGCATTTCTCTGGCGTGCTACCTGGGTGCTCTTTATAGTGCATCTAAATTTCAGAATATCTTTTTAGGATGGCAATAACGGTCATCACAAACATAAACATGACAGCTTTTTTTCTGCATTTTTCGGGGGTTCGACGTCCCTGGCACGAACAGTATTCAGTTTAAAAAACAATAACATGCGTTTTAATTTGTATTAGTGCAAGTGCTAAAGGAAGCTTCTAAACGCCAACACGTTGTTTACAAACAAACTCATGTTTGTGCGAGATATAGTGTACACATGCGCGGTGCCGACAGCAGCGCCAGTGCTGTGGCCGGAAGTCAGAGAGTTTTTTTTTTTTTTTTTTTTTTTTTATTTAGGTATACTGTTAACCCGTTAGGGTTGTTACAGGGGTACACAAGGCACGAGAATACATATGACCAAATACAAAAAGAAACAAGGACACTGTATCAACAACAATTCAAACATACAAAAATAGCGCTTGACATTGAATTTATAAATCGTCAAACAGCGACGAAGCAAAGACATCACACAATATCATCACAATACACAAAACAAAAGAAAAATTCTCATGATTATACGTGAATAGGAAATACTAAGGATTCGATACATATTATTGAAAAAGGTTCAGAATGCTTTTTTCAAACAAGGTTAGTGTATTTGCTGTTGTTAATTCTTGTGGTAGGCTGTTCCAATCAGTTATCGTTCTTGGAAAAAAGGAGTATTTATATGCATCAATATTTGCCGTATCTATTTGGTAGTGGTTTAAGTTGTTGCCTCTGAGAGGCCTGATCTGCCGAGCAACTATGTAAGGGTCCGTATTAAAATTAAATTGGCCATTTTGTAGCATATAAAAGAATTTAAGGCGTGCTATTTTTCTACGGTCACAGAGCGTTGGAAGGTTGAGATAGTTAAGCATTTCCTGTACTGATTCTGTTCTCTGATATCTCGACAATATAAATCTGGCTGCCATCCTTTGTATTTTTTCTAGTTTATTTATCTGATAGGCTCTAAAAGGATCCCAAATTATAGAAGCGTACTCTAGAGTAGGCCGTATTAGTGCTTTATATGCAGTTAGTCTTGTCTCAGGGGGAGCGAGCTTGAGATTGCGCTTGAGATACCAGAGTTTTTTCCTAGCAGCTGAGCACACATTGTCAACGTGCGTTTTCCAGCTTAAGTTTGATGATATGGTAAGGCCAAGATATTTAAACTCGTGCACCTGAACTAAAGGTTCGTTTCCAAGCTTGTATACGAATGGTAGAATATTTTGCTTTTTGTTAGTTATAGTACAATGTACAGTTTTAGTTAAGTTAATTTTCATTTTTGACTCCTTACACCATTTTTCTACTGTCTGCAGTGCCGAATTAAGCCGGACCTGATCATCGTGGCAAGAGATAACTGAATATAACAATCAGTCATCTGCAAACAGGCGCACCGTAATAGAGGGTCCTATATTTTCCACTATATCGTTTATATAGCACAAGAATAAAACAGGTCCCAAAACGGATCCCTGAGGAACGCCCGAGGGAACGCGGACATAACATGAGTTTGATTTACTTATTTCTACAAATTGTTTTCTATTTGTAAGGTAGGCCTTGATCCACAGGATAACTTTATGGTTTATACCCAGTTTCAGTAATTTATTTATAAGCTCAGGATGGGGTACTCGGTCGAAAGCTTTCGATAGGTCTAGGCATAAGGCGTCGATCTGCCCTCTGTTGTTCATAGACGTGGCGAAGTCATGCAATGTTTCTGTAAGCTGGGTCACAGTGGAGAGGGATTTTCGAAATCCATGCTGGTTCGAAAGAAAGATATTCGAATGTTCTAAAAACTTAAACAACTCCTTTGAAACAATGTGCTCTAGTAGTTTGCAACATGCACACGTGAGGGAAATGGGACGATAATTTTCAACTGAATGTTTATCTCCAGATTTATAAACTGGAACGACCCTCGCTGATAACCAATCTAATGGTACTTCGCAATTTACTAGAGTAGAGTTGTTGAACACCATTCAGTGCTCACCAAGGCCACCTTGCTGGTGGATATGGGCATCTTTTAAAATTTTGATGTCGCTGGAGCGGCTCCATGGAGGACAACAAACTAAAGGTACCTAGCTCTCCAGGTAAATGTCCGTCTTAAGTCTGTCCTCGCTTCGAATTATCAAGTCCGTGTTTGCGCGCAGAGAGGGAGAGAGAGTGAAGAGGCTCGGGATGTGATTGGCATAAATCTACATTAGTGTACTTTCGAAGCGGCGTTTAAATTAATTTCTGGGGGGACGTCGTGTTAAGCGAAAATAAAGAAATTCGACAGGAAAGGCTTACCTCTGTTGAGCGGAATCGGCTATAACGCTAGGTTCTTTCTCCTTATGGAGCCGGCAACGTCACCTATAAGCCCTCTTTCGGCTATTTTACGCACCGAAGTGGATACCCGTATTCACCAACAAGCAGGCCCAGATTTCGTGTCCGCTTTTGAGCAAGTTGTTTTTCCTAAACTGTAAAGGTGTGGCTGCCGCTGGCGTCGCCTTCTCAGTGTCGCCAGTGCAGGTTTACGGTGAAACAAAAGTTTAGGACCAAAACTGAAAATATATTCCCAACCTTGAGAAAACGGAGTGAGTTTTACTCAACGTTACTAAAACACTCAGTTAGGAAACTGCCATAGAGACAGCCTCCAAAAACTGTCTCCGATCTGTCCACCAGCACTGAGCTAATGACGTACACAACGCCACCACTTTTCCCGCAGCGGCCATTCGAGGAACCGCACGTCACTTCTATTTTGGCTTTAATCGGCCATTTTGGGGCCAGAGCAGATACTGTGGAAGAGGTAACAGAAGCGCCACCCCCGTCTCCCCTGCGGACGCGCCGCATCTTGCTACCCAAAGTTAAAATGCACCTAGGTCGGGACGCGCCACCTGAAAGGACCGGTGAGGCATGGTTGTATAAAAACAATATTAATTGTGCCACAAAACCTTGCAAACTAAAGATTTTAAAAACATCACTCGCTCCTCATTTTGTACTGATCTCCATTAAAAGTTACTACAAAAAGAGTCTTTTCTGTTTGTTTTTTCGCAAAAACATGCTTTCTAAAAGCTCAAGGTGACCACAGTACAGACAACTGATAAAGAGTGGCGCTGTTATCGCATTTAGCTCGGTCTCGGTGGACGCCAGCGGCCCAGGTTTCGACGGCGAGTTTCCCAACTGAGTATTCTAGTAACGTTGGTTTTACTTGATATTGAAATCACTAGCTCAGGCAAATGTATTGACGCGTTGCAACAATTTCAAAGCAAATCAAAGACCATAAAAGTAATAAAAAAATGTCGGAAGCTCCTTCTAGGTTTATCCCTTACCGGGTCCATTTGTTTCTTGTCCTGGCTTGTTAGACATAACCACCAAGGTTGCCGTAAACCTCGAAAAAAGAAAATTGAAAAAAAAGAAGAACAGCAATGATTTTTTTAGTCAATAGCCATTTAGGATCCATCCTTGTTATAGGAACGTTTCAGTGATGTCATAACAATGTAATCACGCGAGATGGAAAAGTATTATAGGGTAGTTCTATGTTGATGAACAGCAACGTCTAGTTTCGCTATTCGTGTACATGCAGACGTTTACTTATTGACGTTGTATTTGGTGTGTGTAAAACGCTGAAGGTGGCGAGAATCTGCGTCTACGACCCTAATAAGTACGATTTGAGTTGCATAAATAAAAGTTTATTCCTATTTGGTTTCCCTGAGAGTCTCCTAGGTGACATCTACTGGGTCTTTTGTAGGATAACTTGCAGTTGTGCTACTTGGTGAATGTTAGGAAGCATGGTGTAAGGCGCAAAAAAAACAGCGGTCACACTGAAGAAGACGCACACACACACAGACGGCTTTGTGGCCGCCGACGGGTCGACTTCCCCATCACCGGCTCATCATTAGTCCCAGTAAAGACGTGTATAAAAATCGAGTACAAGATGACGCACAGTTGTGGCGCCGACCACTCGTGCAGACGCAGTCAATCATGTTACAAAAAAGAAAAAAAAAAGAAAACTAGATTGAGCTTGGGTACACTGCCTCCGCACATAGAAAGACGTATACGGCAAGATTGCAAGCCTAAAGTATACGTCACATGAGACCGCCGTATAAAATTAGCCAACGCCACTTTTTTTCTCTCGTGTTCCCTTTAATTTAAATAGAACATTCAATCCAGCTGATATTCACAAAGGAAAAAAAAAACCTTTTAGAATCCTGGATCGCCTTCTTGTGCAGAAACATCTAGTCGACTACGAGGCTTAATAGGCCCTTTTAAAAACTGCGCGCAATCTTGTAGCCGCTTCGCCATCTATCCGAGTCCACCATTTTTTGGGGCAGGTACTCTTTGCATGTGTGGTACACAAGGGCTCCGTGAGGGTACTGCGAGGACTGGCATTCAACGAAACGCTTGGTTCCCAAAGAACAACAACCATCAATAATGATACATTTTTTTTTTTTTTTACAATGCAGGGTTCAGTTTTTTTTATTCGTAGCAAACCATCTGAGCGTGGTCGGCGCTCGCATCGTTGCTTTCGCTCCTGCCGCCGTGGGACAGCTCACGAATCGCCTTGTCGTCAAACACTAATACACACGGAAACCGACCACGCCGGAATGCCTCCTGTTCGAGACCGGCCTAGCGATGGATGGCGGTAATTAGTCTTTATGTGTTCAAACTTTGCACGTGCATATTTACCGTTTTCCTGCCAGGCTAATCGTGTCCAGAAAGGGGTAAAAACAAAATAATTGGAAGAATATTGAAGGGCTCATTAAATGTCAGCGCCTGAGCTAGTCAGATCCGCCATATACAGAACCGTCGTTCCTTACTTCCAGACTTTGTCTAATTATCTGCCCTTCATCATCGCGCCTCTCCTAAATATTAACTTAACAAAATAGAAGAAACAGGCGGGAGCACATCTCAAAGAAACTAATGTAGGAATATCTGATCAAGGAGTAGGATAAAAACTATATACAGGTATTTTATGTGCACTTAAGATGTAATAATAATAATAATATTGATTATTAATATTATTATTTTGTTATTACCATTAATATAGGATGGGAAGCAGAGGACGTCAATATGTCCAGGCATTCGTTTCATTCGCTCTGAGAATTTCAACTCAAAATTTTTATAAGATGACCTTTAAATTGCTTGACGAATGGTGTATAAGGGACTCATGGCGCATTCACACTGGAAGTGAATCCGCGTTCGCCAAGCGGTTTTGAACGCGGATGTATAAAGATCCGGTACAATTTCTCGCGCATTTGAAAATCATCAATGTGCGTGCAATTGTACTGGATCTTAATACAACCGCGTTCGGAACCGCTTGGCGAACGCGGATCCGCTTCCAGTGTGAATGCGCTATTAGACAGCGTATTCTTACCGGCTCAAGGATAGACACCCTGTCGTGGCTTCTCATTTACTACTTGGAAGATTGTGACTGCGACCTCGTTAGTCGCCGCCACTACTGTCCATCAACCATACAGTCAGCAGTTGACGCCCAAGCCCATCCGTGATCTTCGGCGACCTTCTGCGACTCAACATCAAATCTGGGCCAGTCAGCGGACATCCACGAACTAGCCTTGCCGGTGACCGACCATCAGGGCTTTGAGAAGTTCCGTTTTTTTGGTGACCGTGCCAAGCTTATCTTGATATATGTTTAGCTGGTGTAACCTGTCTGGGCGTGCTTACAGATCTTAGATTCCTTTTCCCTCTTTTCATATCATTTAATTCGACGATTATATCCCTTGTTTGTGACGCTTGCCAGAAAGAAATTTTGGCTGACGTTCGTCTCATGTCATGCTCAGTTTTCGAGCATAATTATCATCTGGGGAAAACGAGCTCAGGCATTTTGCCTAAGCACGTTTTGCCTGAGCACATTTTGCCTGAGCATTAGGCCTTCACTTTGACTGTGACCTCTGATGAAACTCTCACATGTCATTTATATGCCCACGATTGAGAACTGTTTCTTGTCTGCTTTACAATATAAAAATCATTTATACCTTTTTCAATTAGAAAGAACATTATGCACGCGTTAGCTTATAGTACGCCAAGGTATGACATAAGCGTATTTTTTTTTAATTATCCACTCTTCTGGCACTCAAGAATTGATCGTACATGAAATGAAATTTTGAAAAGTGTAGCATACAACGCACACATTTCATCTAGTGAGAGCTTGTTTGCTTCGCTGAAGTTACTGCGTTTTCACTCACTCTTTCTTCAAACGCTAATTTGGCGACACTTCTGGGAGAGTGAGTTTAAGGTCTCGGTTATGTCCATCTCGTGAACTTAGATCTGTTCTGCGTTTTCAAACTCCTCGAGTGAGAACTCACTATGGCGAAAGCATACGTTTTTTTTTTTTTTTTTTTTTTTTATGTGCCAAAACTTTTTAATGACGTTCCGGCTGATCTGCTTGCCATAACTTCAAACAAAAAGTTGAAGACCTCTCTGAGAAACATGTTCTCCGATGTGGCTAGATAGTGACTTTCTTTCCTATGTCGTTCTTTTCTTTTCCTTTTGTAGTAAGGCGCTGTGCATTCTATTGGTTGTAATCACTGGTCATGGCAAATGGCGAGTGCATTTATTGCATGAAGTTTTGTTGTCTTCGGCCCTATGCTTGACTGATTTTCTTCCTACTGATAAGTGTTTTTTTTTTGTTTTTACTGAACACATTAAATAGCATTTGAAAGAAAGACTCATGAATTCAAAAACTGCGTCTTCGAATAGATTCATACATAGTTTTAAAAATACTAATGGATGAGTGTTTTTTTTCTCTTTATTTTGAAAATTTGTTTAATGACTTTAATGACGGTAATTGACGCAGTGATCACGACAGCGTCTGCTACAGTTTTATCCTCACTGCTTCAACCAAATCACTCACTCACACTTTCCCGTATGGTTGTTCCTGAACAACAAATAAAATTATGATTGATGATTGATTGATTCTTTAATATTATTATTATTTTTTATTGTTGCCGTAAAGAATAAAAAATCTCTATTAATTTATGAACTTCCACCAAAAATGACAATTGAGAAAAAATATATTTGACCACACTGAAGACATTGTTATGCGTACTAATACAAAAAATAAATATTACTATTAGTATCAAGCGAATCGCTCATCAAACGGTGGAACTCAGAGGCCGAAATGCGCATGCTGAGATCTCGAGTGGCTATACTTTAATACAGCGACGTCATCCGAGAAAGGGGCGAAATCTTATAGAAGGGACGGGGGGGGGGGGGGGGGATATCGAAGCACATTTTGTTTCACGGGGCAGGCGGCGGAGGGGTAGAGGAGCACTTAGAGCCACAAATAAGATATTGTGGAAAATTTTATTTTCTCAGGCTCAATATTTTGCGAATTCGGCGATATGTTGTATTTACGAATATTTCGCGGACTCGAAATTTCGCCCATCGAGGTGGTATATTCTATGTATTTCCTACCTTATTCGGGGCATCATTTTCGCTAATCGTAGTAGATTCGCGAATTTGTGAAAATTAGTTCCTCGCGAAAACGAAGTCGTCTTAATGCATCATTTGTAAATATCATCAATTTTGATATACATTATTGTGTTCAATTTTATTGCAACCTTTTAGTAATTTGCGAACTTCTTCAGATAATCTCCAAGATAAAAGTTTTGGGCCTTTAATTTAGTAAACCAAACGCATAAAAATATATGCCAAAAATTAAAATTAAGAGCTTTGTCTTGAGCCCGCAACAGGATAGATAAAAACAAACTCTCCTCATTACGGAGGTCCCGGTTTTTCTACATATGTCTTTAGTTTTTATCTTATGGCTAATTTATTTTATAGTAAGACAGTTTATGACACTGAATATAGGACATTTTGTTTAAAGCAATAAATATAGTCCAGTCAAATTTGCTTCCTGACTGCGCTTGAATAAGAGTTACCCTACCCCGACAAGGCATTCTGTCTTGTGCCTCCTATAGGCAGGATTACTGTTCACTCGGCCAAAAGGTTTCTGAAATTATTTATTCGCATCTGCTCTTGAATCGTAACTATTCACAAGTAAAGCACTGCATTGCAGTTTGAATACAACTCTAACGCACGGTTGCACAGCACACACTGCATTTTAAGTAGAAACATTGTATCTGTGCATCGCATTTCGCACACACATACACACACAAATTTTGCGCTGCATTCGTTACACTCGTGGGTAGAAGTCCCCAGTTGATAAACGACTTTCAACGGGCACCTACGCTGAGAGGAATATGACAAAGTAATGTTTATTTTAGCGTGGATCTGCCCAAAGCTGGAGGCAAAATACGCCAAAGCTCATATCATGAGCAAGTCTCCATCTCCGTGTTTGAAGTAAATGGCGTCGTTGCTTTAAATTTAAATTAACAAATAAAAACCTTTTTTTTTGCAAAACAGTAACTGAAAATATTTTTTGTTCTTTTAGCGCTGTAAGTATACTTTTCCGGAGGTTCCTCTAAAGCATGTTTAAAAAACGGACTTGAAGTTCATCATTCAAAAGCAAAAACCGAGAGCTTTTCTTTTCCAAAGGGGACGTCACCTATAGAGCGCACGGTTTGTCTGATAACTTGAAAATAAGCACAGAGGAGGATTTTTCTTTTATCTATTCTTCCTAAAGTCGCATTCAAAGGAGGCCCGAGAATAGACGTCAAGGCAACGTTCCGGAGCCATTCTCGCAAAGATCATTTTTCAAGCGTTAAAATCCTCTTTCGCCCTCACCCTTGCGTCAGCGTAGAATTGGTAAGAAATTTAGTGTTTTTTTTGTTTTTTTCGTGCGAAAGTAAAATAACCAAAAGGCCGCATATAAAGATCGAGAGAGTATGCGCGCTCTAGTGTGCCGTCAGTAGATTTGGAGTTCGTCGTCTTTAAGCCTTCTTCTATTTGAAAGGGCGGCAGGGACCCACAGTCGTACTTTTCAGCTCAGTTTCCTTCCTGACAATTGCTTCTTCTAAACCTAAAACAAAATTTAAAAAAAATGCACAGGTGCAGTTCAGAATAAACTGGAATTAAAACGGCTGGTTCTTAGTTTTTCTTTAGAGGAAGTGCAGACAACGTGAAAATGAAACCTTTTCCTGGCAAACGAAAACATAGGAGCAGTTAATTTTAGCGCACAGTATTATACTAATTTAAATTTACTATTTCGTAGCTCTCAAAAGGGACCTGTATGTTTGTATTATTCAAAGAAGTAGTCAATGTCGCGTATATTAGGTAACTATACTATCATCTACTGTTCCATTGTCTAGATAAACTCTTGCATGATGGCATGAAGTATATTTGTTTTTGTGATTCCAAATAACACAGTAGTTTGGTTTTTACGTCACCATAAGACAGTTTACTTGACGAATTCGCTAAAGTTTATGGCTACTGCGCTTAGATCTCTCTTTTGCGAAGTCGTCACCGTAATTTTTATTTTTATCAAGGTCCAGATTATTCTAATTCATCAGCACAAAAAAAAAAAATCCCTGCTTATCCTCGCTGTGCTCTGATGGTACTACATCAAGTTAACCCCCGAAACGACTTGTCTAGGTAGCCTTCGCGCCTCCTTGGTACATATTGTTGCATGCATTTAAATATAAATACTAAAACATGACTTTTAGGTCTAAAAATACGTTGAGCCTCGTCATTTCCGAGTGGTTATTTATTGTATATATATATTTCCAATATGTATTCATACTCACAATTTATGCCTTACGAAGGACCGCAGAGCACGCTACAAACCATCAAAACCAATTCCATGCCGAGAAAGTGTCAGGTGGCGTTTAAAGAGGGTAGCAGCAACGCCAGGGAAAGGAGTCACGTGAAACATTTATTGCGCTGGGTCGGGTTGCGTAGGGTGGAATGGCTCGTATGGTCCTCTGTGGTTCAACCTCAGGTGAAACGGAGTAGAGATGGCATAAATTGGCTCCCCCAAGTTGTTGATTGTTCTTGTGGTAAAGTACATGGTCCACATTGCCTAGAGTGTAAACAGGTAGGCATTTACGTAATTGCGGGCTTAGTTCCCAAGTAATATTTATGAATTTCATTTCTGGCCTAATATTCCGTCTTTAGCATTGAACTTTCACAATATAATCAGAAAAAAAAAGAGTGGTAATGTTTAGATATTGCCGCGCGCGCAGCTTGCCAAGTAGGAAGCGCGCGCGTGGCCTAACGGTTATAGCGCCTACCTCCCACGCGAAAAGCCAGGGTTCGACTCCTGGCCGCGGGGACGCATTTTTGTTGACATCTAATCTAATGTTCTGGTAAATTCGAGGACCGTGTTGCTTGTTCGAGTTTAGAAAGTTCTACACGCCGAACCGTATACGCCGATTATTCCAGAAGCTCACGCGTGTACATAAGGGGCTTCGCGTAGCGAGCCACAGTCAGTTTCGCCTCAGCGTTCGATCTTGCTGCTTCGCCGCCTTCGACGCCCGCGACGCTCTCTTGTTATCTTCTGTTTCATTTTTATTTTCGGGCACAAGTTCGCCCCATTAAAAGTTCAGTCTACTCAGTTATTATCGCCTCATCACTTGTCATTCGTGTGTTTTTGTTGTTCCGACTGGTCCGTTGAGATACTCACCAAGCAAAAGTAACATAAGGCCTACTTCAGGCGGGGCAACTTTCCCAGCTATTTCGGTTCTGCTAGCGAGTTCTTCCCTAGCTATCCCTAGTGCGACACGAATTGCTCGGATCGCGTCCTGCTTGAAACGGAGGAGCAACTATAATTACTCATGCGATATTTCTAGTGACACCCCATGCCGGTGATGATGACAACTTAAGACATAGTTCTGGTTTGAAATTGATCGTATTTCAGAATAAACCATTTCAAAAAGATGAGTCAGTATTCAAGAAACACGTTTATAGCGCGTACTTGTGAATAAGCAATGCAAGAAAACGTACTGATTGTAATGGCAAATCGTAAAAATTGGTTGCTGCGTTTAAACGCGGGCGGCCTGTGTTACTGGTGTTGCGACGTCAAGTAGCTGGGGAATATTTCCTCGTCTGGAGATGGCCTAAGCATGCAGCACAAACTAACTACCAAGTAACAAATATAGAGATATAAGTCCAATGAGACCTGCAAGAACTTTCAAGATAGGAGGTTTTCTAAAAATCATTGACCTCTTCGAAATTTTAACGTTTTAGACTTATTTTCCGGATTAAACCTGGACTAACCTTTAACGGCCGGTCTCCTTTAGGACCTCTCATTATCTTATTTAAGGGAATGCCAAGGCCGCACCCGGTATTGCTGGCTCGTTAGAGCAACGTTGCGAGACTATTCTAGTAGAAACCTTGTGCATTGCTTCTTTCATCCGGGCCGAAATCTTCCCGCAATAATGAAAGTTCTTCTCCTCGGAGGTGTCGCTAATGGTAGCCCTTAGTGTCCAGTTCTCTGCCCTATGATAAGGCGTATTGAAGCCGGCACGCTACAATGGCAGTTTGCCCGCTCCACTGCTCTTACAACCGAGCGTCTTACGTTTCCTGTTCTAGTTTGCGGGGTTTTCTTTTTGGGTGTGGAAAGGGTGTCGGTGGCTACGTCTTCAGGAGGGCAGAGTTTTGAATTTCATGGGTTTAGTGCAGAGGTATCAAACTTATTCGGGTGTGGAAGCAGGTAGCTCATTCCCGAAAAATTGAGGGCCGACGCACAGGCCAGGGAGGTGGTAAGCGTAATTACGTTTTAATAATAATAAAAAAAACTGCGGTTTTTTTATGTTGCAAATTAACCGAGTCTGTCTGCAGCACAATTAAGATTCACTGGAGAAGGAACCTCCTGCTCTCTGGTTAACTTAAACTTCCCTTTTTTGCGGTAACACCCTTAGCTTTAATTTTTTTTATGTGACAATTTGGGCCCATCCTTGATGTGAAAACGAAAGTGAAAATTACACCGCGCCGCTAGCGTGCTTGCATCTTTAATAGGAGAAGACAACTGCTGTTTCCGTGTCACTCAGTTCTTTCAAGAATTATTCAAGTTGAGCATGCCTCTAAAAAAAGAACTCTTTATACGACAGCTTTTGATTGCCTGATTCTAGTGTTTCAATTGGATTTTTCGACTGCTGGAAACCCGAGCTCATAGCTTTAACTTGGGAAATTTATTTTCCTGTGCAGGAGTACTTACAGCCGAGTTGCGTCCTCCAGGAAAGAGCTCGCACTTGTATATCCCAGTAGTGGGATTTACGTTCAAGCGGGTAACATGAAAAAAACAAAATGAGAATCAAAAGTGAATAAAAAAAAACACTACTGAATAAAAAGAAAACGGAATAGAGAAGAATAGGTGAGCACGTTATAAGAGCAGAGCTACGTTCAAGATTTATATTAACCGATGACATAAGACAATTGTTGATGACGAGGCATACAGCGCTCGAGATATGGGAATGGGATTAACCGCTGCTTGATGCTTGGGGCCGCGTCCCAAAGGGTTGCAGGCGGAATGCGCCCCTGCGGGCCCCATGTTTCAAATCCCTGGTAGAGAGAAACTTATAGTTTTTATAATAATAATATTGTATTATTCATATCGTGGCAGAAAAATATTTAAGGTTGGTCGGAAAAGTAGTTTATTATCCCTTTGAAGTCAGGCATGTCCAGACGTATTCCCCAGACACCCCTCGTCCAGGAACGTGGAAACTGGCATTGTAGAGGGCCGTCTTCAACCCCGCTTATCGTGGAGCAGAGAACCGGGCACTAAGAGCTGCCACTAGCGACACCTCCACTGCGGCAAAAGTATGTGTAAGCATATTTGACCAGTTTTTTTTATTTTACTGGCACGTTACTTGTTAACCTGAAATCGTCCTGCTTTCAGAAGTAAGTATTGGGCATCATTTTATAGAAGATGGTTAATACAAGCAGGGTTCAGTGACAAGTAAGTAAAAACTAAAAGAGGCGTTTCACACCAATCACCACAAGCCACCAATAAGTTCTACTTAAAAATGGTATCATGCAATAACTAACTATCGGTTTCTAAGTTTTTGTAACGACGCTACCAAAAATAAAAGTATTAAAGACTTTAGGCCTTCTTTCCACTGTTTATATTTTATTTCCAGTAGGGCACGGGGTTGTTTTTTTGTTTTTTTTTTATTTCTTTTGCAACGCGATCATACTTTGTTCTGAAAATTGATTCTTTTACAGCTATAAATTGTTTATTTTTCACAAAAAGTCAGCAACCCAACTCGATATGCTTGTTCTGATTAAATACGGGGTCCTATGATGCCCAAAATTTCGCTGGAGTCCTACTGTAAAGCAGCGATTTGATTGAAGGTTTAACACGGCTATTGTGCGACTTTAAATCTATATGATGTGATAGCAGCATTAAAATTATCACCGGTGCCTTTGAACAAAGATGCGACTAGCAATGCTCTCGCCGATGCAAACATACAGGGACAATACGTTCAAATTATTTCATGGGGTGATAGCCTTTCGAACGTCACAAGCTTTGTAAGCGTGAGAACGCAAATTTCGAATTACCCAACAGCCATGACATTGAAGAAAGAATGATTGAAGCATCGGGGAGAAGGAAGGGATGCGGGACTGAGTGAATAATGATGCAATCGGGTATAAGATACATCAGTGTATTTTGTTTCAATACACACTATATTTAGCATATATTATTAGAGAAACACACAAAAAAAATAAGAATGACTGGACTGTAGTATCAGGCAAATCATCTTAACGCTAACAATTAACAACATTCAACTAATATACCCCATATTCCCGCTGCACATGTCGCGTTTTTCCCCCATACTTTCTGCCGGTGCATCTTCTACCACATTGCAACTCATGTGATTTTTGTTTTGTAAGTATACACATTAACCTTCGAAGTTCGCCACGGTGATTATAGTTATTTGTCGATTCGTTGACGAGAACAACTTGCTTTTGCTTCCGCGTATATTGAGGTCATCCATACATTTTTGCGGGCCTTCAATGCAGTTTTGCAGCGTCGACCGTACAAATATACAAATGTGACCTATATACCACCTTTTGTTTTTAATAATATCCGTTCATAGACCTTATAGACCAACATTCCGAACAATAAGAAATGCCCTTGCGAGGAGTGTCGCATTATGCTGTTTTTACAAGAAAATATTAAACTTCCAAGAACCAAAACAATATTGGGTTAAGCCAAGACAAAGGATCCGCCAGAAAACAGGGAATATATGTTGCACTTTGTACATTAGATTACACTAGGGACGAGTGTAATAGTCCCACGATGATTCCTCTCGATCAAGGTGACGAAAAGGGTGATCTTTCTTGAGTTACTTGAACTATTTTTACATTTATTTTATTAGAAATATTAATATATGTTGTTACTCTAGTACAGTGGCTTTACTTTTTAAAAGTCCGTCAATTAGTTGGTTGTGCAGAGTAAAACAATCAGTGAGGGAACGCAGGTTATAGATATTATTAGGTAAGCACAATTAAATTTTTTAATTGAAAACTCGCATATAAAATATATTAGAACGTCATGCGCATATATGCAAAACATACAAAAAAATGACTATAAAAAAAATTTGCGCAAATTATGTGATGTTATTTTAAACCATTCAGTTTTTTATAATTTTAATTGTTCTTTTGATGTGTATCGTTTTGTTAGGTAAATTAGATGCACAGGAAAAATAAATATTCTTAAATGTATTGTGAGAACTCCCAGGTGGTTAATCATTTCCGTGATTAAAGAATTTATTATGTAGTCTTATTTTGTTTGGTTCTCAAAAAGCAAAAAAGCACCAAACGCAGATTTCCACTTACGAAGTTGATGCGTGTTACTATATCATACTTGCTGCTTATCAAATCAAATTATTCTTTCCGGGTTTATTTATATTTATGGTTGGAGTAAGGTTTACAATGATCGGTATATCTTTATATCAGTTTTCATAAATCATGCCGCGTGTCTGCATAAATCAATGTTTTTCGCGCACGTTGAACGTCAAGTCTGCAGGATGGAAAACGGTTCCTCACCATGAATTCATTTCGTGAAGTGTTCAAAATACGCGAATAAGCGATAAATAATGTTCCCGTTTATAATTTGTTCTAAAGGGAAACGTTTGAAGTAGGAGCAACAAAAGTTTATATGTTGCGCGTACTTCAAACTTTCAAAAGCGTCGGTTCGGGCGAGTCGGCTCACGGCCGAAAACTAAAGAAACCAAAAATGCAACGCAGAAAAAAAGACGAGGGTTGACGAGAAAAGCACACAAGACAAGAGCTGACTTAAAAATATTTCTTGTTATGCATCAGTCACGAAAACGTTACCTAACGTCTCTTGACATATTACCAAAAATTTGGATAACTTTTTCACAGCGAAGCTGTCTATGGCTAAGTTCTCGCGAATCATCAACGGCGACAGACCAAGCGTAGACCAACAGTTTTCAATCGCAACGATGTATGCCACACTTTATACTTCTCTCCACCGACGCCGCCTCTTTCCCGAGTCGTGTATACTCCTCGCCGCACGCGGCGTCTCTCTCCCCCCCTGACATTGCGCAATGCTGCGCGCTCTTCGGCGGTCACCTGTGTGGCGCACTAGAGCCTGCGCCGTGATTGGCGTAGCCGCGCCATAATAAAACGGCATTGTCTCTACCCACCAATCGTGTGTGTCCTTTTTCTGTGACGTAGAGATCGCGCCACTTTTCTTATCAGTTGAACTTCAGACTTCACGTTGGTCCCAACCGTGTTGTACGTTCCGAAGAGAAACAGCGGAAGTACGAGGAGCGTCGGCGCTCCCAGAAGCGAGAATGGGCACGCCTCTAACGTGAAACCACCGTTGCCGCTTCTGCCAGCCGACAACAACTTCGAGTGCCGATTAAGCTCCCCCAAACAAAGACCTCGATCGCGTCAAACGCCGACGCGAGCAACAGCGTCATTTCAACCGGTGCAATCAAGCCAATGCTACCGACGATGATCGAGCAAGAGAAGCCGAACGCAAACGGGACGTATATCACCGTCGCGCCAAACGATAACATAGCAAATCCCCAATATAGCTAAACCGCAACATTTCGAATCCCACGAAAGCGCGAGCTTCGCTGGACTTCCCACTTCACGGGGTGGAAGGGCTCTCAATTTTTATCAATGGGAAATATGTCCGATCTAGTAGCTCAGACCACAATCTATCACCAAGATCTTTAAAATTTGTGAAGACAAATACAGTAACTATCCAACAAACCCAGGGTCACTTAAAATACACCGAATTCTAAAATATTTTCAATCTGTCGTGTGTTTGTTTTTAGCTTGAAACGCTATTTTATTTTTAGTTTCGCTTCTATGTTTGTTGCGAGCCACTAAAGTCACCGGAGCAATTTAGAGTTTAGCCGGAACTTAGTCTCATGTAACGTACGCACGTGAAGTCAGAATGTCGCGTGGCGCGACATCTTTCCCGCCAAATTTAGTGGAAGTTTAGTGTCACGTGAAACCAACATCTGACGTTCCCTTCCGTGTCATGTGACGTCACGATGCCAGATCATGTGACGTCACACTGCCTCTAAGTGACGTCGCAATGTCACACCGACTCCGTTCGCTAAACTGAACGGGCCATAATTCCGCTTAATTTACACACTGCAGAATAACTATCTAGCATATAGAAAGCAGCAGAGTGCGTAACTCCTCGACTATCGCCGCAATAGACCCTTTTCAAAAGTGCGCGCTCTCCCGCGGCTACTTCGATACCGCCATATTTTGTGCACGCAATTTGAGCATGCTTTGAATACGAGTGCTGCGTCAGCATTCGACGCACACTCGGTTCCAAATCTATGCGACCCGAGTGTGCCGAAACGCTCGGCGTGAACTCGGATCCAATCAGTGTTGCCGAATAATAATAATAATAATAATAATAATAATAATAATAATAATAATAATAATAATAATAATATCAACAATTTATTTCCATCCTTGAGACGGTGAATCGTGGAAATTCCCTGCATTATGTGGAAAGCCTAAGATGAAGGGTTAAGGATAAACTTAAACTTATTTTGAACGCATGTAAAATATAAATTTTGTTTAAAAACTAAAATATCATTTATTTTCCAAGCGTTCCAGTTCAATTCCTCATTGTCCCATGGAGCAATGGTTGTGAGAAATGTTCCACGTTTTGGCAACACTGGATCCAATGAGACGCTTAGCTCTAGAAGCGATACCCAAAATATAGCTGCCTCTAGTGTTGCTTGATTGACTATTGAACCGCAATGTTATATTCGATTAAAGTATCAGACGTATATCTTCAGTGTATCATCAGGGTCAGTTGTACAATAAATAATGTAGTACGGAATAAACGCTTACATAACGGTTATTGCGCCTTAAAATGACGTCTCACATGTTCACTAGAAAGATACAATTTGGTCCCTGTTGCGTGGTTGCTAGCTCGCGTGTAGCCAACCGTAGTGATTGCACAACGTGCATTCATAGACCGAGCTTATACAACGTTATTGACCGATCGTCCATCGGGCCGACGCTGCAGAGGGATTAGGGTTAGAGAGCAGTGGGAGGCTGATTAATAAACTGTGTCACGGTTCTCTGACATGGCAGCTTGCCCAATGTACAAATTCAGGCAAGTGTAGTGCAGCGTGATCGGCGAAGTCCTCTTTCGAGCTCGACTCAATCCAGTGGCCGACATATATTAATGAATATGGATTTGACTGCCCACTCGTGCATATAGAACTGTTTCCGCAATGATAGTCATCACCTTCCCTTCCGCATGACGGGTCACTGAGCTCCATGATGACGCTGATGCGCCATATTTTCCAAGTGACATGTGCGTTTTTTTATTAACATTTCCGTCGTTAAAAGCTAGCTTGAGTCAACATTGAAATGCTGCCGAGAATTAGTAAATGAATGATTGATGCAGTTGACAAGGAAAGTGTATCTGAAAATTGTACCCGTGTATACTTCATAATATTTGGCGTCCTTCATACTTGAAGTAAGGGAGTGAACAATCATGATTTCTTCCTTTAAAGAATAATATAAGTAAATTTTGTTGGTATAAATTTGAATTTTTTTATTTAAATAGCTGTATCTGAAATTAGTATTTTTATTAATAAATATATTTATCAACGTGGCAGAATGATTGGTCATTTCGGCCGATCACTGATAGCCAAGCGGACGAAAGCACTATTGTAAATGTAAAGTACAGACTAATTAACAACTTTACATCGTTGAAATTCCCCCTATACAAGATAAAAAAGCTTAACTTTATAGTTTGTTTAAAAGCTTCATTTTACATTCCTTTCGCGCTCTCGCTTGATTGGAATGGGGCTTGTTCTTTTTCTGCTTTTAACTTACTTTATTTTTGAGTTCTGATTTCGTTGGAGTTGGATGTTGCGTAATTGGGGCACGAAGTGGAAGGTGGAAATAAAACTCAACGCTCCGATTTGCTCAGTAGAGCACATTCTGTTTTCTTGTGCCTAGCCTGATATTATTGTCGCTTGCTCGGTAATTTATTCATTTAAGTACATAACAGATACAAATAAATGAATCAAATGATTGACATACGGTAGATTGAATATATATTTGGAATATTTTTCCGCATGAGGTTTGGTTTAAATCACAATTAGTATGATTTAGGTCACGATTTTAATCGTGATTTCAATAAAATTGCATTTTGTCATCCACCCTGCTTAGAGTCAAAAGGAATATAGCTTGCGTTACATTGAAAATTCGCATAGAACTTAGAATATCGCAGTTAGAATTTGCAGACAGAGGTTAGCTAAAAATAATGTATTTTTATACTATACGCTAATGAATTTGCGCCGTTATGTTTGGGATGTTTCTTTATGCGTGCCTGGTAAAACTAGGCCTGCTTTATGTTGCATCTCGTACACTCTAAAGCTTGATCAGCCCGTCATAATACGCTCTCCTCCTCTTCATCTTATTTCTCAAAAGCAACACTTACAACAGCAAAAAATACACCTTGTAATATTTATTCTTCAAGACAGCTACCAGACCAGAGCTTTAAAAGGTGCTTCTGTGGCACCAAAGTTCGCACCTAACCTATCAATGCTTTCTGAGGTGAGGTACCACTGCAGAAACACTTGAGTTTCAGAATCTCCCACATTTTTTTAACGTCCATCGCCCATTCACTTGGCATTCAGCAGCACCGCAACAAACCATGGGGCAGAATCCGACTCACAGGTACATTCGCAGCTGACCCGAAAGCTAACCGACGGAGTTGCAGCGTTCAATGGCCTCTAACCAAAAAGCTGGTTTTAAGAGCTTTTTGTTCGAGTAACTGCAGTACCTTTACTAAACGGCAATATACTTGCAGGATTTCTGTCGGTGCAAGCCATGAATGAGGTCAGACCACGTCTAGCAAGCGATCAATCCAGCCCTAACTTCCAACACGATCGTACACAAAGGAGACCGCGCGGAAATTGAGTAGACGACGCTGCCACAAAAAGAATGACTAAGGCAGCAGGCAGTCTTGAAAACATGCGCTATATTTCGTGGCCTTTATCAGCGATTGCAAGAGAAAAACCTCGGAAAAAACGTTGGCTCCTTCTAGAGAAGTAACCGCCTATCTTGCTAAAGAGATATCTAGGTATAAGTGTCTGTTGTTGAAATTCTAGTTAGGTACGTCTGTTTATAAAACACTACAATGTAAATTGCAATTTTAAATTATACATTTTGTCAAGTGACTCAGATTACAACGGTTTTTTTTTTTCGGCAAAATTTTGCATCTCTATAAAGTAAATCATTCTACTTCAATTTTTAATTTTAAGGTGCACTGCATATTGGGATTCCTAAAGAGAAATTTCCGCTTATTTCTTACAAAAATGAAAATGATTTCAGACTTTCTTAAGAAAGGTGCCCTTATACGTGGTAATTAAGCACTGCCGAATGGTTCATAATATCTCTATGTGTTCCAGATTCGGTGATAGATTTATTTATAAGTTATGTTTTCTGCATTCGTCCCATTCAAAGATATAGTCCGAACGTTGCAACTCCTTGACGTACACCGAAGTTTAGGAACCACTGTCTGGAAATGTTTTAAATGCTACAACATTTATTTCGGGCCAGTAGAGAATAGACGTATGTTAGATTCAGACTCTATTGCCTTGTTACAACTCAAGAATATTACAAACTCACTGAAACCGGCAACAATTGTTTGACCTTATTAGATAAACCGCTGGCCGTCAACGTATATTGCTCCCCTGTCCGGTATTTTCAGTTGAAGTTGACTTCCGGGAAAATATTGGATGCCCAGCGGCCGTTGCGTTGGTTCTGTGGAGAACCGAAGCGAGGACAACCGTCAGTAGGGTTTTAAATAAGCCGTGCTTCATGCCATATTGATTTCGGACTTGGCTGCGCAAAGAAAGGATACGATGAAGTAATTCATTGCGTAGATTAAGAAGACACGTGTCCGACTCCTAATAGATGTACGCAAGCATCGCAATTAGTTTTCAAGTAACTACGTTCTAAGAAGTCGGTATCGTCTACTCCTCAGGAAAGCACTTGCGGCATTCTACGAAGGGGACTCGGCGAATGACAAAAAATTACAATATGTTTAGACGCGAAAAACAAAAAAACAAAAGTTGACGACTCTGTGACACCGTGCATGACGTTCCATAATACTCAACACCAAAGCGCAGGTTTTTTTTTAAGTTTAATCGTATGTTTAAATTAAGCGTTCTTTTTTTCCTCAGACAGCCATAGAATGGAATCAGCTTTCTTACGATATTACCAACCAAAAATGCGAGTGCGCTATTTTCTGCTTTGTGTTCCGAGTGATTGTGTAAATATCTTTTTTGCTCATTTTTACGTCTTTTTGTTTATACGCATTTCCACCATGCCACTATTCTTCTGGTGAAATCGGAAGTACAGACAAATAATTTCTAAACAATGTTCAGCTTCGTCACTACTAAACAGCAGTGATTGACTTTTCCAAGTGCTTTGCGGGAAAGTATAAATACAAATTTTTTTTTAAAACTGAAGAGTCATAGAGAGCTTGAGAAACGCAGTGCGGGGCTTAATATGTTCACTCTTCTCGCATTTGGAATTGTTCTTTGGTCTTCGTATCTGCTCAGGTCGCATCCCATTGGCAGTGAAGCGAAAACAAGATGCAATGGCACACAAAACTCCTTGCCTTCCTCAAGCTGACCGTGTCTATAACAATAAACACTGCACACCATCGCGGCCTTTCAGGACTTATTTCTTTAAATTTTATAACGTTCGAACAAAATAACAAAAAAGATTGCAGCAGGTTTTGAGGATTAGTTAAATTTAAAAAAAAAGAGAGAGGGAGATTTTGTTTTTTTTATTAGCAAAAAAGTGGAGATCACCTATTTATTCTGACGTCTGCCTTCTACACATCCTCGGAGTACTCACGCAAATCGTCCAGTTGAAGTTTGGCGAGTTCCAGTATGATGGGTCAGAAGAAAATGTGTGACACTCACGCAAGCAAGAACAGTTCAACTATTCAATCAAAGCCTTTTGATGTGTTAATATTTACCGATAATACGACAGAATTTTAGATAAGAACACTTACAATCCATACTTGTTTATAAAAAAAAAAAATGTTGAAAACAGAACAACACAAGAAAACAAAGAAAGCGCATAAATGTATTGTTTGTTTCATATTTATACCTCCATGACATCGCGCAGCTTGGGAATATTTCCAAAACACGCGACTCTGCTGTCGAAGAACTAAATACGAAACATCCATGTGCCATTCCTTGCGCAGTAGAGAAGCTTTTCAAAGAAAAAAATGATTCGTTTCTGAGGTCATACTTCCACAGGAACATTTATTAACTGACGACCGTTTGCAAGCTGCCCCTCGCAATAAAAGCTTCTTCTCTCTTTCTGATTTATTTATTTGACCTACGCTTATGAGCTTCCGAAAACGCGAACGGTAGCGATTGTACCACCCGAGGGATGCCTGACTGCCTGTCTCTCCCTTTCTCCAGGACAAAAAAAAGAAAAGCACAGAAAGAGACTCATTCAGTGATAGCAGCCGAATGCAGCAAAACTAAATTGACAAAACACTTTCACCTGCAAACAGTCGTCATTGTGGCATGGTTATTGTTCATCTGACAAGACGGGTGGGTAAAAAAAAGAAATAAAAACTGCGGAGCGACTCGCCAAACATACTCACTGCTTCCGTGGCGGTCATAACGGATAAGAGCGAACATTTCCAGTCTCCAGGGAAGCGTTTAACGCGAAGTATTTACCGTTACAGTTGTATCTAGACTTTCTCGACTATTTTATGTCAACAGCTTGAATGTAGCGTACCTAGCTTGGGGATAAAAATAGTGAAGCTCTCATGTATGAACTTTATTAGTTTTACATTCAATTTCTTCGGTTATTGCGTCACACTTGGTGGTATACTGTGGGTGTCTTCCAAGGTGACTGACCTTTCTGAACGACGTCAGTCAAAGAGTGCGTGCTACATTTTAGAGTAGAAGCTTAGGACGCCTGTCGTTTTCGCGTTTTGGTAGGGCTTTCGCTCAAACAGTCTCAGAAATCTATGCTAGTGCACACTGCTGAGAATGTGACCAGCCTCACCTGGCGCAGCCTGAAGTTATGTTTAATTTAGAGCTATCCACTAGGGTAATGTAAAAGTTCATTTCGGCATGTTTGTTGTGTAAGATATCAAAACTCAACTAGTGGCCACTACAAAAAATATATTTAAAAAGCAATTTTAACTCGGTTTGAGAACTTCCTAGTGCAACAAAACGCATGCAAATGGCTTTTAAGCTCGCATATTGTTTACCTTAAATTTTTGTTTTTTTATCCAAATTTTAAAATGCAGAATATTCAAAATTAGGCACAATTCAGGTTACTTAAAACAAATTTTAAACAGAAGTAGATGCAGTGCCTACCCATTCCAGATAATAATAATATTATAAAAATATTGTCTTTAATTTCTTGCGGGCTTCTATTTCAAACATTCTTTTTAGCTTTCGATTCGGGAACGGTTCTTTGTTTTATAACGTTTTTCAAAAAAAGAACGCAAAAATACCGCATACAAAGACGTTTTTCAACATTAGTATTTGCTTTAAGACTGGAAATACGTAAAATGAGCATTAGCAGTGGTGACGTCTTTTAGCTATGCGTGTTGTTCGACTACTCTAATCATTCTATACGATCGTGATAAGTGAGATCGTCCAGCTAGGAACATACGTTAGATAGAAGCAAAGGTGACCACCTGTTTTACTATCGTTTCCTATTGTCAATAAATGCTGAAAGGGTGACATGCAATCAATGTAGTTGCGAGGACCATGAGCACATTTAATCACACTAGTTCAAGTATATGATCTTGCGTTCATCTTGGGTAAAAGCTGAGGGTGTAAGAATTCATGTTATCAAGTAAAACAATCGATTCAAGAAGCCGTCTTTAATTACAACCATATCATACACGACTGACGTCATCAAAATGGAATAAACGTAAAAAAACGTGATTTGAAAACGGTATTGATGCGGTCATCAAAGCCCCACCTCAATGTCCGAGATTTCAAGAGTTTCATAAGGGTAGCACTGATAAGATTATTTCTCTGAAAGAAAAACAAAACATGAAAGCATCGAATTTTTACGTTACTTGTATTATGCTGCGTAAACATACCTAAAAAGTTTTAATAAATAAGCTAAAATTCTGTGCAGAGTATTTCTAAATATGTACTAATTATGGTACAAAAGTATTTTGTCAAATATAAGGTTCAACAAAAGTACTCGACATCTCTAATCAAGACTATAACCTGATTGCTCCTTTCAATTTGTACGGAGCAAAAGCTTCGAGTACTAGTGTGTTTGCACTCACATGAGGAGTAGATTGTCTGCCTATTACACCGTACACGAAGGGTTCATATGATCCTAGGTTCAGCAGCGTTGAATATTATTTTTTATAGATTTCGCTGAACATTATATTTACCGAGTGTCCGAGACAATAAAATATCCACGATCATACGGAGATGAATTGAGAATTCATTATTTATTCCATTACTCGCAGACGTCATGTACACACAAAACAATAAAAAAAATACCAAGAGAGATGTCGTTGACGCACAACGAGGCACCAAAAGAGTAAAATAAAGCCTTGCATATTTTGTTTGTTTTTTCTGTCTCAAGATTAGTCTCTGCGGGGAACTCCAATCTTCCGCCGTGCGCAAACATCAAGCCGTAGGCTTCTCGGAGTACGAGACAAAGATTGCGGGGACGGGAGCAGGGGGGGGGGGGGGGGGGGGGGAGAGGACAAGTGTAATAAAGGTCTGGAGTTCAGCTGCAGTATGCGGCCTCACGGTCTGATGAAGCGGTACTGGGTAAAGAGTGCCGGCGATCTCGTGTGGGTAGCCGTTTTTTATGCATTTTTGCTCTTCACCCTACACCAACAATCATGCAAGCTGCGAAAGTACACCATCCTCCTTTCGCTTTACTATATTCAGCTTTTTTTTTCTTTTTTTTTGTTCAGTGCGCGAAACTTTGAAAGTTGTCTCAACCAATCTCTTTATGCGGAAGCCTCCACAGTTTCGCGTGCGTGTGCGTTTTCCTGTTTTTGTTGCGTTTGTTCACTGAGTGTAATAAAACGAATGCTTCCTTTCATGACATCCGTGGCTTACCTTGAAGTTTTCGCTGACAATATTTCCAACCCGTTTGATGTGCCTAGAAAGCCACGAGAGTCTATCATCAAAATATTTTTAAAATTTGAGGCATTTCGGCACAGCCAACAAGAAAGTTTTGCGAAGAGCACCTTGCGCGCAAGCTAGCTGTGTTGAAAGTACGATCTACGTTGTGCAAATTTTACAAGGGAAACCAGAACGAATATTCTTGTCCCAGCATTCAAACTCCGGAAGTGGAAATATATACGTTGAAATGGGGGGATTAATGTAGCCCAACTTCTATTTGAAATAGAGTGAATGTCCTCCAGGAAGGAGAGTGAGAGATAGAGATTCACCACAACACAGCGCTCGCAAATGTGTGTTTGCAGTTATCGCGCCGTGATCTGTTCATTATATAAATGCACAAGATTTGCCCAATTTGTATTTATTTCGTCTTTTCATAAATGAGACATTAACAGTCCGTTATCCTGGGATTCAATCGTTATATTTTTTTCATTTGTCCCAAAGAAACATAAAAACAAATATAAATATAAAACGCGTAATGGGGTGCATTATTTCATTGCAACATAATAGGCAAAAACTTACCACCGGCATAGAGCAACCTCTTTATTCAACATATTTAATGGTAAGCCTCTAACATCGTAGAATCAAGGAATAAAAATTAATGCGAGCCAATCTGAGAGAAACAACCACTTTCCTAACTAAATACTTAATGTCGTTATGAAGCTGTCGCTATTTTTCACTATATTACTTGAATTATATTTAAACTTCCTGAAGTGTATTTTAAAAAATCGCGCTTCTCTGAACGCTTGCACTAAAATAACTACGAAGATGGCTTTTATTAGAAAAGAATGCCATACCACGAGTGATTTATGTGCAACCACCATGGGCCAATTTTCACGAATTGAGCAGGGTGAGCGTTAAATAATTCGAATGTTATATATATATATATATATATATATATATATATATATATATATATATTTATAATCCGCGCGATAAAATTTATAAAATGAAATTCCTCTTGGATTGAGAACATTAGTAACACAGACAAAAATGCCCCCGTAAAACTATCTGTATAGTACGCATTGAGGTAATCGCATCCTAGGCAATTATAAATACATCCTCACAGCTCATTTTGTTTCTTGCGGTCATTCAATATAAAAATAAATCAAGCAGTACTCCCTACACACTGACTTACTAAAATCTTTTTCCAGATCAATTGTAACTGGAGCATATTTGAAGCCGTACGCCCCTCTTGAGTAATGAACGACGATCGTTGTCTCCATCAAATAAAGATAATGTGCACTGCACGCGTTATTTTATTTGCTGCGACCAGCGTGAGTTTGTTGCAAATTTAGCCTATCTTTAGTGTGAAGAACAAACTTAAGCTGCACAGAACAAGTGGTAGCAGAAAATGTGATACGTTTCTGGGAACAAACACTATAGTGTATGTCGCGATCTAATCGTGTTGAAACACAAATAAGCAGCTATTTCACGCGCGCGCAGTTTTATAAGCAGTGATTTGTGAAAATAAATACACGAAGTGAAATCTTGTTATTTTTTAATTTTTTTACCCGAGCTCTACTTGGAAAACGAATGACGCAATTATTGTTTTCTGCTGGAATAAAGTATGTATACCATGGGAGAGGACGTTCATATGTTTTGGCCTTCAAAAAATCCGTGGACTCTGAACCTTTATTTCAGCAAATAGTATCCTTTCAGAATGGCGACACGGAGTATAGTCACAATTCAATCCGCGTTCATTGAATTTCTCTAGACCTATTATAGCGTATTTTTGTCCGCAACCATCGTTCAATAATGCTAAACTTCTCTCTCCTTCAACAAGCAATTATTAACCATTCAAAATATTTACAATGAATAAGCACGAAGGCAAATTTGAACTGATCAAGCCGCAACTCCAGCCGCAGAAAATGTACCATGAATGGTACATTAGAAAACTGTGCCAAGCTAGTTAACTAAGAGAACCTGCAGGCGAGCTGGTTAACTTTCTACATCTTGAAAACCACTCGCTTGTGGGCATGTGTGTTGTGCACTTGCTTGTTTCTTAGTTTCGAGTTTACAAAACGTCGAATGTTGTGCTTAAAAACTCGGGACATTAATGACATGATTCATTAAACACGCCAGGCACAATGCGGGCTAAAAGGCGATGAATGCGGAAAACCAAGATGGAGTCATGCGAATAAGAATCATCGACATCTAGAAGCGCGTTTCCCGCGCCCCATGATAAGACACAATCTTCTGCAGGGACGCTGGCTTCCGTGGTATGCGGATGTCAACGAAATTCCTTTATTTCCCGGAGACGTGTCGACTAGGCTGGTATTCTGCTCTTACCATTCGGTGCGATGCGACAAACAGCATTTATTCGTTTCATTCTTATTTCGCCAGGGAGGCATATTGATGGGCAGAAACCCTATAAAAAAAACCCTTTCAATCATTTTTTTCGCGCTTAGTTTAGATATGTACTCTAGGCGACACAGTTATCACAAAAATACAATTTTCACATTTGGGGAAATGGCCGGGCCCCTGGAACAGTATGTTTTATAAATACAACGCATTTAAGAAGCCACTATAACCTCATATGATCATATGAGAGGGTCCTTGCACGAGATCATGATACAACGCTACTACCGGCTCGTAAATCTTTCCGGAACCTGCCCAAATCCACGTTGGAAGCATTCGTCGCTGTTAGGCTATGATTGCTGTGCTTTGGGGCCGTGTTCGTACTGTTGTTTGCCCACTCACTCCATGTATAAAATGGTCAGCTGCGCCGTAAATAAGTGTTCCAGCCGTACAAGTCGGCGACAACGGAGCTGCAGCCAGCAGTATTGGTTTTTATAGAATTCCGGAAACTATTAGGAACCAGCCCAAGGCGATGCTCGAGCAATCGGTTCGTCGACGTTATCAATGGCTTCGACTAATGCGCACGCACAACCTTGACCTGGCGGGTAAATATGGGAAGCGAATACGGCATATCCTGGGTGCTAACATCTCCGATCCTGACCGAAAGAACGAGAAAGAAAGCGACAAAATAGCAGAGAAAGGAATCAGATGAGAGTGAAGCGTGTTCGTTTTGACGCAGCAAGTTGATGTTGCTCGAGAGCTTGTCAACTTTATGTAATTTTGTCAGTGCGGGATTGCGGTGTTCTTTCTGCAAAGTAAGAGAGAAAATATCAAGGTAGAGAGCTTACAGGTGATGTTTTGCTGTTTCTTTGTGCGTAGTTAGGCGTCTTCAATGTTATGGACTCATCGGGACCGTTAACTGTGACCTCCGATGTCTCCTCCTAGGACTCGCCCTGCTATAAGTTGCCAAATGCATGAAACCTTTCGCTCTAGATTATTTTATTAACAATATGATCTCGACACAAAAGCTTTGTACCCCAACTAAGGCTGTGTAGTCTGCATTTCGTGTCAGGTGAGGTGCCTCTTTGTGATTGACAAGGAGAAGAAAATATTTTGAAATGTAGTAAAACAATGACGTTTCTTTGACTCTACGGCACTACTTCGCCGCAATAAGACGCCGATTGCCTGCAATATGGCAACAAGCGGTGCGAAGGCACTGATAGTAGACGGCAATGTTGGTTTCGATTTTGTGTCTAACCGGAAGTTACGTCAGGTGCAAGAAACCCATTAGTTTGGAGGACATCCTTTAAATTTGCGAGAAAAACAAGAAAAATCTCCGATGACTCGTTAGGGCTCCGACTGTTGCGCTTTGTAATGTGGATGCTTGGGCTAGTTGGCAATTCACGCTTGGATGGAACAGCGCTAATATACAGTCGCAGCCGTAGACTCGCAGCAGCGTTCCTTCTTGTGTGCCTTTGAATGTGATTGCATATCCGTGCTGTTCCATCCAAGCATGCGCTTTGCACCAATCGTATCGATTGCGCCAATATGTTGTATTGTAACCTAAGCGGACTGACATAGTGCGTAAAGTCCAGGCTTGGCCTGGACATAGTGCGTGAAGTGCATCCTTATTGGAAGCATCCCCTACTTCTTCCTCCGGCTTGCTGTACCTCCAATTCATGCTTCTTTCCCAGCCAACAGGAGAGTAGTGTGGAGTGCAGAGGGACAATTCGCGCGCTAAAAAATAAAATAGCTGAAAACAATTTTACATTGCAAACATTTCGCTCAACCTTATTTTTGGTTCTAATATGAATGGCAATTATTGTCTTCTCACATGCAGTTTTGAAGCATGCACCAGCCTGTTAAAAACACAAGATTGCAGTAGCTGTAAAACAAGAGAAGGCAGGGAACTCACCAGAAAGAAATGACTTCACTACATCTCCTGTTATCACTGAGATGTTAAGAAACGCGAGGTTAGCTTGTAACTGGTGATAGTAATTCGGTCTTGATCTCATAATGTGTGTTTACATAAAAGTCGCTGGGTAAAAATATAACCTATTTTCGGTAGTTCTTTCGGGGCCATATTCCCTCTTGATTCAGACTGCGACTAAAGTGAGATTTCTATTTTACGGTGTATAGTGGCACGACTCAAGTTTCGCAGAAATGTCCATTGACTTCACGAGTTTCTCATATCGCGTAGCCTCTGAGTTAGAGCCCGCTCTTCACTACAAAGAAAAGAAGTGCGATAAGACTCCGCGCGATGTGTGTCACAGATTATGAGAGACAGAATGCCAGGCACCGGCACGGGTGATCGACCGACAGAGATGGCCGGTCCCTGGAACAGTATGTTTTATAAATAAGGCAATTAAACATGTATATGTCTTACGGAAGGCGCGCAACAATCTCTTCATCTATTGGTTTTACCTTGAAGATTAAATAATGTCATATCTAAAATAACCCTGCAGTTATAAAAATTTAAGAACGTTATATTTAGGGTTTGGAGTTTTCGGTTTAAGCCGATAAAAACCGAAAAAAGTACGCCAAATTCTTTTTCGGAAATTCGGTTTTAACCGAAAAATGTCAGTTTTTAGGTTTCGCGTTTTCGGTTTCAACCAATAAAAAGCCAATAAAAGTAAGCCGAATCCATTCTCTAAAATTCTGTTTTAACCGAAAATGGTCAGTTTTTTAGGGACGTGTCGAGATGGGCGGGGAGAGGGTGGGAGAGGGGGAGAGGAGAGAGGGCGTTGCAAGGTTCGATATTGTGTGACCACTTTGTGATTGCCCTCTTCCAAGTTTAAATATGCAACAAGAGAGGTCTTGGGTGTCCTTCGCGGGACATCTGTGTCCTCGGTGTGTCAAGTTCCTGGTCCTAAAAAAAAGTTCGGGTGTGGGCTAGTATAAGTTTTTTAGCTTCATGCAAGTTCTGCAGCCAGAGTTTAGTGAGTTCACGAAATATGTTGTGCTTGAAAACGTAGTCACATGCGGTTGATTGGCCGATTTTGCGCCAGGCAGCGCTTCATCTCAGCCTGCCAGTGTCCAGTGTTTACGTTGAGAGGGCATTTTCGAAGCCCAGGGTCATTAACAGGAAAGAATGAGCGTGGATCAACGAGGAGAACGGGGGAAAGTACATATGTGTTTACTATAATAAACTCACGTAATCCTGATGTACAGAAGGTGAAGTCCCATGTTTTTGGGGCATTGACTTGTTTGTGTTTCTGTGGTATTTTTTTTTTTTTTTTTTTACAGTTGCACACAATTGCCAAATGAAGTGTCAATGATATTTTTTCTTTGCAATGTATTTGTGCCGTTATTCCTTGAGGGATCACAAATATCAGAGTTGCAAGGATCATCTGATCCGGTGTCCGATTGTGTTTCTTTTATATTCACCGAAAAAAAAAACACTAAACTTTTGTGGGCATAAATATACACCAAAAAAAAACGAAAATTGAATCTTAAAATAAGCACCGAAAAAAGTACGCCGAATTTCGAAAAAAAATAAAAACCGAAAACGCGGAACCCTAGTTAAATTTCACTTTTAGGCTTTTGTCAATTCATATACAGGGTGTTTTTGTTTTTCATTCACAAACTTTTCGAATCAAAAGCCGTTAACGCTATACTAGTTGCGTTATACGGCAATGGGGACATATAGATTGGTGATAATAAGAATTATTTGAATAATAAAGTCAAATATATTATTACTCTTTAATTAGTGTAAGAAAACTGTTTCTAATTAAAACAGGCGTTGCGTCACCGAAAATCAACAAATCAGTAAATTTTACATACACTTACCGTGTTTTCCGGTCTCTTGGTCGCGCCTTTACATAAGTCGCGCCACAATATATAAACAGCTCTTTTGCATAATACGCACCCTTATACTTGTGTAGTCCAGGTGCGGGAAAACTGCACTGCCGACCCCGCATATGCGTCTTGCGATCGAAATATATCCGCAGCGAGAGCGAGGCCTAATATTCTCTTCAACGAACCGGACGAGAAAGAAAACATCACTAACAAATTTCTGCCTGTAAGGTCCACACTTATGTAAAAAAATCATATAAGCCGTACAGCTGTATAAAACACACCAAAACTTTTAAACTAAGAAAAAAAAATCCATGGGCGATGAACCGATGAATAAGATGTTTACGACACCAAGCATCCACAAGACGCTCCTTTTCCTACCCTATCTTGCCATACACCTGAAAAGTGCGCGCGCGTAAACACCGCAGGTAAACTCGTGGCACTAAGAGCTCGTGTCTTTCAGCGACGCGAGCGAGGACGACAGCGAGGCCTGTGGACGGCGACGCCGTTCAACTTTCCGAATCGATTCGCGTCGAAGCCGCAGCATATTGGACCTGTCGTGAGACAAACAAGATGACATGAAGTGTTAGGATCACTCGTACGGAAACTGTCGAGTAAAAAAAGAAAGGAGGAGGGGGAGGGGGTTAGCACTCAAGAAGAATGGGGGGAGCTATTATCGACTTCGCGGAAACCCACTGAAGTTGGTCGGCGGACGCTGAAAGATAAACAGGGAGAAGCTCGCTGGAGTTGGTTGAGGTCAGATCGGAAATTTCTTTTTGTTGGAGGGTGTTTAACTTGCTGCTAAATTCACTGGCCGCGTTTACACGGATGCGACAGTAACGCATCGAACTAAAAGAGAACCAATCACATGCGTTCACACGCTCCCAGTTCCTCCGCTTCTTTCTCTTCTACCCAACCACAATACTCATATCGGGATTCGATACGCTACGATCGCATTCTTTTATCCGCAGCAACTGAGAGCTTAGAAAACGCGGGGCGTGGCCAGTCTTACGTATTCTATCATCCGCTGCTAATAAGATAGCGACAATGACAGATAAGATCATCGAATAACGAATCGCAAGGCTAAAAGCGTGATCACAAGAGACCACACCCTGTGTTTGTTAAACATTCAATGACTACAGCATTTGCTTTCCTTCTAAATCTTTGTGAGTGGCAGCATACACAATATTGTGGTCACCCTGGCATCTTTGAAAGGCGGTATCAATATTGTTGAGAATCAAATGTTTTTTTTTTGTTTTTTTACAGATGTAACACATTCACGTTGAAAGTATCTAGTGGCATGACACAACATGCTGCTCTCGCATCGGGTTTTTGTTTATGGCGAATTTCGCTGAGGAACACACGAGTAAGGATATAGCACTTAATATATTATCATTTTCGTACCGACTATGTTGCAGAGACAGTTTGGAAACAAAACGTGAGATGAAAGTTTAGAAAAATCAACAACGGTACCTGAAAAAACAAAATCGTGTTTTTTTGCTGCGCTAGCGTGGCAATGGCAGTGCTAGGGTGTACCAGGATGGGCAGGTATGCTGTCTGGCAGCAGAGAGAATGCCGCGATGCGAAAGCACGCCGGTGAGGGCGCTGTAGGTCGGAGCGCGATCATTCTGCGGTTGACAGAGGCCTGGCGTTCGCTGCAGAAACGCTTTATTCGGCGCGGAAATGGACGTATTCTTTGGTCTTTTATCACCATTCGGTTGTGAGAAATAATAAGTTCCATCATATCTCACACCCCAGTGAAAAAGAGTCACTCGCTCGAGCGGCAGAAGCTTATATTCAAAGCGCAAATGCTTTTTGGCAGCGGTCAATTGCTTACATAGTCTTGACTTTTAATTTTTTTTTGTTTTGCTTTTATAGAAGAATATTTGTATTTCTCACCTTATATACCAGCATTAAGAAAGCGAAGTTTGTGTGGGTCATGACCAGTGTTGGCAGTAACGCGTTACAAGTTGCTGCGTTATTGTAAATGAGTTACTATTTTCGGTAACGAAATAACGTACGCGTTGCGTTTAAAAAAAAGTACTGGTAACGTACTTGCGTTAGTTATTTCGAGTAACAGGTAAAACCTTTACGTTACTCGTTACATATAATTCTCAAAACCTGAAAAAGGTACGTTGATATTTTTTTCATGTTCCTATACATTGTTTTACCATAAGTCTAGTCGCAGCCGACGTTAAGAGTTGATTGGAACAATACAGAAAGCGTCAAAAAGGCACCATCATGATATTCGTCGTATTTCAACTCGCGTTCTATCATCGCTGAACCAATCATAAACAAAAGAAGGCCCCCTGAATTGCACTTTCGTCGCTGGTTGATTGGTCACATTAGCTCGTAGCGCCGGTTGCATCTGGACTTCAGACAAAAGGAAGGACTGGCGTCAAGTCATTAGTTGCTGCACTCATTTAGCGTACCTTAAAATGTCTGCCTCTTTTTTCCCCACGCAAAAATACCAAATTTAGAAACAAACACCAAGCACCCACTCGCTTTGTCCCAGTGTAAAATAATAATGGCGCAAAAAGAAAACGCGATTATCGTCAATGTATAAAAAAGTAACGCAAAAGTGAACTTTTTATCGGTAACAGTAACACGTTCTATCTATTTTGAAGTAACGTAGGTCGGTAAAGCTTTTTTGTTTTTATTTTGCCAGTAACCATCAACGTATTTCATTACTTTTTTCTGCAATGCCTGCAACACTTGCTATGATATATTATGCTTTACTCTCACTTCAGTGTTAAGTCTCTGAATTATTTCTTCGGCAGCTATACATTTTGCAGACCTATAAATATTCTGTCTCTGTTCTGGTATTAACAAATCTTTTTTGTGTTGTATAGAATAATGGAACCGAGCATTTTTTGATTTCTACATTCCCAGGCAAGCTAAATACCAGGAAATGTATAACTTGATTTCATCTAGTGATCATGAATCATATAAATATAAACACAAAAACTGGCAAAGGGAAATGGAGCAACCTCAACTGCTTTCTTTATAAAAGAGCTATCCCAATAGGAGAAATTTGTTTCCCCTTATATGTCACATAGATTGCACATTCTTCTTAGATGATGATGATGACAACATTTATTTGTCCATAGATGGGGTCAGGGAAGAGGGAGTGTTGAGAGAGCCTCCCCCTCTCCCCCCTAAGTCGGCGGCCAGGAGCCCTTGTTCCTTGGCGGCGGCCTCAGCCATCTGGACCAGACGGACCTGTTCTACCGGGTCCGAGCTGAGCAGCACGGTCTCCCACTGCTCGGAGGTTCTAACGTTTAACATTAAGATTTGAGCTCTATTTCTGTTGTTTCTATGTTTCTTAAAGGGACAGGCCCCGACCATATGTTTCAGGTCGGCGCTGTCCCCGCAATGCTTACACGCGCTGGAGTAAAGCCCCGGATAGCAGCGGCTGTACGCCACTGGGTTTGGAAATGTGTTAGTTTGAAGAAGGCGCCACGCCACTGCCTGCCATTCGGAAAGAGTCCTGTCTGCTGCGGTATATTTAGCCCTTCCCAGCCTCTAGTGGTTAATCACGTCCCGGTAGGCAACCAGCCTGTCTCTGTCCGACCGGCGGAACGAGTGTGCGTCAAAGATGTTGGTGACGTCGGCCTGGTCGATTAAGCCTCGAGCCGCGTCGTGTGCATTCTCGTTCCCCGGGAGACCAGAGTGAGCTGGCGCCCACACGATTAGAACTCCCCGAACTATACTTCGTCTCACCCTACGATAGACTAAAGGCAAAAGCTACAGACCGCCAGATCCAATCCCGAGCCACTTAGAAATTGCGTATTGCGCTTTGATGCGCGTATAAGTGCCCGCGTCTCGGATCACTGATGGGGATGGGCAGATAGTGGTTCGAATCGAAATAGCACTGAGTGACTCAACAATTTTACATCGCGAAAAAGAGGCTGTTTGCAGCGTCGAAGCTATTGAAATGATGCAGCGTTTTTGGGTTCGGAGCATTATTCGTCCACCCCTAATCAATACTAGGCATGTCATAGTGTAGCGTGGAACGTGATTGGACCTGGCGGCTCCTGGCTTTGGCCCTTAGTCCATCGTAGGATGAGACAAAGTATAGATCTCCGTGGAAACCGCTCCGTAGCATTTTGAGTGCCTTGGACGATATGCGTCCCCTCGCGTAATTTAAAATTGCCGGCTTGGAGTCGCTTACTATGAATTTGATCCGGGAGGACGAGGTCATTGCCAGTGCAATGGCTGCTTCCTCCCCGACCTCCGATGAAGTCGTGAAGACCGTGCCAGAATTGATTAACTTGCCCTGTCGATCAACTACCGATATGGCCATGGCGCCGCGACTACTGTAATCTGCGGCGTAAACGTAAACCACGTCCTCGAGGTGTGCGAACCTTTTATCTAGTGCTTGTGCTCTGGCCTGCCTGCGTTTCATATTGTGTTCGGGGTGCATGTTTCTTGGTAATGGTGGGATGTGTATATGCCAACTGATGTTAGGTGGAACGTCGTGTTTCTCTCCGAGTCTTTCTTCGTAGTTGATATTTAGCGTCTGGAGGATGTGTCTGCCAGTCGGGCTCTTGGTAAGCCTTTCCATCTGCGCTATCCTCTGTGCTTCTACTAGCTCGTCTAGCGAGTTGTGCAATCCTAGTGCTTCAAAGCGCTCGTTGGAGGTCGTGATTGGTATGCTTATTGCCTGCTTGTAAGCCCTTTTTATTAAAGCGTTGATTGTTTTGCGCTCATCTGCCTTGAAGTCAAGAAAGGGAGCGACGTAGGTTACTCGACTCAAGACGAATGCCTGGACCAGCCTGATTAAGTTGCCCTCCTTCATTCCGTGATTCCGATTGGCTATCCGCGAAATGAGGCGGGTGGTTTGATACACACTTTTTTGAGTGTCCTGATTGTCTCGATGTTGTGGCCGTTCTCCTGAATTTTCAGGTCTAAGAACCTAATGCAGTGTACAACCGGGATGGGCAGCCCCCCGCAAGCGTATAGCTGAATTTGTGGTTTTTCGGTGGTTGCTTCCTTTTTCTGTCCTATCCTGGTTGGCCGATAAAGGAGCTGCTCCGAGTTTTGTGGGGAGCAGCTTAAGCCTTTCGGTTCCACGTACCCTTCCACCGCGTTTATTGCCTGCTGCAGTGTATCCTGCATGTGCCCGTCGCTGCCGCCAGCCACCCAGAGTGTGACGTCGTCTGCATACAGGCTGTGATTTAGTCCGTGTATTTTCTCTAAGAGGCTGGGTAGGCCGATCATAGCGACGTTGAAGAGGAAAGGCGATAGGACAGAGCCTTGCGGTGTGCCTCTGCTCCCCAACTTCAGCTCACCGGACTCAACCCCCCTACTGTCAGGGTGATCGTCCTGTCGGATAAAAAATCCCTGATGTAGTCGTAGGTATTTTGACCTACCTCTAATTTTTCTAAGTTCTCTAGAATTGCTGCGTGTTTTACATTATCAAATACCTTTGTGAGGTCGAGCCCCACAATGGCCCTGGTGTCTAGCGGGGAGCATTCCTCTTCATCTATAATTTGATGTTGGGGCCTCAGCATCACGTCTTGAGTCGAGAGCTTGGGCCGAAAACCTATCATGGTATGGGGAGAGAGTCCCTTCTCATCAATATACTTGTTTAGTCTGTTTAACACTATGTGCTCCATCAGCTTCCCCACGCATGAGGTGAGCGAGATAGGCCGCAGGGTCTCGGGCTGTAGCTTTTTGCCCGGTTTCGGTATCATGATAACCTTAACGGTCTTCCATTGTGTGGGGAGTTTACCGTCCTTCCAGCACTTGTTCATGTACTTGGTGAGATCCTCTATGGAGTCGTCATCTAGATTCCTCAGCATCTTGTTTGTTACACCGTCCGGTCCCGGAACGGATTTCGTGCGGAGACCTAGTATGGCTCCCCGCGCCTCCGCCGTCGTGAACGAATGGTCAAGAGTCTCATTCGAGGCTCCCGCGTATATTCTCAGTTGTTCTTTTGGATTGGTCCCGATGTATCTATTGCGGACTTCCTTGATTAGGTCGTCGTTCGTGCCCTGGTAGGTATGCAGAATTTTACTTAGGTTGTGTTTATGCGTGGTCTTGCTTTTATCTGGGTTGATTAAGTACCTAAGGATATTCCAAGTTCTTGCAAGGCCCATCTGTAGTTCCATACTGTCGCACGTGCTGTGCCAGTTTTGGCGCGACAGCTGGCTCGCGTAGTTTTCTATTGTTTTATTAAGGATCGCTAGTCGTCGGCGAAGTGCGCGGTTTAGTTTTTGTTTGCCTAACCTTTTCTGCAAGCCTTGCTTCGCTTCCCACATATGTAGAAGCTTAGCGTCGGCCTGTGTTAGTTCGGCTTCCTCCGGAATGGTCTTTGTTGCTTTCTGCACGGATGTGTGAAGCTGTTCGAAACACGATTCGATGTCCTCAATCTCGGGCGTCTCTGTTTTGCCCTCGCATGAATCACGTTCGGCTGCTCTTAGCTCCCTGAACTTGTCCCACTCGACGATCTTAAGCTGCGTGCCCTTTTTAGGTTTGTGAGGGCCCGCTTCTAGTTTTGTGGCCACTATATAGGGGTCACTTCCCAGATTTTCCTGCGTGTTTTTACACTTGGCTTCCTTTTTAGCGTTCTTTGTGAATGTCAGGTCCGGTGTGGTGTCCGCACATACGCTGTTTCCCAACCTAGTGGTGTACGCGTGGTCGGTGACCAGAGACAGCCCCTCCTGCTGGGCATCCGGCCAGAGATTCCGCCCTTTGATCATTTCCCGCTTGTATCCCCAGGCTGGGTGGTGTGCGTTGAAATCACCTACAATCACTAGTGTTTGGCGCTTTGCAATGTTTAATGTCTTGCGAAACAGGTTCGCGAATCCGTGTTGCTTGTGTGGGTTGCTGTATACGTTTAATACAAATAGGCTTCCCTTGCCCCTTTTTTGGCTCGAGACGATCTCCACGAGGACGTGGTCTACGGTCGTTACGCCGGTATCGCGCCGTATAACCGGTAGATTACATCTAACAAGGGTCGCTACTGGTAAACCTTTATCGTCTGAGGCCGGTTCTTCCTCACTGTAGTATGGTTTGTACCCCGAACGTTTAGCCAAGGTTCCCGTTTCTTGTAGGCATATGACGTCTGGCGCCTCCCCTGCTATATTATTGTCTATGAATTGCTGTAGGTTCCGCCTTTTGCGACGGTACCCGCGGCAATTCCACTTCCAAATTATGTATTTCTGATTATTCGGTGCGATAAACCTTAAGCTGTGTATTTTCTAGACTTGTTCTAGCGCTTTCCAATAATACTGGTCTGGCGTAAGGCTTAATGGTTTTCATCGGACCCGTTCCTCCTCCCCCTCCGGTGTAGCGCGGTGAGATGGCCTCAATCGCCGTTACCCTAGCGTTGATTGCTGCGATTTGCGTGCCTATGCTCTCGGCAAATTTCGCCAGCATGGCTTCGAATTTTGAGGTGAGCATTTCGCTAAACTTCTACCCGAAATGTTGCAGTGTCTCTGCGTCCCTTTTCTCTGCTCTCTTTGGGAGCCTTGGGGCGTTTGTTATTGGTGTGTCTGTCGCCTTACGCTTTGGGGAAGGAGACTCGGGCTCCGAGTTTTCCACCTCGTCACTAGACGAGTCCTCAGCTAGCGGGACCTGTGTGGGTTGTAGTGTGTTGGCCTTGCCCTGGTCTGGCGGTGGGGCCTGCGATTTCGAGGGACCCTGCGTTTCGGGGACTAATTTGTCGGCGTTTTCGCTTCCTCTTAGTTTCGCCACTTCCGCCTTTAGCTTTGTATTCTCGGCGACTACCATCTCTAGCATTTGCTTGATTTTGGTGAGTTCCACCTGCTGCTGCCTGTCTGCCTTTTGCGCGCTAGTTTGGTTGCTAATCTTTTTCTTTGCATCCTGTGGAGCCGAGCTGTGGGAGACCGTGCTAGCCCAGCTCACCTTGTTCTGCTTGGTTTCTCCCGGAGTCTTGTGTCGGCCGCCTTGGGATGTCGATCTTGACCGATGTCGGCCTTGGGTGTTAGGGCTCCGGCATCTTGATTTGGATCTTGACCGGCGCTGCTGCCGCTGTCCCGCGTCGTTGTCGCTCCCTGATCCGCAGTGGGGTACACGAGGGAAGGAGCCCGAACGATCTCTCGTCCCCCTTTCTTTCGTTCTCCCGCCGCCCTCGCCGCCACCCAGAACGGACGTCGACTCTGCGTTTCAGTGCCCGCCATATTGGCCGGCGCCATTCTGTCGTTCTCTTTCTCGCTGTCTCTTTCGTAGTAGGTACGGCGTTTGGAACCGGTTTTTACAGTTTTTGTCTCCTGTGGGATGATTCCCACAACACAGGGCACACTTGGGGTCACATTTATGCCCTTCTTGTGGATTCTTTGTAGCGCAAGAGCGGCATATTTTGCCTTCGGGCGCCGGGCAGACGTCCATGCGGTGTCCCACTTTTCCGCAGGTGGAGCACACTTCGTGCTTTTTTTTATGTAAAAAACACTGGTACTCCGCTCCACGGTAATATACATTTGTTGCCCTCGAAGACGATTACCGCCGAGTTGGTTTTTCCCATCCTTTGTGCCTGAGGGACGGTAGGGTTCTTGTTGTAGACAAGGCTGCGCATAATGTCCTCCGCGGTGTCATATAATCTGGGATATTATGTATAACCCCCTTTGCCGTATTCTTTGGCGGCGCCGCGTACGCGGTGACTTCATAGGTCTTGCCTGCGATGCAGATTTTTGAAATTGAGGTATATTTCTTGGCTCGGTCCATGCTTGGTGTGCTTATCACGATGATGTTCTTCTCCGGGTTAACCCGTCGCAGGTCTCCCTCGGCTTCCTGCTCTTTGAGGCCGATGGCGCAGAATACGCCGTCGCGTAGCCTCGCGGAGCTCACCTTGGTAACATCGAGGCCCTCTCGTGGCCGCAGGATGTCTTTTATATCCTCGCGTGGGAGGGCTGGTTGCTGACGCTGTTTTCTGTGTCTCTAACGCCGCTTTCGGCTTTCTGTCCGGCCACCTGCGTCATTTTTGGCTGTGCTTGTCGCCGTGAGGCCGTGAGCGAACAGAGAGGCGTCGCTTGGAGTCCAAAACAAAGAGTGTTTCTCTTTGCGTTGCGCGTTGCACCCCGGCACAATACACTACCGATTCGTCTTTTTCTTCGTCGTAGTTGACATTGTTGCGTGTCCTTTGTCTCTTCTGCACGGCTAGCAGCCACAGAATATTGTGTCGCTTCACAAGCAACACAAAACAAGAACAAATAGTAAAAAGAAAACGCCCCAAGCCAGCCTCGCAAAAACGCTGCCTGACCGTAATCCTAGCCCCGCTATGACTGCCAACGACGCGGGAAGCGGCCCCGTGTTGTGCAAAGTAAGTGAGTGAGCTCTCCGTTGATGTCTTACTTGCGGGTGCCATCTACTCCAGTTTCAGTGTAAATGCGACTTTTCCAGAGCTTGTTGGAGACTGAGACGCAGCAGAAGGAGCGTGTCGAAAGGAGAAAAATGCACCGAAAGTGTAAGGGAGAGGATTCGACGAGAGCGCCCGGGGACGTCAGAACGCCGAGCTCTTATTCGAACGATTGTTAAGTAGGTAGACCTAAAGCTAGCTGTGTTCGTCAGCACAGCACTCGTCGAACGCGTTCGAATGAGAGAGCCAAACACCAGACGCCTGCGTTCCGCGATTTAACGCGTTAGAGAAGGCCATTGGACACAAAGGCTGTCTTTGTCTCCGCTGCACCATAGCCTCCTATATCCTGACAAAACCTGGCAGATCGCCACGAGAAGCGGCCGCCAAAATAGAAAAGGTAGAGCGGCAGACAACAAATGAAAGGAGAACCACGTGACTGGCGCCCCGCTGCGGGGAGAAGCCGAAACACACTTTTCCCGAGCTAACAAGTGTGTTTCGGATCCTCGGCGATGCAAAAGCTGTGCGCTGACGTCCATGTTCCCCGAGAAATGGCTCTTTGGTGCTCTTAGCTACCAGATCCTCGCAATCCCAATCTGCGACCGGGCACTCTATGGTTCTGTCGTCGAACTGCCGGGCTTTGTGAGTATAAAGGAGGCTATGGCTGCACTCGTCAACCGCGTTCGAATATGAAAGCAAAACGCCTTACTGTGGTGCCGGGAACGCTTCTCGGACTGGTGCGTTTTCCGCGTCGTAAATAAAGTGGTCCTCCGCTTTCCGCCTGGTTACACCATAGGAGTGTCATGGTGTCGCCTGTCGCGACTCAGGCGATGTCACAGCAGCGGCTGTGGATGTGGCACACGCCTGTTCTGTTGCGGTCGCTCTCCAGTGGCACAGCCCATGGAAGCTTCGGTAGCCAGGATTTGGGCTGCCGTGACGACAGCGTTCGCTCGCGCCTTCTGCCGGAACTTCTACTACCTACCGCCAGGATCGCAATATCTGGCAGCATGGCATTCCGGATTTTTTTATGTCATTTGTTGCCACTTCGGGACAACGTTCGACGTATCGGCAGGATAGGAGGCTAAACACACCAGTCGGAGACGAGTTAGAGGCACCATAGGTGGACGCCAGCGTGACGGGTTCTAACGCGTTCGACGGGTGCAGTGGAGACATAGGATGCTAGCTTTAGGACTATGCACTAATAGTTTCAGTCAGAGCTCCGCCAATTCGGTTTTAGAGTTCTGACCTCTCCGCGCGCTCTCGTCTCTATTTCTTCATCATCTTCTCGGCGCATTGCAACGCAGAAGAGAGTCCGTAATTATAGACTGTTCAACTGCTCAGTTACTCGTCATTGCTCAATTATTATCTCGTTGTTCAAGGAATTCATGTTAAGTCCAATTTTTGCTGGGGGTTTTGTCGAAGCTACACATTTTTTTTAGCCTTAATCTGACTTTATACAAGCCCGGAAACAAATCAATATGTCATGAAACGTATGAAAAACTATTTTTCATTTTTTACCAAAGTTTTATTCATACGCTAAGTAGTTTTTAAACGCGAATAGCCGTTAAAATCGCCATCTTGGATTTCACCGCGTATCTGGCAACAGTGGTTGCTGCTCCGGGTTCGCCTCCAGCAGTGACCACGGTGCTTGAGGCGAAATCAGACGCGCGAACCGGTTGGTGACAGTCATAGTGGCCGCAACTGCCAAGTTCACAGGCGGCGAGCTAGCGTGCGGTGCTGTTGGTCAGCCTTTTTCCGTGAGAAGCGAGGTAAGGTTGTTACAGTTGTTACCACCATGGTTCTTTCTGCCAAAGTGCTCACGTTCGAGCGGACAGGAGACACGATATTTTTCAGTCTTTCACATGAGTGCCCACACCAAAATCTGCCAAGGTGCTCGCCGCTTACTGCAACTCACTGCTCGCAAACTTGACGGGCAATCGATGTGCATGTACCGGGAAAACCATTGATGTTCCATTTCTATATTTTGTTGTTGGGAAGCAGTTACACTTATACTTAGTGTCTTTTTGTGGCTCCTGAGCTTACGAGAGGCATGGGGCATTACGAAGAGCGGCACATCGCACCATCCTGAGAGACATTGAGGTATCAATCTATCTGTAACGCTCTCGTTATGTCGCCTCCTTGAACGTAGGAATTTGAATAAATGAAGTAATAGGCCGTGGTTTCTGCGCTTGTATCGTGTCTCATTTTGATATTGATAGGCGTTACTAAAACCATCGACTCTTTCTAGCGTCTGCAGACTGCCACGCACGCTCTTGTCCGCTGCGATACGAAAGCGTCTCGCACTTGCCCTCCACTCATTTTAATATATAAACAACCTTGAAAACGAACAGTGCAGTCCCGCCGTCACCTGGCCGGGAAATACCAAACATCGCGAGTATTGCAACTCGAACAAGAAGTGTATTTAACTTATGGAGACGAGCGCGGTGATGACTTGCATCACGAAGTTTGCTATGTGACCGATTCCACTATAATTTCTTTTTCAACGACTGTGCGACAACCGGGAAACAGCAAGCAGCCCACGCACTCGTTCCGAACTCCGAACAGTCGAGACGAACAGCCTACGAGTCAGAACCATCTCTTCGAACAGTGCCGCCCGCAGGGCCGGCAAAAGGCCCAGAGCCGTAGAGCCGCCACAGCTGTAGGGCAGCACCCCGGCTTCTCGGACGGCTCTAGACGGCTCGATCCATCCAGTTAGCCAACCTAGCCAGCCATAGCCTTGTGACCAAACGCTTCCATGTTTTCAGTCGCGCCATCTCTAACAACCTAGGATCTTCAGAACGCGGCAGCGCCGAGCAGAGCCCTAGCGCCAGCTCGCAGCAAAAGAGAACCAAACACTCGATCAATACCTCAACCCTTTGCGGCAAGGTGAGCGTCTGCTTTCTGTTTTTCTTTATCTGCCGCTCTCTTTTGCTCTTTTTCTTATGGGGGAATCCCGGAGAGCACTCGTTTCACGGAGCAGAGCTCCCCTTTATGTATGAACACGTGATGTTTCACCCAAGCTGAGAGTAACACGGCTGCACTCGAGGAAGAGATTCGGCTGGCACTGGTGTCCAATCAGTGAGGGGACGAGCGCAGTGTCAGCTTTCAGCTCGCAGTTGGACCGTCAACTTTCGTTTCTGGCTCTTGACCGGATATTGTTATGTGCAAGCCAAATAACAGTCTTCGTTAAAACGGGGCTGTTCAGAATAAAGCGCCATCCATGGCTCCAAATTCGCTTAGTGACGTTATGACTACATTATCTAAAGATGATAAAGCCTCTAATATTTACAGAAACAAATCTAGGCAGAACCGGCGCAAACATATGTGCACATGAGAGATTTGTATGCCTATAGGATTGTTGTTCTCTAGCGGCTCTAATAATGTTAACCTAAATCGTCCTCGTCTTCACCAGGCCATGGAGTTTGCTGTCTCGCATAACACTAATGTTCATCGTGTGCGCTTTTTGTTTCCCTTTATATTGTTATTCAAACAGCAAGCAGAAATGGAACTCTGACGTTATCGGACCTGATGGCACCCTTCACGTATAAGAATTACATAATTTGTTACTTTCGTAACAAGTCACCCGCAGTAGTTTGTCAAAAAGGTACCAATTCGTTAAAATGTTGTTACAAATATGTTGTTTTAAGGAAACGCTTTGATGCGAAACGCAGTTAATGAAAGGTATTTTCCAGGCCTTTAACAGTCAGACCGAAACAAGGGCTCATTTCAGTTGATATATGAGGCGGGCGACCCGAAGCCTCGACGCGATACTAGAGACGTTTGGAAGAACATCCTAATAGACTTGACCCTTTTCAGAAGTCAGCGCCAACTAGTAGCCGCTGGGCCAATCATCCCACTCAGCAGTTCATTAGGTACCCTGAGCAAGCATCGGAAATGAGGGCTGCGTCAGCGTACGGACAGGGCTGGGATCTAAGAAGGGTCTCAAGCAATGGCGACCGCCAAAGCTGCTTGATGGGGTTTTGAAAAGGGCTTACCAGGAGAGCAAGTCGTCTGTTTCTTACTCAGGAACTGCGATAACGTCAGAAAGACGCCGAGCTCTGATTGGCTCTGATTGAAAGGCTAGACGGTAGACATCAATGCTAGATGCGCCTTGAGGTCAACCCACTATTTTTTTTCACTCATCCAATAAGAGCTCGCCGTTCTGAAATCGCAATCCTTGTGCAAGATGTAGACGAACTTGAGCTCCGCACAGGGCTCTTACCCGAGAACATGACGCAACGCGCTACTTCGGTTCGAAAATCTTGCCGGAACCCGTCGGTATCCAGGTTGAAAGCATTCGCCGTGGTTATGCTATGTTTTGTGTACTTTGAGTCCGTTTTCTCTTTGTAATTGGTCCGCTCATGTGAGGCTTAATATGGTTAGTTGCACCGTAATTAATTGCTACAGCCGCAAAACTCGGAGACAAAATGACGCTACGGCCATGCAGTATTCATTTTTTAATACTTCATGCAATCATTACGAACCAGGACAAGGCGGAGCTCACGCCGGCGCAATCTCAACAAAGAAGCTTCGTACCAACTAAGGATTTCTGGGCTGCACTTCGTGTCACGTCAGCAACCTCGCCTATACTGACTAGGACATATAAAGCGAGTAAAACAGACAAATTATTTGTGCGACAGCTCCAGTCGTTATCTGTCTATCCTGTCAAAACATTCGAGGACCGGCTACAGTGCTGACAAGTTTTTTGCACAATATCCCCCGATGATTTCACGTAAAGGTAGCGGCGCTAAATTTATTGTAAGTCACCACAAATGATTAGCAGACGGCGCATGTTTTGCCTTTTGACGGCACCCTTGCGAGGCGTTCAAGTGCCGAGCGACGGCACTCCACCCGCGCATTCAAGTGCCGCCAGCGGATGTTAAACACAAGTCACGCTTATTAACGCGAAACCATTAACTGTCCCATGTAGCAAACCGACGTCATCAGCTTTTGAAGCCGCGCCAAGCGGCACCTCCCCTGCCCCAATAGAGCAAAGTCTGTCGTCTGTAGCGAAATTCTGATGAATATGCTCCTATTGGCTGGCGCACGTCACAGTTTAAAGAAATGAGGCTCCCATCGGCACTAGCGGCGTAGTTCTAAGGAACGCCACCAGAGAAGCCCTCTCCATGGCGGCGCAGCGCACGCGGCGGCCCGGTCGCCGGTAAGAGGGAGCAGAGCCTGCACGGGCAAACTTCGGAGAGGTTGCACGGCCGAGCTCTGGGCGGCGCGGCCAAGCGCGCGCTCCGCTGTCGGCCACTACCTAGGCAGTAGCGAAACGTGGCTGTCCATGCCAGTACGCCGCAGAAGAACTAAGGGATTAAAAGGTTAAAAGGCGCGTACAACACAGGACGAAAAAAAACACACGTACGACACGGATAGGCGCCAACTTCCAACTGATTTAATGAAACACTAATTATCGTCAAACTATCGATTCCAATTGCCTAAACATATGCAACTGATAAAGGTTTCTATCGCTTATTACACACAGCCATCAAAAAACACAATTTCTTTGTTTAGTAGATATAGAGATGGCATGCTTGCACATCTGTCAGCCGCTTTGTGTATACAGAAAACTTCGATTAATTATCTTTCCATATTCTTATTCTCTTTCTTAATAAACCTTTTGTGCTCTTACAAAGGTGCGCACCCAGATCGTTTGCAGTGCTCCGCAAGATGCCCACCCGAATTATTGCGTACGGCAAGTTTGTGTTCCCGCACTCTTTCACTAAAGCATCGGCCGGCCTGACAGATGTAAACTTAGCCGCAACTGAACGGAATCTCATAAACCGCCTTAGTCACGCATTCGGTGCATCTTGTTAAATGTTTTTTTGAGCACGTTGGTGTGCTCGGAAATTTTTCTGTCCTAGGTTCCATCGGCTGCTCGCCATTAGTTTGTTTTATCTTCAAAAGTGAGGGAAGAAAACACCAGAGCTCTGCAGCACTACTCACGCATCAATAAGACACCGCATGCCTACAACAGGGCAGCAAGGAACTAATGGCAGACGGCTCTGGACCAGTGTTGCGGAGTTGCCATTCCGGAGTTGGAATGATTCTGGAATCATTCCGCATTTTAGCGATCCCGGAATGGAATGGGAATGGAATGGCGGCAATGTTGAGGGGAATGGAATGGAAATGGAATCAGATACCTTTTGCCCGGAATGGAATGGGAATGAAATGGGCCCAATTCTTTAATTTTTTCATTCTTTTTTTTTTTTTTTTTGGGGGGGGGGGTGATGTTACGTTTAGCTATGCCGAGTCAGTCAGCGAGTCAGTTGCTCCGAAATAAAATGAGCGGGAAACTGCTAGCCCGCGTGGAGCCATGTAACAGACTTATACGCAAAAAAATGCAATGCAAAAAACAAGCCTTAGAGCAAAGACCAGAGGGGGCGGGGGGCGGTGGCACCTTCACGGACGCGCAGGAGACGGGCTTCACTGGTGTTACACGAGATTGAAACAAGAAACCAAGCACCAAGCAAAAGAAACGAAGGTAGCGGCAATGAAAGAAACCGCCATGCACGGCTCCTGATCGTCCTTCCAGTCTTGCTTCTTTTTTCTATTTTTTTTTTTTGCGCGACGGCATGGAGAATGCACGCGCCCACACAGACTGAGATCTGGGAGCGGGGGGCGATCCATAACTCGCAGAGCTCTGATAACTCGGTGACTCGCACGCCGCCGAAAGATGATCAGTTATTGTTTTCATATAGTTCGAGGATAGTCGTGTAGCAGGCGGCCAACCCTGCTGCCTTCCACAATCATTCGCGCGCACTCCTTTGAAGCGCGAAATCTGGGTTTGCTTCGGCATTAAAACAAAGCGAGATTCACTTCTCTCTTTTCTTCTTGTGCTTTGCTCCGACGCTTGTGTTTTTAAATTGCATTTTGACGCGTAAGTCCGCCTTTTACTTGGTCTTTGTTCCGATGCTTGTTTTCTGTGTTATATGTTTTACATTCAAGTGGGTTAGGGTTACAAGTAAGCTAGCGGATGCCCGCTCATTTTTTTTTTAAACTTTAGTCTCTGCATACCTTGTTTCACCTTGCGATGGACCACTGCCGACACTTCGAGTCACCCCAGGCAATCCTGCAACGTGAGCTTAGTAAGATCAGTGCTTTTTTAGAGGGATTTAGCATTTTCTAGCAATTGTTTATGCGTTTGATAATGTCAGCTTTATGCTGCTTATGTCGGAAACATTGCACAATGTTGCCGTAAAGTGCCACTTTTTACGTTTAGGAATTAGAGGAATTGAATGGAACGGTTCATCCATTCCAGGAGTGGGAATGGGCCCAGTGTCCCCATTCCTAGGAGTTGAAAAGAATTGAATTATCGAAAACTCTATTTCCCGGAATGAAATTGGAATGGAATGGGGGTGCCCATTCCGCAACACCGCTCTGGACGACCTAAAGGCACGACTTTCATCCTTAGAAACTTTGGTGGCGACTCTTACATGTTTAGAGGCAATCGTGAAAGGGTGCAAAAAGAGCTGCGAAAACCAACAGATTGTGACGCCCACAGTTCCTCGTATCAAAGATCGATGACCTTGAGAATCGCAGTAGGAGGTGTAATCCTTTATTTTGCGGTATAAAGGACGTAAGTAGTTGCGAATCATGGTCGATATCGAAATCAATTGTTCAGAAGCTGTTCGAAACGAGGCTTGGCGTAACCACCAGAACAATTGAGAGAGTGCATAGGATAGGACAATGTCGGTAGGACAGAAATCAACCCCTCATTGCAAGCTTTGCGTCATCTGAAGTGAAACACACCGTTCTAGGAAACACCAAGAAATTGAAAGGGTCCGTATCAGTATACCTAAGCGTTTCTCTCAAACAATACGTAAAACAAACAAAATCTGTGGGATTTTGCCAAGAGTCATAGCAATTGTGATTCGCGCGTTAACCTGAGGTGACGCTCTTTATATTATTAACGTAAAGTATATTTATGGTGACGACATCAACCAGGTAGTGAAGTGTAAGTGAACATGGCATGACGCGCTCACCACCATTTTATTTTTTGTTATGAATTGTCTTAGTATTAAATACATGATTGAGGATTTTCTAGCCTCATAGATACGGTAAAATCATCGGTTGTTATCGGCACAGAATTGTGGCTAGCTGAAGGGGTAACAGATCGTGAGGTGTTTCCACACGACTTTATATGTCACAGGAAAGACAAAAATAGGCATTGCCGGAGGTGTGTTTGTCCTCGTCGTTCTTCCTTTAGTGCCCTTAAATGGTCAACCACCTGTCTCTAAGGTTTTCTTGTGAGATCACAATTTAATTCCGCGATGTACAAAGGTAGTATGCAAATTTTTGTAGAGTTCCTCGTCATGTCAAAAGAAAAACAATCTCACGTGTTTTGTGTTTCTTCCCTTTTAATGAAACAAGTTTTGGCATACGTACGCGAGGTTTATCTTTCCATTTACCTCATTCGTTTTTTTTCCAACTCGAAACGTCACAAGTTACAAAATATTCTAGCCTGTATGTTTTTCAATGATTTACACGGATTCTGTTGCAAGGCCGAGCTACGAACTACAGGGTGTCGCAAAAAAGAAATTAAAGGTGTGTTGTTGTTTTTTTTGCCGCAAAAATAAACTAGGCATCGCCGAACGCTCATTCTCTGCCCAAATGTAGCGCTAGAGGTCACAACCAGATGCCAAAGTTTCAGCCCGATCCGATACCTTATTCAAAAGTTATAAGTGATTTTCTGAAAATTTCAATGGGAAAATGGCGGCCGACGGAGTTTTCGAATGCATGGGGCTCTATAGCACCAGAAACCGAAAACGGGCAACAATAGGCTCCATTTTCCCATTGAAATTTTCAGAAAATCGCTTTAACTTTTGAATAAGGTATCGGATGCTGAACCTTTGGCATCTGGTTGTGACCTCCAGCGCTACCTGTGGGCGAAGAATGAGCGTTCGGATAACAACTTCAGAATGTCTAGGATTAAAAAAGGCGCAATGTGTCGATAAGAATTGTTTGATAGTCAGGATAAACCAAACCCACGCCTTGCTTTGTTAACTCCAGAATTCTTAGACTCTGTTACCCAGACGAGTTGCACGCCACCGCATTTGAGGGTAGTACGCTATCCTGGACGTCTTAATTTGTTAACAGTTCTTTATCGTTTTATTTATTACTTGACTTTTACTGTTAATTTTTTACTATGGAAAACTAGATAAAGCATGTTCTAGTGCCCAAATAAAAAAACACTTCGAAATTTAATGTAACGCCAAGACACTCAAATTACTCAATACGTTGAACGTATTTCCTAAGACAATGAGTAGCGCAAACCCACGATTTGAACATTGTCTAATGCAGATTCATAAAAGCGTCTTCATTAGTCAGAATAGAAAGGCGAGCGTAAGTTTTTTTTTTCTTTTCTTTTTGTGCATTTTTTAAACAAAAACATTTTGCATTTGAACCTAAAGTAATTCTTACTTTCAGATAACACTAAGATACACAACAACGTAACAACCTATGTGATTTACCAGTATTCTAATACACAGGCTGAATTGCGTATAATGCTAACAAAGCCCTTTCCTTCAAAGATGGACGAGAGAAGAGACAACGTAGGTCCGTTAATGGGCGTTGATAGCGTCGCCAAAAAGCGGCCGGTACCACGCCACAAGGCCCGAGGTTCTAAATCTGGAACCCCGCAACTATGGGCGTTCTCGCGCCGCCAGGCTTCCGTAAGTCCGACGCAATAGCGGGACGGTCATTTTGTTTTTAGTTTCGTGCGTCTTAATTGTTTTCTTCTTCTGCTAAAACGTATTCGCGTCTGTGCGGCGTACTGAGTGCGTGTGGAGGCTCTAACGATCCGCGTATCTTTTACTTGTGTGTGTGTGTGTGTGTGAGTGTGCAATTCCGAATTTAGGTAGCCCCCTGAAAAAGTTCGGCCGTCTGCTGGAGTCCACAAACCGTACGGCCATCGTGCGCTTCGGCATTTTGTGTGCTGTCATTTTGAACACTGGCATCGTGTCAGGGGACGGTGGAAGGTTCTGGATTCTATTGATGACCTTGGATTATTTGGTTTGTCCGATTATAGATCTCGAAAAGGCATGTGAATGATCTTTATTGGTATGACAAAAAATAAGGATTGAAGTAATACCTGACGAATGTCTGATTGATCAAGAGGGGCTTATCTTTTTTTCTTAAGCAAAAAAAAATATTTTGTAATGAAACAAATAAAATTCATATGTTGCTTTTAAAAGAACAGCAAGTATAATTTCGCATATTCTTCAATCATATTTCCTCAGGAGCGGTATCTGGATGAACGGGGCTTGACATGCCCGGAATTTCTAATACTCTCGATGAGTATAGTTGCTAAGTGGTGCAAGCAGTTCAAAACTTGGTGTCTGTGTGTTTTGTTGTATGCGTTTAAAATTCTACCTTTAAAAGAACAGAAATTTGGAACTTATATAACGGACAGCGTGAGATACTACATTTTAAAAGCGCCTGAGTTATTTGGGGCATTTTAACATATTACAAAAATATTATTCAAACGTATTTAAGATTTATGTAAATATATTTGAAGTAATCAAAATTCACTTCTAACTAGAGGTATTAAGGACACTTCCCATGTCTGGTTGTGATTGCATAAAGAATGTTGTCTTCAACAAATATTTTGTTCGGCGTGAGGTGGAAGGCGGAAAGCATGCAACGTGCATACAGCCACCGATCTTAGTTTACAACCCCAAATACCGCGGTCACTACTTTCATTTTCTGTAGAGCTGGTGATAGAAAGTTTGATGTTATTATACTCTGTTGGTAGTTTTGTCTAGCTGGATTTGGGTCGTAACTCAGAAAATGTCACTTGTAGAAAAAACGCTCCGCTGCATACTGCGAAATGATATGAGCCTACTGAATGAGACACTCCAAAACGTGCAATTATTTTTTTCTAATACCTTGAACTAAGGGAAAAACGTATGTCGTTACTTCAAGCACAGCATTCTTTAGCAGGAAAATAGAAGGTCACGTCGACCTCCTCCAAATTTAGTCATATTGCTGGCATGTTAGGGAGGTGAAATATTCTGTTCAGAAAACACAATATAAAAATCAACGCTCTTACACTCAATATTCAAACAACAGAAAATAATACCTGGTTGTCGCAGTGTTTTGATACTATCCCAGAAAAACGGGCACTCTAGGAACAATGAATTAAAAAAAACAAAAAAAACATGAACGGAAAAATGATGTGCTCCACAATGTCGGACAAAGGCCAGAAAGAAGCAACGCTTCGGGAGGACGCACTTCCTAAAGTATTTGAAATTTTAAAGCCAGACACCGGAAGGCACTATAAAAAGTAAAGTATGGTAATTGCCCAAAAAACGAGAATAACGTAATTGAGGTCGAAAGAAAGGGGAGAGTAACCCACAATATGACGCAAATAGTCCAAAGTCGACAAGTATATTCACGCTGAAACCTCCAAGAACAAAAAAAAAAGAACTTCCCGACAAAAGGTACTATTCCAAACACAAGTTTAGTTTAGCTTAGCGCTAACAACCAATGGCTTATATTTGTTGAACGTAATGTGCCGGTAATACCTGGTTTTGTTTACACGATCAGGAATACTTTCCGTGTCGATTACCTATGCTCGCTCACCGGCAAAAGATACGGTCACTTTGTTAAAGTAAGGCTACAGGGCGACTAAGACATGATCCCGCTATTCCGCTCGCCCTTTTCATGGACAAGATTGAGTAAAGCACACAATTGGCAGCGGCGTTTACCTTCGAAGTTCTTTAATGCATTTCATGCATTATACAAAATCGGTAAGGGATTTGGTGTGTCGCGTGACATATATTCTGACAGTTATTCTAAAGAGTTTTTCTAAATATCAGGCGTACCCCAGGAATCAATTTTGGGTCCTGTACTGTTTTCAATTTTTATAAGTGATATAGCGTCATGTGTAAAAAACTTTGAACTGCTTTTATTTGCTGACGACATCAAGTTGTTCAAGAGTGTTCATTGCCCTTTCGATTGTGATTTGATACATGATGTGTCTAATATAGCACAGTGTTGTAAGCAAAATCAGTTATTCCTTGATCCTTAAAAAAGTGACATCTTTCTGCAGACTCCGTGCTATCATTAATAACACTTATCATCTTCAAGAAAAAGCAATTGAACGAGTGTAAATTGTAAGGGATCTTGGTGTGTACATTGACTGCGAATTAACTTTTAAAAATCATGTCTCTTTTGTTGTCGGCTCTGCAATGAAAGTTCTATGAGTTATACCACGTTTGACCAAGCATTTTGAAAAGCCCCATTGTTAAACACATTGTTTTTATTCCTTGGTGGTTTCTAGGCTTGAGTTAGCTTCTGTGATTTGGAATTCGATATCTGTAACTAAGGCTTTGATCGTAGAACGTGTGCAGAAAAGATTGGTTCGAAATGTGTATGATAGATGGATTGGACGATTCGTGTATTGCGACTATGAATGCTTGCTAACTAGATTTTCGCTGAAGCTTTTATCCCACAGAAGAACTGTCCGTGACTTGGTATTTTTGCATAAGATCATTAATGGTTCCATTGATTCTTCATGGCTTATTAGTAAAATCAAATTTCACGCTCCTTTCCCCGCAGTGAGACAGTTCGCCTTTTTTGATATTTGTTCACCATGCCGTGTGTCACCTCTTTCTTGTTTACAGACATTATATAACAGCATTGTGCCACCTCAAGTTGATATCACCACACCCCTGCCTACAAATCGCTGTCAGTTTGACGATCTTTTGGTCCCTTCATAGCGCGTCAGTGTATATGCATATCATTTTTTAGTGAGTAAGAATATTGTTTAATAGTTTCTATTGTAAGAGTTAGTGTACCGAAGAGAAGGCCGCATGGCCGTTTTAGGGCACCCGAACAAAAAGATGATTAGTATTATTATTATTACTGTTATTATTACTATTCAACTTAACCTTCAAACACCTCAGTCGTCAGATATCCTGGCAATTCACCGTCTGACCAAAAAGCCGGACTCAGTTCCTGTTATTTTGATTCGCTTCGCCTCGGTCACCTTAAAAGACGCTTGGATGGCGGCACGTGGTAGACTTCACAGGCTGTGCCAGTCAGAAAACCAACCAAGGTTATTCTTCAACGACAACCTTACATCTGCGAATAAGGAGCTTTTTTGGCTGGCGAGGACGGGGGCCAAAGAAAAAGGATACCGTTTTGTGTGGACCAAGAACTCTAAGATTTTTGCTAGGAAAGCCGAAGACGCGCCAGCCATTCGAATCAACACAAAAACCGACCTTCTGCTACTGGTGTAAAACATGACAACTTGTTTTTCTGTTCCAGACATTAGTTCATTTATTCAGCTTTTGGGCCCTCTTTCTAATAACTCTTTAACACTTATTTATGTAAATATCCAAAGTTTGCGTAAACACTGGGATGAGTTTCGTGCAGTAATTAATACCTGTACCGCGTCGATAGATGTTTTCGTTCTAACTGAAATTAGTGTGTCATCTCTGCAATGCAGTCAATTTATTCTCGATGGATATAAGAGTCATTTTACACACGTGATCATGGTAGAGGTGGTGGGATTGCTATATACGTTAGATAAATGGTTACTATCGCCTCGGAGCATATCTCTTGGCCATACAGAAACACTGGCTGTTCAAATTTCTTTGTCAGGCTTTTCTTTATTTTTGTTAGCGGTTTACAGGCCTCCCTCAGAAAATGTTTCGCTCTTCCTTGCTGAACTAGATGCTGTGCTTAACCAGCTTCGTTCAGAAGGATAATTTTGCGTCATTGGCGATTTAAACATTGATACTCTTAAACCTAATAAATCGATAGTTTGCGACTATCTGACTATATTCTCAAAATATGGCATTGAAAATATTATCACCTTACCCACTAGAGAAGAACTTTTGGTTGAAAAATTAGTAGTTTCCTGTATTGACCATATCAATATACGTGCTCCAGATATGTTTTTAAAATCCGCCGTAATTACTCATAAACTATCCAATCATTACTTTGTTGGATGTCGGCTAGACGCTCAGGCACCCGAAGAGCAAGGAACCAGGCGCGATTGTTCGTGTATTTCAATTACGGATACGGTAAAATTCGATGCTTTGGTCGCTGCCTTTGACTGGAACGAACTCTTGATGTCCGTACAACCTTCCAATGTTTATAAAGCTTTCGTCGAGGATTTTCAATCCTTTTATTGTGCCGCCAAAAACAGGTTAATTTCAAACGACGGTCTTATAAGCCATGGTTTAATTCTGATATTATGACAGCAATCAAAGAAAAATATACGTTGTGGTTACATACCCGTCGTTCACCAAATAATGTGCAGTTAAAAGCAGAGTATCGCAGCGCTCTGAACAAAGCTAATGCAATTATACGGTCTGCCAAACGATGCTACTTTCAGTGAAGATTCTTTGAGGCAAGATCGAATCCACGTGAAACATGGAAGTTGAATAATTATTTTACAGGGCGTGGAGGAAAGGCTTCGCTTCTTCACTCCCTTCAAAAACACTTCGGCACAGATCTGCAATCAGTAGTGAACGACTTTAACAAACTTTTTGCTGCGTCATCGGGCTTTGCGAGAGACAGTGATTTCAAACCGCCGCCTCGAGCGCAAGTATATCAAACTCAGCGTTTCTTCCTCTTCTCACAATAGACGAATTACACTCCATTTTGTTTTCTTTAAAACGCAATAAATCTTCTGGTGTTGATACAATTCGTATTAATGATCTCTGCCGAAACTTTGGACATGTTCAGCACGTACTTCTTTCCATGATAAATGAGTTCTTGGTCTCTGGTGTCATCCCAATTGAACTAAAAACCGCAATTGTGAAGCCTGTTTTCAAGGGATGATCGCCTAACAAGCCTGAATGCTATTGCCCTATTTCTATTTTACCTTGCATTGAGGAGATTTTGAAAAAGCATTTGTATCTTGTAATGTCCAGCTTCATTGAAACTTCCAACATCCTGTCGCCTAACCACCACTGCTGGAAGAGTTTTCTGACCTACTACACAGTGCTTTTGATCGAAACTTATGTTCATGTGCAATTTTTCTTGATGTCGCCAAGGCCTTTGACACGGTCAGTCATAAGATGCTTCTTTTTAAACTGCAGAATTACGGCTTCCATGGACCATTTATTCCATTGTTAAACATTTCTTTCTTGACCGCTGCCAAATTGTATCTATAGGAAATTTAAAACGTGCTCGGCTGATGTTAAAAGCCGGTGTGCCCCAGTGATCGGTCTTGTCTCCATTGTTATTTAATCATTTTTGTTAATGATATCTCAACAAGGCTCACCAGTTGCAAAATATTTCAGTATGCGGATGATGCTTTACTTGTCTCTAGTCACATTAATTACCGCCAAGCCGTGCAGTTATTGCAACATGATTCTGCACGACTAATGAACTGGTTTTATGACAATTATATTACTATTAATACATCCAAAACTAGACTTGTTTGCTTCAGGAATCCGCTGAAGAGTGTAGAATTGGACTCATCATTTGTGTTACACAGATCCAGCTGCTTTGATTGTACATGTAGTTCCCTGAAATATGTTGACACGGTTAAGTACTTAGGCATATTCTTTGATTCAGATTTGTCGTGGTCAACGCATTTAACCCATGTTTCTGGCAAGCTTCGGAGCGTCTATTGCTTACTTTACAATAATAGGGTGTTCATGCCATTTGCCGTAAGAACATCAATTGCTACTGCTCTTGCCTATAGTATACTAAGGTATGGCATCACATTATTTAGTAACTGTGCAGAAATATGGCAAACTACAATTGACCGCATCCTTAGGAATTTGTTAAGAAGTGTCGGTTATCATTATGATCTTGCACCAGAAGCTGACATCTTTGAGACTCTACAACTGCCTAACTTCCATTCACTTTTTTTGCAATGTGTTGTGCTTTCTCATTTCGGGTGTAGCGAATTTAAACATCCCTTTGTGCCCCGCAGAGATTTACGTACCTCTAATCGCTTCATAATCCCCCGGTGTTCCACAAGATATGGTAAGCGAGAGCGCTCTTACTATGTGTCATACATTTTTAACAGACTCCCCGACCACTTCTTTGAAGCTGGAAATAGGAGAAAATTGAAAAATCTATTGAACAGTTTTACGCTCTGATTCACTGTACAATTTCAATAATGTACTGTTGTGTGATATTTTCTATCTAATATGTTTGCTGGATATGGTGAGATGATTATTTTCTGTTTCTCGTATAGTAAGATACATGTTTTAAATGTGTGCTCTACGGACCTCTTCTGCTATCTGTGACATTCCATTTGCTGGGTTCTGTCCTTCAAGCCTCTACTGGCTTTGACCAGCCCGTCACCTTATAGTGTTATGAAGGTATCTAAATAAATGAAATGAAATGAAATGAAATTATTTTTACTATTAATATTATTATTATATTATTATTGTTATTGTTATTATTATTGTTATTATTATTATCATTGTTATTAATATATATTCCCCGCTATATTTAGCATGGAAACTGAATGGTTGTATGGGTATGGGTAGGCCATCACTCTAGAAAAAGAAGGTGTATTTTTACACCCCATGTTATATATAAGACACACCAAAACTTCAGTTCGACGTGCAGCACACTGTCGTCGAAACGACAGTACCAGCTTTCACCAGCAGTTTGAGAGCCGAGTGGTACAACTTATTAAAGTAGAATGTGGCTGTTACTGACTACAGAAAATATAATCGTTTTTTTTTTTTTTTTTGGCCCGACTGTAAAACCTTAGGGTTTCTTTTTTTTTTTCCTGTGGTATTTGGTACGTACTTTAGCTGTTTAATATGATATATTGCACGATTATCAATCCCCTCGTAAATGTTGGGCCCGTTTGTTCGACGTCAGTGCGCTGTACTATGAACTAAAGTTTTGGGATAAATTATACGGGACAAAATATGTAAGACGACACCTGTTTTTTTTTATTAGATTGCACGCATAGTTAGGACTACCGAGGAGCAGCGGGAATACGAGGAGCAGCAAAGGGAGAATAAACGGCGATACGACCAGCGGTGGCGTGCTGCGACCAGCGACGGCACTTAGTATAGTGCGGTGGCCAATCGTTGGAGGTGATGCCATAGCTTCGCTGGTCAACCACCTTCACAGCGTGGATTGGAGCCCCATTTTTATTTATTCCACACTATCGGACCGTTAGCGCTTCACCTGTTGCGCGAGTATACAGGCTGTTTCACGAAAGGTGGACAAACTCGATGTTGCGAAAACTACGCGTTGCACCAAAAAGAAGCTTGTGTCGCTTTGGTCCTAGGCAAGAGGCCTATGCAGAAAAATTATTAAAGTTCGGGATAATTAAACTGTTAATTATTTTCGCGTAATTATTTTTTTTAAAAACCGCACAATTTCGACGTGGTTTAAGTTTTTGTTTGCAATCGGAGCGCTTCTCGGCACCGACGGCACCGCACCCCGTGGAGAAACAGTGCAACCAACCTCTGCTGCGCTGTCCTCGCGCAACGCAGCAGAGGCTGGTTTTACTATTTCTTCATGGGGTGCGGTGCCGTCGGTGCCAAGAAACGCTCCGATTGCAAACCAAAACTTAAAACCCGTCGAAATCGTGTGTTTTTTTTCGGAAAACCGTAAAATACCGCGCGTGCCTCCTCTTCTATCGTTCTACAATTTGTTGATTTAGTGTTTTTAGATGATGCTCAGCAAGATTCTAATTGAAACGATGCCCTTAAACTCAATTGTTATAAAAAAATAATTTCCCGAAAATAATTAACAGTTACATTATCCCGAACTTTAACAATTTTCCTAAATAGGCCCCTGGCCTTAAACCAAAACGACACAAGCCTTTTTTTTTTTTTTTTGTGCGATGCGTAGTTTTTGCAATATCGAATTTGTCCACCTTTCGTTAAACACCCTGTATATCCGCGCACTACCGAGGTTCTCACGTGCTTCAAGTGTGTAACAAATGGACTGATTTAGTGGTTTTAGATGATGCCCAGCAAGTTTTCAATTAAAGCAACATATTCTCACCAATTAAAACAATTAAGTATTGAATCTAGAGTGACTATCACTCACTTGTCTTATGTCCACCCAACCGTATAACTCATCTGCACAAACCGGCTGGTGTACCTTTCATGGCATTAAAACAAACACGTAAAAATGAATATAAAAAAATCCCGTAAATTATTAGAGCGTACCTGAACTTAACAGCTTGTACTGAAGGGACTTGGGTCTCGTATCTCACAAACCGACCACAAAAAGCAATTAAATGTTCAATCAATGCATACCGCAACAGTTGACCTCCCTCGAGAAATTGGTCACTTGTTCGGCGAATACGGAATATTATTATATGAAAGAAAGATACATAAAATAAAGCTTGCAACGCTTCGTGCTGAAATATGGTCCTACGAATCCCTTCGTTTGAGCATTAGGGGAGTCCGTTTATACTATGCATGCATCTCATAGAAAAATGACTCGTGTGCTAAGTAACGGTTCTGGTGGGTCGTTGGTTGGTCGTCTATCAAGCTCCACGTATCCTGGAATATCGCTCCCGCCCTCCAGGCTATCTATCTCACTCCGCTGTGAGCTACGTCGGAGCAAGCGGTGAATACGCCTAAGCTCTTGTGAATATTTTTCGCACGTTTCCCGCCGGATTACGTTGAACTGAAACTCACGGTTAAAATAGAAGACTACTAGATTGTTAGAGGTGCAACAGAACTTGAAGAATAGTTCCAGATTTTAATCAAATGCCGTCATATCTTGAATTCCTCGAATATTTTTAGCAGGCCAAACAAGCAGAAGTAAAAATTTGTTTGTACAATGGTCACTTTCTGAATTCAGCAGAGACTGACTAACTCCACCAATAAATAAATAACATGAACTCAAAATTTGCGTTTTTGTTTTCAATGCACTTTCAAGGATGCAAAGTTCATTTTTATATGTGTGCCTCCACTTACCCGGTACATCTTGCAGGTTCTTCAAGTTTCAATTTTACTTAAAACTTAGCAAAGAAGTAAACAAAAATAACAGAGAGTTAAGGACTTATAAGATTTCGTTTATTTGACACTTTGAAAGTTTCTCTACTCTAGACCTTGGTAAGTAACAGCAGTTACCTGAAATGCCGCTGCATACGACCTGCTCAAGAGGAAACAAGATCTCACTACATAAAAAACGGCGGCCATATGGCATCTGAAAACGCCCAAAGCTCCCCGCAACCAGTCACAAAAAATTATAACATCCGCAAAATTTATGCCCGACATATTCTGCGCTTCCAAGCTTTTTAAAAATAATCGACAATATTGTTTTCAGTATCTCTCAGGCTGTTACTTTCAAAACCAAATATTTTTGATGCTTTGACAGAACTCAAGACAATATCGTGGCAGCGGAACGGCTCACAGATGCCATCGGAATCGCGATAAACTTTTTTATGCTAAAACAAGATCAATTCAGAAGATTATACAATAACAAATCCAGCCAGTCCGAAATGCCTCCAGTTTTCTATTTTTGCTCTAGCAATCAATAAAGCGAAAACAAACCTTCTACAGGCTAATGGAAGTAACGGTAGCTTTGGTGCCGTCGACGCAACAATACACCATGTTACACTGGGCGGAAACCAAAGTAGCGACTAAACAAACGATACGGTCGTGCACAGGTGTAGCTGAACACAAAAGCGCTTAATGTGGAAAAAATATATATATATAATAGTTTAGAACATTTACTTAACCCCTTTTGACTCGGTAAAATCACCTGCATAGGGGTCTATCTTTGCGCCCCGCCGTGTTGCATCATATGTACTAACGAGGAGTCTGTAGTCATGACAGCGCAGAGAGGTTGATGGCGATAAGCCTCGTCCATCCGGAGAGAGACCAATCTCGGCTTCGTAACCGGGGTAACGCAGGGGGTTTAGTCACTTCTATAGGTAGGGTTCGATGAGTTCTATGTAGAGAAATATACAAAACCATAGAGTGCTAATTTAAAATCTGACCGTGCTAATTGAAATATTAAAGATACCGTGAAACAGATCTTGAGTTTTGAAAGACCGCTCACGACCCTTTAAAAAAGAAATCAGCTTCAACCACAATAAAATGTTGGACTTAAAGCATTTCGGTTAATTTTAAAAGTCTCGAAAGAAGTTTAACAACCATCCAGTGGTTTCCACCTCTTCTCTAGTAATACCTCAGTTCACACTGAGTAACCATCGCAGCATGTCGAAAAAAGAATCCAGAAATTGAAAGAGAGATGGAGGCTAAACAAAAAGAGAAGAGCGTGATCGAACATTTACGTATTAAAATACACCAGCTAGCCTTAGAGAATATGCTAAAAGGAGGATTGCAGCGGTCGCTGTCTGCCCGCGTGAAGGCAAAGTCAAAGCAGGGTTAAATAATTTTGAGATAAAGCCGAAAAACACCAACAGAAAACCACATGAAAACTTATGGTGGGACGAAGAAAGCTTATAAAGTAAGGCCTAAGTAAAAAGGGTGGCCGAAGTTTTTTTTTTAGTGAACGCGTGACGAAGTAGAAACCTAAATTATACATATTTGTCGCTCCCAGGTAACATTGCAACGTTCTCGTACGCTTAGTACTGTTTCACTGAAATTGGAGGTCCTCAGTTTTCAGGATCCCCGTGACACCTTAAAAGGAAGCTGAAGGTGTTTTAGGTTTTGACGAAGTTTTCACCGCATACATTTAGTCAACTTGAAATAATGCCTATAAAGCTGTCTTTTTATGTGTTAATAACAAAAAGGGCGTAATTGTAAATTAAAAATTTCTCGTAACTCCGCCATTCGTCAAAGAAGCAGCGAGAAAAAGGATAAGCTTGCGAAAGCTTGTCATTTAGATGTCAGCTGTTCTTTGCTTGCCTTTAGCAAAGAGACATATGAGCTCTCTCTTCTAGATTTGCCTTTCCAAGACAACTTATTAAAAATGATGAAAACACGTAGGTGGCCCGCTCAACGCTTTGAAGATGCAGCGTATCAATAAATATTTAAGATAACACAAAACTATGGAAAATTTCATAGTTAAGACAAAAATAACAGATTATAAAATAAAGCTTGTTTTTTGTGTATCGGTGAGTAGCTGTGAGAGATACAAAGTGAGAATTGAACATTCATCAGGCCAAGTTTGTTTTCAATTGAGACACCACGATTAAAATCTTTCATTTGTGAATATTTTCTTTAATAAAGTTAATAAACAACTGCAGGTTTCACTCTTCTATATGCTGCTTATACATTCAATGGAGGATGTTTCCCAATCTCCAAAACACAAAAAATACGAAAAAACAACATAAACTCGCTTATGTATGTATGTATATATGTATGTATGTATGTACCTTTTATTTTAGACACAAAAAAGGGTTTGGAGGTTAGGGCAAAAGAAGACGAGTTGTCTTCTGACGAAACTCCAGCCCCTTTTTTACAACACTCGGAGGAGAAGCAGGAACATATACAGAATAAATATACAAAGATACAACAATTTCAAAATCCACATCAACACATAACTGTCAACGTCGTACTAACTGCAGATCATGAGTGGTTTAGTATATATTCTACAATCCTTTTTTTTTATAATGGAAAAACAAAATGTGTGCTTGGGCCTTTTCTGCTATGGTTGGGTGTGTGTTTGATATATCTGGCACGAGATATGTAAGGTGCTGTGTACCGTAATTAGTTCGAACCCTAGGTTTCGTATACTGTGCACTTTTAAGACTGTAACTTGCCGAGGTTTGATTGAAGATATAAAGAAATTGTGCTTGGTTTTGAGTAGTTTCATTAAAAATAAAAATAGATAATTTAAGAAGCAAGATTTTATCTAAATTTAATATTTTATACTTTTGAAATACCCGGAATGAGTGTTCGCGTCTTTTAAGGTTCTCAATAAATCAAACAGCCTTCTTTCGAAAAATAAAAAAAATTGTGCTTATTTGTTTGTGTAGTTGTTCCCCATACTAACATACAGTACTGTAAGCGTGAGTAGACAAGCGAATAATATAATTGCAGTTTCAACCTTTTTGGTAGTAATTGTCGGAATTTGTTTGATATTCCTATTGCTCTTGCAATATCAATTCTCTTTTGTATTATGTGTACAGTCCAAGTGAGTGTTTCTTCAAACCACACACCAAGAAACTTGTGAAATTTAACGCCTTCAATTTTTTTTTCATCAAAAAAATGAAAGAGGTTTACAACACCCTGTAACGCCGAATGGAAGCGCAGCTCTTGAGGAGAAGGCGGGAAGGGTACTGAGGGGAGAGTATACCCCTCCTGCCTCCTCCTCCCCCTCCCCCCTCTTCCTCTTTCCCCTCCTCCTTCATCCTCCCCTCCTCCTCCTCCCTCTCCCCTCCTCCTCCTCCTTCTCCCCTCCCCCTCGTGCTCCTCCCCTCTTTCTCCTCCCCCTCCTTCTCTTCCTCTCGTCCTCCTCGCCCTCCTCCTCCCTCCTCCTCCTCCCCACGCGATGCATTATTGGACATTTCCCCTAATGCACCGCGCGGTTACGCCGACGGCGACGGCGACGCCGCTCAAGCCGGAAACGGGCGCCTAAGAGCTGCGCTCTAAAAGATGTTCAATGTACGCTAAATAGTTTTTTTTTATCTGAACAATACACATTTTGTTTTACTAGTGTTAAAATTAAGCTGGTTGAGCTTTAGCCACAATAATAATTTACTGAGCCAACTATTTGCAAATTCCTCGAGCTGATCCAGATTTCCACTATAAAAAAAAGACACTGGTATCATCAGCATATAAATTAATATCACGGGATTCAGGTATATTCACAATATCGCTTACTTTTACCGTGCTACAAAAGCGAAGCGGCAGCTGCCCAACTAGTAAAGCAGACGAGACTCCGACATACTCAACAATGCAAAATAAGTACCCCAGTCTTTCAAATTATCCCAAAAGCTTTCTTTTAGACGAGTAGTTAAACCAAAAAACATCCCTTTGCAGGAACGGATAGCTGATCCGCTCATCAGCTACACACAAAAGCGAATTCAGCAGGCAGCGTAACGCGACGAAGAAATACGAGCTTCAGCTGCAATACGAACAATGAATTCACGGAGCAAGACCCGGACTCAGTGCAACGCTCGTCGCCTCTGAAAAACAAAAGTAGGCATTGGGGAATTCTCCCCATTGTTCACGGACTAGCGACGACGGTTTCTGAATGGACCACCGATCGATCTTCGTTGGACAGCGTCCCCGAAAGCTTTGTTACCTCGGACATATCTATTCGAGGATTATGCGGGATGTGTTCGTGCCACTTTTATTTTAAGCTGCTGGAAGGCTTCTTTGATTGGGTGTCCTACTCAAAATAAGATTAGAAAACAAAATAGCAGAGGTAAAAAAAGTAAAGTTTATACAAGAACGCGGCGTTCTTTTACACCGCACAAAAAAGCTCAGGCTGAACGTGGCCTTCTGATCAGCCTAACAAAAACCAAGAGGAGTAGAGGTATCCTAGGCTTAGGGAGAACGGTCTCTGGAGATTAAGTTGGTTAATCCGCGCTCTCACGCACCTCGAGCGCGTATCAAAGCTGTGCACTCGAACTGTTCAGTTCTTCTGCGTTACACGGAACGCCTAAAAGTGACTTCCTTTAAAGGTATCTCTTGAGTCGGCGAATCATCTTGGGCTCTTGTGTCGAAAGCATATGCCCCCCGCGGAGGAGCGTAAACTTCTGCGCTAACCATGAATGCTTTTTTTTTATATTGTATGTGCTGTTTTGATCGTGTTCATTAGATAATAGTGTGCTTCTGGTTTTGTTATGGTTTAGTCTTAGATACAGATAACCTCTGAGTGAAATAAAAAAAGACTTGGCTACTCTGCCTAAATATCAGAGATGGCGACTCTCTGAACTTGAGTATAAAATTTCAAAATAACTCATCTCACTAAGAAGTAATGACATAAATAACCTTAATACTAAAAAGCATAAGTAGGCAGTCAAAGATGGAAATAAAAGATTGAAAAGGAACCTAGACGATTTGCTAACATATATAGGTTCTTGGAAACAGTGGCTGCGGCTCTCAGCATTCTTGAAAAAATCCTGTTAACATTAAAATAAATATTATTATTGATTTAATTCAGTATTTCTCAGCCAACGTTTTAATCAAGTTTGTTAAATAATGCTTATATATCTTGGTAGGTTTTCAAGTAATTTTTGTTTAATATAAACAATTGTACGTCAAGCTCCAAAACAAAATCCGTAGTTTTTCAACAACCCTTGGATTAAGTTTGTCAAGGACTTATTTTTTTAAACCTCGGGTTTTGGAGACAACTCACTAATTTGGCAAATATTGGCACAATGTTATTATGCTCACAAAACTTTAGAATAATTAATAAGATGTATGAATAAACGACAGATTTTCCTCCTTTTCAGAAAATGGCGTAGACGCGGCATAATTTCTACGTTATTGGCGCATTTTGACTTTAGGTTATGAAAATATTGTTATATAATTTGTTTTAAAAACCTACTAGCCCTAGCTACGTTTATGTTGCCTTCTACAAGCACCACATTTTCTAAAACACAAAACACATTTTCATTATTGTGTACGTTTTAGAGAAGTACAGCGAATTACAACAAAATACAACTAATTATCAACGCCAGCAATTTGTTGGTCATTTCACGTCATGACAATGTACAAGGCACACAATATACTTATTTTAGGCTTATTCTTGAAAAAGATTTGTTACTTTTCTACATGGTTTACAATCTTTAATGTAGATAATAGTCGTAAATGATTCTTCTGTATTAAACAATATATACCATGTCTCGTAGCTTACATATTTTGAATGCATTTTTTTGTTTCATTTATGAAGCCATCTCTGGCATTTTCATGAGTACGTACGCCCCAATATCTACTGCCAAAACATTCTTATTTCACTATTTCTTCTCAAAGTACCCTGCGATAGTTTTATAGTTTAGTACACATTTTACCCGCTTTCCATTCTCTATTTTATGAAAGTGAAGCATGCCACACCCTCGTACTTCGCTGCGTTTGCTTTATTTTTGTTTTTCGCAAATGTGAGAAATTTGGTTTTCGTGAGTTTTGCTTCGAAGTTGATTTTTGATAGACTACGTAAGTGGCGCAGTTTTGTTTCTGAGGTCCAGAACGGATATTTAGAATTTTCTTCGTCAATTTGTTTTAGTTATCTCGCAACGACAAGAAAACAAAGGCTAAAACACAGCTTAAAAAACCCCGAAAAACCGGCGTTTTCTTTTGGATTGTTTGCATCTCGCTGAAGAATCGTTAGCATTGATCAAAACGGAAGCCGGGAGAACGCTCACATAAAAAAGTCGATGCCACGACATGGCCTTCCGAGATATGCATCGACACATGCTTTTGTTATCGCCGCTTCCCATTGCGGAAGTTAAAAACGAAACAATCTTAAAAGGATATGGAGGCATCGGAAACTTGGGATCACAAAATCTATCAGTAGATGCGGGAGGATTCCTTCGCGTTCTGGCAATTTTACTCTTTCTCAAAGAGAGGTTTCAGAGCTCCTGAACATTGAATTTTTGCTGACGCTTCCTCACCGATGCTAGCAGTGGCGGCTCAAGGAGACGTCATTTATGTTTACACCTTTCGAATCCCAATATATTAGATGATAAAGGCTACGGGACTACCTCCAAAATAAGATTATATGCAGATAATTGTACGTTATACAGGGACATAAATAACCAGGACTATGCTGCTGCTTTACAAACTGATCTTGATCAAATACTCACATGGTGCAACAAATGGAAATTTAAACTAAATTTTGCAAAGTGTAATTGTATCCGCTTTAGCAGAAAACGTCTAAACATACAGACTAATTACCAATTAGATCAAATCAGATTATCTTGGCGAAGAATGTGAAGTATTTGGGTTGTATTTTTTTATCTAACCTAACGTGAAGTAGTCATGTTGAATTTATAACAATGAAAGCAGGACGTGTACTTGACTTTATAAAGAGAAACTTTAAACATGAACCTTGTGACGTCAAAAAATACTATACATTTCTAACGTACGTTCCTTCTTAGAATATGTGGCTGTAGTACGGGAATTTGACACTAAAACATTTATTAATAAACTTGAGGCCATCCAAAATCACTCTGTCCATTGTGTTACTAACTCTTATCATTTTGATATGAGTGTCACGGCATTAAACAAATCACTGTCATGGGACTCGCTTGAACTTCGCCGGAGGTTATCAAGTACTCTGTCTTAAATAAAGTGTGCGCAAACGTGCCGGCATTGATAAGAACCCCTACCTAAAACCCCCTACTTTTACTACTTCCTAGAGATTAGACCACACGAAGAAAATGCGAGAAATAGCATGCCGCACATTTGTTTTTCAATCGTCGTTTCTCCCACGAACAATAAATCAGTGGTATAGGCTCCCCGAAGCTGTTGTTTCGGCTTCGCATGCAACTTTTGATTGTCCTTTAAGTCGTTACTTACACGAGAATCAACCATGACTAATGTATTGTTCTGCATTGTGCTAATGTTAGCAGCTTATAGTGGATACGTGTATGTTTTGTAATTTTTGTTTTTATATTGCGCATTGTATTACTTGTAGCAGGTGTCTGCATGTATTGATATTTTTGCATTTCCATTTGTGTATTTGTTATGTTTCTATGTAAGTTACCCCCTACAATAATTCCCCCAGGCCGAAATGTAGGTAACGAATAAATAAAATATTAAATTCATAAATAAATAAAATGTTTTTAGTCTGCTGGGAGCTCTACACAAAAATTGTACCCCTGTGTCGTAAGTTCCTGGCGTCTTGGTACCAAATTGCAGTGTAATAGGGAAAACAATCTCACGACTCTGTGAAGACTCTGTCTTGAAACATGCGCTCTGGTTACCAGACAATTTTATTTTATTTCTATAGCCATGAATTACAAAAAAAAATGTGAACAAATTGTTATTGATGTCCAGTGTTTATTTTGAGTTAGAGCATGGGAAAAACTACTATTTTCAAAGTGCGCTTTTTTGTAGTTCAAACACACTTCTTCTAGTTGAGCTAGTACAACTTACGTTGCAATAGCACAAATTTCAGTCCCTTAATGAGCAAAATTCCTGAAGTAAGAGGCTTAAGCTCGTATTTTAACATATAATGTATTTATGGGCTGGAATTGTCAAGCAAAGTGTAACGTCACGCCATGAAAAACAGTAAAGCAGATTCATTACATGTCTGTTAAATAAAGCGAGAAAACGTATCGCCAACTTTGGCAGGACCTGGGTCACGGTAGATTTTGTGGACTGCGTTCAAATGACTTCGTCGAGTGACACAACGACCCGACACAGTGACGTCACGTCACACCTCAAATCACAAGACAATATGACAACACGTGACGAAACGTTGTGGCGTTGTTGGTGTTCCGTAACTACGCCACTTTACGCCGACCACTTGGGCATGACAAATTTAGTGGTGTCGCTTTATTTCATTTTCCGCCGTGGTGTCACCTGACAGTGCGTCGCGTAACACCGTGTCTGTCTCACACTAACCCATCGCAGCTCAATACGCGGTGTACAATATGTGCATTCCCATTTCATCCAAACGATTAAAACACCCCAACTTTAGAGCATTAGCATGATATTTTTTTGATGTGGCTGTTTGAATTTAAAGCGAGTAAATCCAAATTCCAAATCCTTAAAGGACGTAAAAGAACTCGGTAGAAGATTTTCGGCAGAACATAAATTATCGACTACAACAAAATAGAAAGCTTGCACCCAAGTTCACGCTGGAAATGTTGGATCACAATGAGGACAACAAAGAATGCCTACAAAACACAATGTCTTAGGGTGAAAATCGACCATACATTAATATGAGACCACTTAAAATAGCGGAGGAAGCGAAGCACACTGCATTCGCTCTGCTCAGAAGTAATGGGCTTTTGAGAGGCTCTGCAAAGCTTCGTTGGATTGATCCGATGTCAAGAACGTTTGCGATGTTTTTTTTATAATTATTTTTTATTAATTTCGCGAGTTCACAAATAATATATTATGCTAAAAGTGCTTACTTTAATTGTTGAACGTGACCTTGCTCTACTGGAATTTATTCGTAATATATTTTATTAAGTTAACAAATGTCATCGGCAAAATGCTCAAATAACGGTCATATGTAGCTGTGAATATCGGTTCACTCTATATTGAGCTTATACCATAAACTGACACGACACAGTGCTGTGCTAACTTTAGGTAAAGTTTCACAAAAACGACTCGTAACTTCGGTACTCAGTGCGTAAATAATATCGAAACACCTACGCCGGTGCTCACCTTTCTTCTCTCGTTCTCTCTTCAAAGAGCGATGCGCCATCGCCGACAATACGAGCTGTAAGGGTGATTTATGCTATTTTGGTGTCTCTGCTGTATTGGAGAGAGCTGTGGTTCAATATAAGAATTGAGTGCAAAGTTAACTTTCAATAGTTCAGACGTTTTGACAAACCGAGTCATAATATAACTTGTGGGGACCACCCACGCAAAACAAGGCCGGATTGGGTGTTTTCCTTATATTGACCCCGATGGTACAGACGGAACACACTACGAAACGTCAATTGTTGTTTACTTCCGAGCGCTCAGACAACGTCAACATCAACTTTCTGAAAAACATACAATATCGCATGTCCTTCGGAACTCAAGACATACTCATCAAATTCTGGCAAGCTGCATTCACAAAGCGACGAGGATCTCACAAAGTCCAGCGACAACACTGGAAATGTTCTTTCGAGCTCAGAAGACTCACTTCAAGGTTCGCACGAACAATACGTTCATCGATAAGAACGAGCAACGTACTCCTTACAATAACATTCGCCTTTCTCTGTTCCCAGAGAATGTCGTAGAAGCGAGGCCCCGGATGTGTTCGCTGTCACAACGCCACCGCGCGCCTGAAGGCATAGAGTAAAGAAGCGTCATCAAAGCGCTTCTCCTCCGCAGGACGAGAAAATGCAAGAGAAAAGATCGAGCCATGCTACGAGCACAAGCTTCGACCCATCGAGCTTCGGGGCCGTGCCGTGAAACAGCCTACAGAGGTCGCCTCCATACACTGGAAGAGGAAGACTTTACCCTCTCTGTCTCTAGCCTCTATCCTCTTTTTTTTTTCTTCTCACAGTTTTCACTTTCAGGGAGCCTAAACAGCTAAATGAGAGTGTACGTGTGTAAGCAAGCTGGTGAAAATAAATCATAATGTAACAGCTAATACTGTGGCGTGGGAAACTAAGGCAAACTTTCAGATCTATGATAAATGCAAAAGTAGGAGAATGTCTCAAATACAGCTAAATTCACTCATTTTTCTCGCTGCTTACATACATCCAAAATCGACGTCACCCTGACTTCCTCACAGATGCACTCCTCGTAGAAAACAACGAAGGGACCTCTCAACAGAAGACCTAGGTATTGGGAGACACATTCATCTAACCTGTACAATAATTTATCCCAATAGAAAAGACCTTGAGACAATTTATTTAACAATAAACCCTCTAGAAATACAACCGAATAATGGAAACAGACGACAAACAGAAACGCACTCTCCGAAAAGCAACTAAATGAAAATAATAAAAAGGCACCTTCCCCCCTCATCTCTAGCTTCTTAAAAAATACCTTGAAATTAAGTGAGGGTAAGGAAATAACGCCGGCGAGCTAGTGAATGACATAGACATTAAACCCGCTGCAGAGGGTTTCAATTATAAGGGGCGGCTTTGGGGTGCTCCATGAAACACGGGGATCCCGTGGTGCTTTGTGAGGAAGGGGTTGTGTTTGACATTCTCCTGCGTTGTGGTTTCACCTACATAAGACAGACTAGTCTTTGCTTAAACCATCGAATTTCTGAGCACAAAAGGAAGGGGAAGATTAATGAACCAATTTTCGAAATTGCAAATCATCTCGACGGTTGTAAAAACATTAAAACCGAGTGGAAGAGCACTGAGACCTTACACACCAAGAAACAAAAGTATAGGAGAGTGGTAAGAGAAGCTATGCGTATTACAAAGCCCAAAAATTGTTTCAGTCACAAATCTTTGTTTCTTGATAAAAACGAAAATGTTTCCTAGTGTGTAGCTCATTTGGTCTTCTGCTTATTTGTTTTAACGTAACTCGAGGGCTGCAGAGTTTGAACTCGCCAAGTGTGAGGAGAAGTTAGTGTGTTTTTTTTTAAATTTATTTTGTTGTTCGCGATCTGCTTTTTTTGTGTCTCGATTTTTGTGTTCGGTTCATTTGTACTGTTTGAGGTTAGGAAACACTGTGTAGCTTGGGCGAAAAGTTGTTTTGAATATCTGAAGGAGGTATGAGCGTGTATTTGAGACGATATTTGTTGAATAAACTTAGTAGTATTCTCGCTCACCGCTTGTCCAGAGAAAGGAGCCAAGTCCTGATGGAGATACCTTTAATCATCGAGACCGGTGTTTACGCGGCTTAAGGCCGGTTCACACATACAGCAGAGCGCGTAGTTAGGGCTTCATGATCGCTGAAAGCAGCGCTCATGTGGCACCAACTTGCGCGTGAAATAGCGCTCGGTTAGCGCTTCAGAAGCGCTCCAGTAGGCGCTCAGGAGAAGCGCTTCAGTAGGCGCTCGGTTAGCGCTTCCGTAGCGCAGTGTAAGCGCTCTTAAGGCCGGTTCAGACACTTGCGTTTGAGTGCGTTTGACTGCGTTGCGGCGAGAATCGAAAGCGAGTCACCGGCAAATCTGTGCTTCGTATGACGCGTGGAATTCAATTCAAGGAATCTTCTTGGCACGCGATATAAGCAGCAGGGATGTCCTGGTGTCTCGCTGCCGCAACGCAGTCAAACGCAGTCAAACGCAACTGTGTGAACCGGGCTTTATGCTCCTTGTGCCGTGCGTGCTGCTGCGAAAGAGCCCGTGCACAGAGATTTTGTTGTTGTGGTTTTTCCTTTGGCATTGAAAGATGAGGAAGTAAAAGAGCCACTCTCCAAGCAAAGGGTCGGGCAGACAATCCAGAGTCATGAACTCTGAGCGACTAACTGATTGGTTACGACCTCATCGCTTTCTATTCGATATGCGTGACCCTGGTCTCAAAGACACGCAGGTAAAAAATATTCACCTTCGAAAGAGCTCTGTGTCTCGGTCCCTCAGCTTGGGAACAAGGTTCACCGGATACTCGTCGGTATCTCGGTGGCGCAAGATTTCACACACTCAGAAGGTTCTTCTTGGCGTTAAGTCGTCCGCATACATATGCACTAATTGCGTATGTAAGAGCATTTGTCGCATTTCTATTTCAACGTCCACACATGTCCGTCATGGTACTGTTGATGGACACCCATCCACAGGATCAGGAACGGCAGTGCACGCGCTAATCCGCAGCAATAACCGCCGTACAAGTAGCGCTAAGAAGGCGCTACTCAAGCGCTAACAAGGCGCTACTCAAGCGCTAACATAGCGCTAATCGTGCGTATCTCAGAACTCAGTCACACGCTAGGAAGCGCCACATGAGCGCTCTTTGGAGTGCTCACGTGGCGCTAACTTAGCGCTGCGCTGTATGTGTGAACAGGCCTTTACGCTGCCATGGCTGTACTGTCTTGTGCCCCCGTCACGCGCCTCGCGCTCCGTGCATTGGCCCCGCACTCGTTTCTCGCGCACCGTCCGCATCGTCGTCGAAGATATCAGTGTCCAAAATCCCCACATCTCCCCCCCCCCCCCCTCATTCTGGATTGCTCATGTTTCACAAAATCAGCTGGCAGTTTATTACTCCAGACGTTTGCACCAACCCTACTTCGCGGGGCAGAACACCCCACTGAAATTATTAACTTTATGTAGCCAATAACTGGGTCCTCATCTTAAAATTAAGAAAAAGTGAGAATAACAAAGTATCTGTTTGCTTTACCACCGATCTTTCCCCTCAGCCGAGCATCGTCAATAGCGCCGCTGAACTTTAAAAAGCCTTCCAGCTGACACCCTGACTAGCCTGGGTGAAGAGAGAGAACGCACATCAAAACAGTCACATTTGTTTTACTAATATAAAATTGAAGGGAAAAGTGACAATAGCAAACAATTTGCCAGCTTTTTGACCGGTCTCTGTCCCTCCAAACGAGCATCATCACTAGCGCCGCATAAATTAAAAAGTCTACCAGCTTGCACCACGACTAGTTTGGGTGTAAAGGGAGAAAAAACAGAAACACCGGCATCGTCGCGTTAAAATAAATTAAAATTCAGTGATAAGGCTTGTATTCTATAGCCTTTCCACCTGCGTGGGCTGATGCGCCACAAGCGTGACTGAATGAGCAAGGCGGGAGAACTGGACAGCTGAATCACAAAGCGGACAATTGACGCCTCACGTGATCGTCTCAATGTTTTTCTACTGAATCTCGGCACTCACGAAGACTCTCCTTGGCGTCTCTGATCTCCTCGGCGTTGCTCTAAAGAGTGCTCCACCGAGATGGCGTAGAAGAGCAGAAAGTCGACGCCCACCGAGGCCATCATCTCGGAGATCAGGGCGACTCGCAGTCAGGGGTCCCTCGCGTATCCGCCTGCGGACAGCTCGAAGATATCCGCCGCTCCCCCAGTCAGGTCTTCCAAGGCGTTCGACGGGCTGCACAACTGCTGCTGCTTGTGGCAGCCCAGGTATCGGGCGTAAGCCTTTCCAGCAGGGGCCCCTAAAACTTGCTCTTGGCATGGGAGCGGCATCTGAGCAGACGTCCGTCGCGGATGATGTTCTTCTCGTCCATCATGACTCTGCCCTACCGGGCCCCAGGCAAGCGGCGAGCCGCACGTCGGTGCGCCATATATGGTAATCTCGCTCACCGCTTGTCCGGAGAAAGGGGATAAGTCCTGATGAAGATACCTTTAATCATCGAGACTGGTGTTGAGCGGTTTACGCTGCCATGGCTGTACTGTCCTGTGTCCCCGTCACGCGCCTCGCGCCCCGTGCAATGGCCCCGCGCTCGTTTCTCGCGCCGTCCGCATCGTCGCCGAAGTTATCAGTGTCCAAAATCCCCAAAGCTCTTTTGAAACTTTGTTGCTCTGTTGGTCATTTTGTTGTGTTATTATTCTTTGCATCAGGTTTGCTATGACTAACATTAAAAATAGACTGGGAACAAAAAATAATGGGTCGAAAGAACCTTAGTAACATCTAAACTACAAGACAAAAAAATGAAATTGCAGTGAATTATTTTGTTTCCTCATTTTCCCGCACCACAGTTTCAGGTGCTACGTTGTTGTTCATTGTTTAAATAACCTTCTCTTTTTCTGGTGTATCGCTGCACTTCCTCTTCTATGCTCTAAAACCCGTATAGTAACTGACACAATACAAATGACAGGAGGAGCTTAGAACGCCCGGCCTCCAGCACGGGCTTCACGCCTTCCACCGCGCATGAGTGGCGCGCGCATGCTAGAGCTACACGAGACACCTGGGCGTTTTTGAAGGTTGGAACAAATTTGGTAGGAAGCTTGCGCTTGGGGCGCAACACCTGGAGCTCCTTCCTGCCGTTCTTACCTTACCAGCAAAAAACTGTATGTTTTGGTATTTAATTGTGATTCTTAGGTGTTTAACTATAACGTCCCGTGAATATTTTTTTTTATTTAGCCGCATTATTACCTAAAATATTTTTTAAGCACTCGTTACACCATTACATTCTTTCCCAGAGCCAATTTAGAGTGTTCTTTTTTTTTTTTTTGTTCCAAAGCTCTCCCTTTTAAGACTCACGAGCCTTTTGTGATACCCTCGTTTTTTTAATATATAAAGCTTTCCCCATTTAAATTTTATTTCCTAATTTTTTTTACGATTTTATTTCCTTTTTGCGAACTCGTTGACCTTCCTTGCCGAGTATGACCTCGTTTTGCGGCTCAAAGTTTTTAACAAAATTTTAAAGGTGCATCTTTCTTGCGTAGTTATTTTCATCTTCGCTTTTTTCCTCTATTATTTATACTGATTTTGTATCATATTTAATTATTGTTTCTTCGGCTTCCGTAATTTGTTCACCACTTCTTCCACCTGTCACATGATAGAGTTCTCTCCTTTCCTTGACTAATTTTTTCTAAGCGTTAAAGATTCTCCGAATTACTTTTGTGCGGTTTCTACGTTCTCTCTTTTTACCTTTTCCGTAACGGGCAGGCCACGAATAGAAGGAGTTTCAACACTGTTCGGTATTTTGTACTGTTCTTTTAATGTACTCTAATGCTTACAACAATCTGTTTATATCTTCTAAAAACCGCTCTTTGATTGATTGTTTTATAGTTGTTTGTTTTTAATCTGAGTCAGATTACACTCCCCTTCAGTGGAGACAACCGCTCAAATAAGTAAAGAAATAATGACTATATTTGACGTTCTTTTTTTTATTCTCGAGTAGCTTATCTTCTAACCAATGAAACAACTTAAAAAAACAGAAATTTTAGGTTGCACGTCCTTTAAAATTGTCGCATAAAGTTTTCGCTATTATGTTGGTATTTCTTTATGTACTCAAGCAACTTGTGTAAAGGGACCTTCTGGAAACACCATCTACCCGAGGGGACCCATGGGGTGATGCGGAGCATCGTGTTGGTTCCGAGGAAAGAGTCAGTTGCGTGCTGACGTCGAGAGATGGCACCACCGACTGCCCTAGCGTTACCCCCTACGCGAGCCTTCGTCGCGGCTCGCGGCAGAGAAACTTGGAACGCTCGCCGCTCGCCGTTTATTTTTTTTCACACTTGAAGGAGAGGAGACTAGAGGAGGAGAGCTGCGCGTGCGCGCGCGGTGTGAGGAGAAGCGAACGCACGCGCAGTGCACGCAGCTGGTAGAGAGAGAGAGCGGAGAAAGTAACGCGCAGCTGTTGGAGAGAGGGAAGGAGGAGAGTTGCGCGTGCGTAGTTCGAGTGCCGACTACAACGCCGACGCCGCGGGACATAGACCCGAGCAAGAGATGCTCCGCATCTAAAAAACAGTGTTCACTTACTTGATGTAATATACTCATATTAGAAATTTCTTGCGTTGATTTCATCTTTTTATTTTATTTATTTTTAAAATAAACCTTTTTCTTCGAAACTATGATGGCACGATATGCCATTCACAGTTTGAGGAGGTTGAAGAAAAACACGGTAACTGCCCTTTGGGGACAGAATGTGCTTCCCCACATCAAATAACCCTGAAGAGAAAGCCAGCTTTACAAATCCTTCGGAGGAATCGTCTGGAAGGATAATGTTCATAGTACTAATGGAAAATACACAACGTTACATTAAACGGAAACCTTCCGAAAAAGGTACTAAAATCGAACATCCAAATTTCAGGTCGCATCTGGTTAGCCGTTGGTTAGCTCTTCCTCTAAGTTAGAAAATGGAATCAGGTTCAAGTGACCGCAGTAGGCTTGGAAGAAAGAGAAGGAAAATAAAGTGGGAAAGAGCGAAGAGCATGTAAAAGAACGAAAAATAACTGAATGTGGTAAAGAAACCTGGGACACTAATGTCAAACGTTCCATGGGTGCTTGGTTGAACGGGCTAGATACATTACATCGATATATAAAAAAAATGAATGAACCTCAGTAAGAAATAATTAATTTTGTTCGTGCTCCGGCGTATTCCCGGTATCTCCACTGGCAGACACTTTCACCAAAATCTAGATTTCAGTCGTGGTTTCGTAGGGTTCTCCTAAATATAAAATACATGTTCGGAAAAGGCGTCCTAGTGTAGAATAAATAAACATTGTTTCGTCTGCTTAAGTAGTTTAGAAATATAAAACGGTTTGTTTATTTCTAAATACCTTAGTTTATGTGGGCGCTACAAATTACTAATGTCACGAAAAACCTTCGAGAGATCAAAGTATATGCTGGCGGACGTCCCGCGCCACTAACAAAGAAAACAACTGCCCTAAGACTTTTTTTCTAGTCCACACTTGTCTAAACATACCTGTCCCCGATAAATCCAGACTGTGCATTGCTACGTTAGTGTCTAAACGTTTTGACATCTGTTTGAACAAAGCTATTTTTCATGCAATTTTTAAACACGCAAAGCAAGGATACTTGCTTATATATATTTTGGTTTTTGTTACACAACAAAAATATTTATAATTCGACAGACGTTTAAGCACGTTCATACCTCGTAGGAATGCGTTTTGGCATTTACAACCTGCTAAATTTCATTGCATTCAAAACTTCATTCACCACTATATTTTTTCTCAATAGCACGGCATTGGAATTCGTCTTGCACCCCTTACACATGACAAAATTTAATGTCAGTTGCATCAACTGACGTTATTTTATTGACCAGTCAGCTGGCGTCACTCCTGGCGCATTGCAGTGCACGCAGGATAATTCTAGTCTGGAGCGCGAGCTGAATCACCGATTACGTAATGTCATGCGATGAATCTGTCATTATATTTTACGGCCTGACAAAAGTTTCACTAGGCGAACATTGCTGTTTTTCAAGAATATTAAAAACGACGCGGTTTATAAATTGTTGCTTATTGCCATTCACACATCAGAACATCATGCTCCAACTCGCTTCTGTATATTTATTTATGAACACTGTTCACCCCTAGCAGGGGCACTAACAGGTTTGGGGTGCAAGCTCTCACAAAATATGCTATGCCAGTATATATAAAATACAAAACCAAAAGCAAAAACGAGCCAAAACAATATAACTCCTTAGGCCTACAATAAGTACACAACGTCATAATAGAGGTTATTGGTTTCAATCCGCACAAAACAAAAGAGTGTTTCTGCGTTAGACTGGGTATTCAACAATGTGCGAAACCCGAAACAGAGAGTCGAGTAAATGAAAACCTACACCAAAAGGTATTGGAGTTGACAGCACCACTTTAATTAAAAAAATAAATACTACATCGCTTTTCTTGGCACGTATTAGTGTTAAGCGTATCAGTACTTCTATTAATCATCCGTCAACAATCATTCCAAAGCAACTATAAATATTTCGTGTTTTTTTTTCAAAGGTTGGAGTGCAGGAGCTTGTTGCCTCTCGTTTGTTAATTTTACCGTATCATTGAATGTTGTGTATATTTTTTATTACACTCGGAACGACGACAATGGGAAAAACATTACCGACAAAACAATTTATGGTATCGTCTGTGGAATGGCAATCCGGACCAACACGCACAAAAACAGTTTTTTGTAAGTGGATACGGTGGACAGTAAAGTGATGTACGAGATATTTGCTTCCGCTTTGTTAGTTTTGTTAGTTTTTTTTAGTTCTTCTGTTTGCGTGTTTTTATGGTGGCCCGATTTCAGTCGGTAAAGGACGTTAAGTATCTAAATTCTCTATAATGTGCATTTTAATAACGAAAAAGCTGAGCGGTTGCGTTCTCCTTTCTAGATCTAGCTACAGTGATTGACTTGTGGAGACGCCCGATATTGACGCTGGAGGAGTGAACTCTTAGCTTCGGGTTTTTTACAAACGTAGAAAAGGAAAATAAACTTTGCCACTGAGAATATACACTCTGCTTATGTTTTTTTTTGTTCTATTTCTTCGTTTTTGCTCTAAAGCTTTATATTTTCGCAATGTTCAAGCATCACGGGATCACCAGTCTTCTATTTGTTTTTTTATAGACCATTAGACGTCTCCGGGAAACGCACGTGAGTGGCCTTCAAAACTGCAAGTGTCATAATACCAAGCGATACAAAGAGAAATGATTTTGAAAATACGTTTTCTGTTGTTGTTCTCAAAATTAACACACGATGGCACAAACAACGTAAATCACGCGTTTTGTAACCTGGACTATAAAGCAAATTGATAGTGCAATTGAGCTACTTTATAACCTTTTTTGATAGAAACAACCAAAAAACAAACACATACGCGAAAAAAATCGCGCTTTGAATTTATGTTTCAAACCCACTTACGCCAAAAACCAGAGCCTTGAAAAAGGCTTTGATTAAGTAACGGAACAAAAGCAAGGATATTATTCGTTCCCAGAAAAAAACAAATGACAAACTTGTCGGAAATATTTTAGCAAATTTCTCGGCAATTGTGTTTCACGTGAAACGTTCCAATATTGCTCCGGAACGTTACAGAGCCTTGCGCCTACGCTCACGGGGCTCTTCATCAGATAACTTAACACGTGGCATAAAATGTTGATCGCAGTTCCTGGAATAAAAATACTGGCTCTAGTCGCGCTTTTTACCCCCTTTTTTATATTTTGGTCACGTGATTTCCCCCACCAGCCAAGGAGTATCGAGCTTCGCGGCTTCAATGTGATCATGGCTTGACTTTTGTACTTCATTGAAACAAGCTCTACCAATTGCGGAACCCCCGCCCCTCCCCCCCCCCCCCCCCTATCTCCCCCGGCTACCCCCTCCACCCCGGTTCCCTCGCTTCTACTGTGAACAACACACTTCACAAAAATATTAACTGCTTTGCAAATTACTCCCTTTGTATTTTTACACGACGACACTCCAGACAATAAAACATCATACTCTGCCTCTCTTCTAATATTGTTGTTTTGTATCCGTTCTCATGCTTCTTTAAATATAGTCCCGTATAATTTGTAGGTCTAGCCTTTTGTGATACCGCACAAACGGTCGCCCTGGAACGTCATTGGCAAGTCTAAGAATTGAAGGACGCTGCTTGTGGGAAGTTCATGTGTAAAGCTGAGTCTTTGAGAATGTTTCACAAAGGTGGCGTGAATGTCGTGAACTACTTTGGTGTTGTTCTTTTCCGGACGATTAGTGAGAAGGACGAGGTAGTCTTCAATGTATTTAAAAATACGTGCGACTTGGCCGCTTGGAAGATTATCGGCAATAACCCGGTCGCACATGGACAAGAAAATGTCACATAACACAGGGCAATGCATGAGCCTGTACACATTTCCTTTCTTTGAACGTAAATTTTGACATTAAACGTGACTACAATGAATGATAAGTAGAACTTTAAGAGCTCTAGAAAAGATTACACCGGAAAGCCACAATTATTTTGAAAGGATATTGCTCCATTTGCTTCAATAGATTCATTTACTACTTCAAACAGTTCAACGTGTGAGATGCAATAAAATAAATCTTCAACGTCGAGATAGAGCACATAACGTACTGTTGAAGCATTGGTTGTTAGATATTGAAGTAAGGCATCAGAATTGAGGACCCGGAACAGATCACCAAGTTGAAGAGTAGAGAGCTGACGGAGAAGAAGACGTGAAACCGCTCCCTGCCAAGAACCCCTTTCCTTGACGATGGCGTGAAAAAGGACACTCTTTTTTGTGTGTTTTTGCAGTAAAGAGTATATCTAGCAGGTCTTCTTTTGCAGACCTGATCTGTTTCTTGAATTCTGTCAATTCAAGTTTGTGACACTTTTGAAGCGCCTTGGCCTTCATTAGTTTAGCTTTGAACCCTGATAACTGTTTGACGTTTTTTTTTTGTTTTTTTGTTTTTAAATGGCTATTTCAGCCTTCTCTAGAAACCCACCTTCTTTATCCGATACCAATAAAGTCAGATTGTTCATGTTGAAATGGTTTGCGATATGAGCCGATTTCATCATGTTCTTGTTGTGAGGATTTGCTTCAAGCAACACATCAGCACAGTCGTCAATGGAGCGAACTCTATCGGTTTCCTGGGCTTCCGCTGCGATGTTATGAATGGTGGATAACATATGTGCTCGCTGCCTGCGAGGCGGAGTGCAAAATTTGGGACCTTACTCGAGCTCCTTTGAAATGCTTACACGAAGTATGTCACCTCCCAACAATGTGACACACTCGCCTTGCTGTTTTTTTTTTTGTTTTGTTTTTTTGCAACAGGTGAGTTTTTAGTTGAGGAACGTATGACGGCTAGATGAGTTCAGCCATCTTGCTTCCTGTGAGCAGATAAGACTGGAGTCTTGTGTCGTGACCGCCACTGGGACTCCTAAACCCAGCAAGAACCCGAAGGCACAGACGATAAAACCGAACTTGTCTCCACATTTCCGAGTGCACAATCTTGCAAATCCTTACCCGGTATAGACACCAAGGGACGGAATTGTCTCTTTTCTGGGTTGGCGACACTCGGTGATTACTCGCACTTGTTTTAAATAAAACAATAAAACGGTCTGCTTGTCAGATCTGACACAGGGCGGCTTGTTCAAGTGTAGCTGCAATAATTATGAACAGCTACAAAGGGCATGACGAGGGTAGACTCCAAATATGCCATGCACCAGGCAGCCAACGAAAAAGCAGCACATTGCATGACACACCTAGACCAATTATAAAGCGACAAAGGCCGACACAGTTAATTATGCCATGTCCCTCTTGGACATTTCAAAAATAGTGCTCAGCTGCAGGTATGACACCACGTAGATATATATGCTATGCAAGTATATAAAAGATACAAAACCAAAAGAAAAAACGAGCCAAAGCAATATAACACATTAGGCCTACAATAAGTACACAACGTCATAATAGAGACTTTTGGATTCAATCCGCACAAAACAAAAGAGTGTTTCTGCGTTAGACTGGATATTAAACAATGTGCGAAACCCGAAACAGAGAGTCGAGTAAATAAAAACCACACCGAAAGGTATTAGAGTTGACAGCACCCGTTTTATTAAAAAATGAATGCTACATCGGTTTTCTTGGCACGTATTAGTGTTAGGCGTATCAGTATTTGTATTAATCACCCGTCAACAATCATTGCAAAGCAACTATAAATATTTCGTGTGATTTTTTTAGAGGTTGGAGTGCAGGCGCTTGTTACCTATTGTTTGTTAATTTTACGGTATCATTGAATGTTATGTATATTTTTTTATTACATTTGGAACGACGACATTGTGAAAAACATTACCGGCAAAACAATTTATGGTATCGTCTGTGGAATGGCAATCCGGGCCAACACGCACAAAAACAGTTTTTTGTAAGTGAATATGGTGGACAGTATTGTGATGTACGAGATTTCTGCTTCCGCTTTGTTAGTTTTGTTATTTTTTTTTAGTTCTTCTGTTTGTGTCTTTATGTGGTGGCCAGATTTCAGTCGGTAAAGGCCGTTAAGTATCTAAATTCTCTATAATGTGCATTTGAATAACGAAAAAGCTGAATGGTCGCGTTCTCCTTTCTAGATCCAGCTACAGTGATTGACTTGTGGAGACTCCTGATATTGACGCTGGAGGAGGAAACTCTTAGCTTCGGGTTCTGTACAAACGTAGAAGAAGAAAATAAACTTTGCCGCTAAGAATATACCCTCTGCTTATGTTGTTTTGTTCGATTTATTCGTTTTTGCTCTAAAGTTTTACATTTTCGCAATGTTCAATAATCACAAGATCAAGAGGTCTTCTTTTTTTTTTTTTAAAGACCATTAGACGTTTCCGGGAAACTCACGTGAGTGGCCTTCAAAACTGCAAGTGTCATAATACCAATCGATACAAAGGGAAATGATTTTGAAAATACGTTTCCTGTTGTTGTTCTTAAAAGTAACGCAAGATGACACCAACAACGTAAATCACGCGTTTTTTTACCTGCACTATGAAGTAAATTGATAGTGCAATGGAGCTACTTTGTAACCTTTTTTGATAGAAACAACCCAAAAGCAAACACATACGCGAAAGAAATCGCGCTTTGAATTTATATTTCAAACCCACTTACGCCAAAAACCAGAGCCTTGCCAAAGGCTTTGATTAAGTAACGAAACACAAGCAAGGACATTATTTGTTCCCAGAAAAAAAGAAATGAAAAACCTGTCGGAAATATTTTAGCAAATTTCTCGGCAATTCTCTTTCACGTGAAACGTTCCAATATCGCTCCGGAACGTTGCCGGGTCTTGCGCCTACGCTCACGGGGCTCTTCGTCAGATAACTTAGCACGTGGCATATAATGTTGATTGCAGTTCCTGGAACAAAACTACTTGCTCTAGTCTCGCTTTTTACCCTCTTTTCGTTCATAGTTTGGTCACGTGATCTCCCCCACCAGCCAAGAAGCATCGAGCTTCGCGGCTTCAATTTGATCATGGCTTCACTTTTGTGCTTCATTGAAACAAGCTCTACCATTTGCGAACCCCCCCCCCCCCCTTATCTCTCCCGGCTACCCCCTCCACCCCGGTTCCGTCGCTTCTACTGTGAACAACACACTTCACAAAAATATTAACTACTTTGCAAATTACTCCCGTTGTATTTTTAAACGACGTCACTCCAGACAATGAAACATCATACTCTGCCTCTCTTCTAATATTGTTGTTTTGTATCCGTTCTCATGCTTTTTTTTAAATATAGTCCCGTATAATTTGTAGGTCCAGCCTCTTGTGATACCGCACAAACGGTTGCCCTGGAACGTCATTGGCAAGTCTAAGAATTGAAGGACGCTGCTTGTGGGAAGTTCATGTGTAAAGCTGAGTCTTTGAGAATGTTTCACAAAGGTGGCGTGAATGCCGTGAACTACTTTGGTGTTGTTCTCTTCCGGACGATTAGTGAGAAGGACGAGGTAGTCGTCAACGTATTTAAAAATACGTGCGACTTGGCCGCTTGGAAGATTATCGGCAATAACCCGGTCGCACATGGACAAGAAAATGTCACATAACACAGGGCAATGCATGAGCCTGTACACATTTCCTTTCTTTAAACGTAGTTTTAGCCATTAAACGTGACTACAATGAATCATAAGTAGAACTTTAAGAGCTCTAGAAATGATTACACCGGAAAGCCACAATTATTTTGAAAGGCCATTGCTTCATTTGCTTCTAAGGATTCATTTAATACTTCAAACAGTTCAACGTGTGAGATGCAATAAGATAAATCTTCAACGTCGAGATAGAGCCCATAACGTACTGTTGAAGCATTGGTTGTTAGATATTGAATTAAGGCATCAGAATTGAGGACCCGGAACAGATCACCAAGTTGGAGAGTAGAGAGTTGACGGAGAAGAAAACGTGCAACCGCTCCCTGCCAAGAACCCCTTTCCGTGACGATTGCGTGAAAAGGACACTCTTTCTTGTGGGGTTTGGCAGTAAAGAGTATATCTAGCAGGTCTTCTTTTGCAGACCTGATCTGTTTCTTTAATTCTGTCAATTCAAGTTTGTGACACTTTTGAAGCGTCTTGGCCTTCATTGGTTTAGCTTTGAACCCTGATAACTGTTTGACGTTTTTTTGTTTTTGTTTTAAATGGCTATTCCAGCCTTCTCTAGAAACCCACCTTTTTTTATCAGATACCAATAAAGTCAGATTTTTCATTTTGAAATGGTTTACGATATGAGCCGACTTCATCCTGTTCTTGTTTTGAGGATTTGCTTTAAGCAACACATCAGCACAGTCGTCAGTGCAGCGAACTCTATCGGTTTCCTGGGCTTCCGCTGCGATGTTATGAATGGTGGATAACATATGTGCTCCCTGCCTGCGAGGCGGAGTGCAAAATTTGGGACCTTTCTCGAGCTCCCTTGAAATGCTTACACGAAGTATGTCACCTCCCAACAGTGTGACACACTCGCCTTGCTGTTTTTTTTTTTTTTTTTGCAACAGGTGAGTTTTTAGTTGAGGAACGTATGACGGCTAGATGAGTTCAGCCATCTTGCTTCCTGTGAGCAGATTAGACTGGAATCTTGTGTCGTGACCGCCACTGGGACTCCTAAACCCAGCAACAACCCGAAGGCACAGACGCAAAAACCGAACTTGTCTCCACATTTCCGAGTGCACAATCTTGCAAATCCTTACCCGGTATAGACACCAAGGGACGGAATTGTCTCTTCTCTGGGTTGGCGTCGCTCGGTGATTACTCGCACTTGTTTTAAATTACCCAATAAAACGGTCTGCTTGTCAGATCTGACACAGGGCGGCTTGTTCAAGCGTAGCTGCAATAATTATTAACAGCTACAAAGGGCATGACGAGGGTAGACCCAAAATATGCCATGCACCAGGCAGCCAACTAAAAATCAGCAATTGCATGACACACCTAGACCAATTATAAAGCGACAAAGGCCGACACAGTTAATTATGCCATTTCCCTCTTGGACATTTCAAAAATAGTGCTGAGCTGCAGGTATGACACAACGTAGATATATATACACTGGGTGGCTTCCCGGACGTCGACCAAAGTTTTCCTGTGAAACGTACACACTGCAAAATAAAACGGTTGGTGCGGTGTTAGTCACAGCCCGAGGGTATATTTATTAAGGTTCATAGTGTGTTGGGGGTAATTAGTCTTGAATTAGTTTTGCAGGCCTTATTTGTTTCTGCAAAAATAGGCGCATGGTTCCAATTAGGCACTTGCTAAGCGTCATCGAATACCGCCTAATGAGTTCATTTTGCCCGAGGGAATAAAACTATACCTAAACCAAAACTTCGACGGGAGGGATAAGGTTACTTATTAAGCCTGGCCCACTTAATGAAATAGCAAAGGGGTAGTGCGGGAATTTCATATAACTCAGCAGTGTGCGGCTAGAGAAGCCTCATCTGTAAATGAGTTTGCCCTTTTGGTCGGCAGAATTATTTTTAGTATATTTGCTTTCCAGAACCGAGAACATGTGGTTTGGTGTTTTCGTTTCATTATTTGCTGCTTGAAGTTGAAATTCCCAGCAATATTGGCGGCAACGTTAGCAATTAAACTTTCATAAGACACATTCGAAGATGTAGGAGATTGTCGTAAGCTCATTTGTACTTCTTAGGTTTTGTCATACGTCCTTTTCTTCTCCTAAGTCTGCTTTGACCATCTGGCCTTTAGTATACAGCAGCAATATGTTTGATTTACATGACTGCAGCAAACAGGGTGATATACATCAGTCTCAGAAGCACATTCACCGCGATATCAGACTGCGATTTCGAGAGCAGTTCAGAGTGCGATTCTGAAGAATATCTGGCCGTGGCCATCACAAACAAATGATTTGGCATTTTTCGCCTGGGTGATAAGTGGTGGAAAAGCGTGTCCTCCCAAGATATCTTCACACTCGCCTTTCTACGCCCTTTTATGTCTGAATTTCGGTACCTACGTAACATGAATGATCCCTGTCTCAATAGTTGGCAGTGTTATTCTTTGGTCTAAAATGTAACAAAAGTGGATTATTTCGCCCACTAACCAAAAATTGTGAAGTAAATTTAATACCTATAAGAAGTATTTACCAAAAGCGTGGTAATTATTTAGACCATTAACGCACTATAATCCGGCCCTGACGTAAGCTCCGGCTAGCAAAATATCCAAAACGCATTTTTTTAAGTTTTTTTTTATTAAGTGCAGTTAATATATATATATATATATATATATATATATATATATATATATATATATATATAATTTATATATAACTTACGGTGAGCGAGTGTTGGCCATCAATATCGGACTACGAAGAGCGTTCACTTGGGTGTTCCTAGTTGCTGACGTTACATATCCAATATTGGGCGCTGACTTTCTTCGGCATTTCAACCTGCTCGTTGACATGCTAAACAAACGTAAAGTAGACTCTACAACGGACGTCATGGTCTAAGGCATCGCTATCACAGCATCCGATGCACGCCCTAGAGAGTGCCTGAACGCAGAGCCTGCATACGAAACATTACTTCAAGATTCCCCAGCATTGACGCGGCCTCACAATTGTCTAAATCCAATCAAACATGATGTAAGCCATAGCATCGTAAATACCGGACCACCTGTTTATGCCCGCCCACGTCGCATGCACCCCGACCGCATGAAGGTTGCACAACAAGCATTTGCACATATGCATGAGATGGGAATCGTACGTCCATCGTCAAGTCCTTGGGCATCGCCCCTACATATGGTTACAAAAAGAAGACCGGAGACTGGCGCCCTTGTGATGATTATCGTGCCCTTAATAACTCGACAGTATCAGATCGTTACCCGCTCCCTCACATTAAAGTTTTTACCTCGTCTCTTGACGGCTCCAAAATCTTCTCCAAAATTGATCTAGTTAAAGCAAATCACCAGATACCGGTACACCCTCCTGAAATTCCCAACACAGCTATTGCTACTCCGTAAGGTCTATTCAAATATGCGAGATTGCCATTCCGTTTGCGCAACACAGCCCAGACGTTTCAACGCTTTCTAGATCAAGTGACTCGAGATATGCATTTTTACTATGCATACCTCGATGATATTCTCATCTTCAGCATAGACCAACAAGAACACCTGAAACATCTCAAACTTCTGTTCCAGCGCCTCGATGAATATCGACTGATAATCAATAAGAACAAGTGCGAGTTCGGTGTGACCGAAACCAATTTTCTCGGTCACCGCCTAGACCAGCACGGACTTCGACCCCTCGAAGAGAAAGTCAACGCCATTCAAAAAGTTTCCGAGCCTTCAAGAACTTCATGGTTTATTTAATTTCTACAGGCGTTTCATCCCTAACTGCGCTGAGATACTAAAACCTCTAACTGACCTCCTCAGAGGTACGCCAGCACTTTCCACGGTACTGGAGTGGTCCTCCCGAAACACAGTGGCATTTCACCGTGCCAAACAAGCACTAGCTGACGCCACACTTCTAATTCATCCCAGGCCAAACGTTCTATTGAACGTCATGGTCGACGCTTCCAGCACTGCTGTTGGGGCAATTCCGCAACAATCCATCGGAGCAGTCTGGCACCCGATTGCATTCTTCTCAAAAAAAATGGAACCTGCAGAATGCTGCTACATACCATTCGGCCACGAACTTCGGGCAATATACCTAACCATCAAGCACTTCAAATATTTTTTAGAAGGTCGACAGCTTCTTATTCCCACGGACCACAAACCTCTCACGTATGCTTTAAAATCATCAAGCGATAAGTTTTCTACACGAGAAACACGGCACCTATTTTACATCGCTAAATTCACGACAGACATCCGACTCGTCAAGGAATCTCACAACCCAGCAGCGGACGCCCTGTCGCGCATATCATCGACCTTCGACTGCAATGGTATATCACCTACCATCGACTTCGCAGAAATGGCTGCCGCGCAACAAGGTAACAAGGACATCCTCCTCCTCACTAAGTTCTCCAAGCAACTGAAGCTCTTAACGATTACGATTCCGCACTATGATCACCCCCTCCCCTGCGATGTTTTAACTGGAGTGCTGCGACCTGTTGTCCCTGTACCGTTTCGCCGTCATGTTTCTGACTCCATCCATGATCTCTCACACCCTGGGATACGCGCAACGCAGCGTTTGATAACACAGCGTTTTATTTGGCACAGCGTAAATAAGGGTGTGAGGAAATGGGCACGCGCTTGTATCGGTTGCCAAAAATCAAAAATTCATCGCCACACCTCCACAGACTTTCAACGATTCCCCATGACCACCACACGATTCGATAACGCCCATATTGACATTGCCGGTCCCTTACTCCATTCAGATGGGAACACTTTCATACTTACGTGCATCGATAGATTCACACGCTGGCCAGAAGCCCAGCCGATTTCTGACATCACTGCCGCCACCATCGCGCGGGTTTTCGTGAGCGGATGGGTTGCAAGATTTAGTGTGCCATCCACCATAACAACAGACCGCGGACGGCAGTTCGAGTCAGCCTTATTTCGCTCCCTTATGCATCTACTTGGTACACACCGTATACGCACAACCTCGTATCATCCTATCGCCAACGGTATGGTGGAAAGACTCCATCGCGTTTTGCCCGCATCTCCATTGTGATGCGGGCAAAACGCTGATTTCAGCACCGGTGTTTATTAGAAAACGTTGTCCGGTATTCCGATCTGTGACAAAAAATAAGCGGCCCGTATTGGTCCCAACACCACTTTCCGTTTCTAGTGGTGGGGGTTGTAATTTTCCGCAGCGGCGCAGGGTAGAGTGCAGTTTCTGGCTTGATTCCCGAATGTTCGGTGGTACCAGCACACTCTTGGATGCGGTGAGTTGGATCGTTGACAAAGATTGGTGCTCTCACTGCGTCTTCGCGACGACGAGCGAGAGCGGAGCGAGATTGCTGATATGTCGCTTCTCAGATCAGCCAGCTGTTGACAGAACATGTCTCGAAGTTAGCTTGAACTCCGAGGAGTGGCTGGAAACTGCTGACGCCATAACCGGTCTTGAGGGTTCTTGCGTCTGTTGGAGCTGTGCTACCGTTGGTGTAGCCACATCCATGACGCAAGGTGCCAGGGCGGCCGATTGGAGATCCGGCGCCGTTGCTAACACCATGCGAACATTAGTTGGCAATCGTTGAAGGAACAGCTCTTTCAACAGCGAAGTGTCAAACGACGAGGTCCTTTCGCCAAGGAGTTGTTGCAGGCGTCTGAGCAATTGTGATGGTTTGCGATCGCCGAGCTTTTCGCTAGTTAAAAGTTGCTGTAGACGGCGCTGTTCGGATTCTGAGGTGAGTTTCACCAGTTCCTTCTTCAAGATGGTGTAAGGATCCGTTGGTGGTGGGGTGAGGATCAAATCCCGCACTTCAGTCGCAATTTCTGGTGGAAGCGCGGCGACCACGTGATTGAACATGCGGATTCAGAAGTGATCCAATATGTGCAGAATTGGCTCTCAATGTGAGCGAAACATACTTCCGGATCGGTGGTCCAATGTTTTGGAAGACGCAGGTGCACCTATGAGAGATCGTCTGAGGCGGAGTCTCCGGTGTTGGCCATGATGATAGGTTGAACGTGAAACGGTTCTGCTAGGGTCAGCACTTATAAGTCAGAGCCGTATATGTAGAGAGTTTGGTCAATGGGAGATGCGGGCAGAGCCAGGGCGTGCCCCAGACTCGGAAAGAGGGCTTGGCATGCTCTCGTGACCAACCAGAAGCCGAAAAGAATCCCCTAGCGGTGGTAGCGAGAAACAGTTCTGATCAAAGGTCTATGTTCGTAAATGGTTTTAATAAGCGCGTAAGAGTGAAGTGTAGTAACTCTTCGTGGTTGAAAATAGGGTGCACGTGTTGTTTTGATCATGATCATGCAGAAAAATGTAAGAAACGAATGCGCCGCTCAACTCTGTTTTGCTCGGACAGAGTGTGACCGCTCGGACGGCAGATTCCCGGCCCTCGGCGCTTGGCGTACGGATTATGTCGATCGTTCCGCTAGTCGCACTCTTCCACCATCATTCTGAATGAGCGTGATTGAAACATCACGTGTAACATATTTTCAGTCATCGAGAGTTACTCCAATGCAGTTATCAGGTTTGTTTCTCGCGACCACCGCCAGGGCATTATTTCCGGCTTCTGGTTGGTCGCATTCGAATTTCTGAAGACGCCCTGGAACACGCCCAGCCCGCTTTCGCCCAATGGCGCCTCCTCATTTGTCTCCTATACTTCCCTACGAATGGCCAAACTCTCTACATATACGGCTCTTTTATAAGTTATTTAATATACACAAAACGAGAAGGAGCCAGCCACCGTCGACCGTCGCCGCCGACCTGATTAGCATGGAATTTTTCGCGCTCGCGCTTTTTGACCGCTGGGCATCTTCGTCTACGTGTAGGTTGCTATCTATATATATCTATATCTATTCTATATATATATATATATATATATATATATATATATATAAGTCAAAGATACATACTGACGGAGTTACTAATACGAACTTCATTACGACGTTTCGAGCAGGGACCGCTCTTACACAGGTAACGAGTGTACAGCCCGTGAATGTTTATATACCGCTAAGAAGAAATTAGAGGGGGTAAAGAGTAATATGAAATGAGCATATATATATATATATATATATATATATATATATATATATATATATATATATATATATGTTTTAGTCATGAAAAGATGTCATCGTAACGATGAGTGGAACGCACTTAAAGCGAAGAAAAAAGGATGGAAAATAATTCTTAAAAAAGAAGCATTGAAAAGCACTAGCATTTGGTCCTGGTGCGTGATTCTATTGGAACCTTCGTTAAACAAGATCGAGTGGGTTAGTAGTATAAACAGAGAGAGAGGGACAAGAAATATGGACAGAATAAGAATACAACACGTGAACTTTGTGTCCAATACTGCTGTACAAGCTGGGCTGTTTTCAACTAAAGCGAACAAAAAAGAAGACGGTACACTATTCCGTGAGAGACAGCGTGCAATCGACACAACTTGGGTACTTGTAGGCGTCTGCAATTGCTCGACACTAAACTTTTCGGATGGGAGAAAGTCTCGAGACACCATCGGCGGCCTCCCAAGCGAATAGACGGGCATCATGGGGAAGGCAAAGGGTAGCCCTTCTTTCTAATCAAGACGAACGCTTCCTGGGACTAGAAAGTCATTCAGTCCTCGGTCCGATCCGACCTGGGAACGGAAAGTAGACAGAGGACGATGTCTGCTTGAGTTTTTGCTCGAAGCGCAAAAACTCGTAAAAGTATCATTGCGCCCTGTGAATACATTTGTCAAACAATGCATTCTGTCTGAAATAAACGATGGTTCATTTCAAACAGTTTGAAACGTCATTTGGACTAAGCGGTGACGGGTAGAAGACAGCGCGGGTCATCGGTCCTTTTCTTTTTTCAGCTCTTTTTGCGAAATGTATGGAGAGATTTTGTTATAAGCTAATTTATTACGTTTTAGTTCTTTCACAAATAATTTATGGCGTTACTTAGGAAAGAAACATTTTGTGCAATGCACAGTACAACGTTGACGTGCCAGAATATGACACAGATAATAGCGTAAAAACCTTAAAGAGACTAGAAAAATTTAATATATGGGAATATAAATGAAAGTCAAAAATCACAAAAGGAATAACAAAAAAAAAAAGAATCGCTGCAGTATTACTGCCAGCTGTAACAAATGTTTCCATGTTACGGCTGGAGGAGAGCTGGCAAATTTTATGCCTAATGACATCCTGTTGCCGTAAAGCCAGCCGGAATTAAATACACGCTAATTATTTTTACATTGTTGCGCAGAATATTGTGAGTGACAGCTCAAAATACGCAAGGCTTGATATCCTGCCTTCGGTCTTGTTTGTTTGTTTGTTTGTTTCTTTATTTAACTCTGGAGAGTTGGGTCACTGTGATTCAGGCGTTACACCCATACCGAAAGGTTTACAGTGCCTCTTGAGCAGAGAGTGGAAGGAAATTAAATATACAAAAGAAAGGGGGGGGGGGAGGGGGGGAGTCACCGGCTTCATAAATGTTACATGAGTCATGCACTCAATTGTTCCGCAGGTAGCTTCCGACGTTTTTGGTGAACGTGCGAATGGAGGTCTGGTCATTTGGTGCTGGGGTGGTGATTGACGTGGGAAGCAGTGTTGCGGAATGGGCACCCCCATTCCATTCCAATTCCATTCCGGAAATTAGAGATTTCGATAATTCAATTCCTTTCAACTTCTAGGAATGGGGACATTGCGCCCATTCCCACTCCTGGAATGGCTGAATCGTTCCATTCCATTCCTCTAATTCCTAAACGTAAAAATTGACACTCGACAGCTACATTGCATTGCAGGGTTGGGCAGAAATACTGAAAAATGTATTTGGAAATACAAATACTGGGATATATGAAAATAGTAGCTAAAATACTGATACTCAAATATATCTGTAAGAATGTATCGCGATACGTATCGGAAATACATTTTAAAAAGAGGCAAACAGTTTTTGGAAATACAAATACTGGAATGCATATTAGGGAGGGCAGAAATACAAATAATGATAATGCAATACAGTTTTTTTAATTTTTTTGAGACGCCAACTGAGATGAAGCTTGAAGTGTGAAGTGGAAGTTGTTTTTTTATCCCAAAATAATTATCCCGCAGGCTTGGCACTTCGCCTTGAAGGTAGTGGTTCAGGACGGAAAGGAGCCTTCAATGGGTTCAAAAAAAACGTTCCATCAAGGATTGACCACAGTCCCTTCCCTGGCATCCTGTCTGTCTGACGAGTGATGCGAAAAGACTTCGACCTCTAAATACGTTCCATCATAAGATTACCACCCTCCTGTCCAAAAAGGGCGCCCCTGTCAACACTGATCACATGACGTCACGGTGGAATGAACTAGTCTTCTTGTATATGTAGGTGTTGCCTTGAACATGAAATTTTACAAACGCTGCTGTATGGAAGGACGATACGTCCTTCCATACAGGCAGTTGCATTTGGAAGTTGCATTTGGAATTTTTGAGGATAGCGAACCACCTGAAGCATCCTGGAGCACATGTCTTATCTTCTGTTACGGTTGAAAAATCGATACGGTGTCATCACTGTTGTGACGGTCCTTCCTGCCGACCCTCCGCCTCCAACGCATGAATGGCAGTCCTCAAGTTTTCGCCTAGCATCATCCAAACAGAGACCTCGTGGATTGCGACCTGAGAGTGCCGGCACAGGTGCGAGCTGTCCGAGAAACAGCGCGCTCGAGACGAGTCGCAGATGTACGAAGTCTGGGTCGGCACAGCGAGGCCAAGTCTATCCTCCTTTCTGGTTATCGGATCACCAGAGCAGCGGGTCACGTTCACGTCGACTGATGACGTACCCTTTAGCAGTGCAATATTACACGCGCAGACGCATTCGGATATGTGTTGAACTTCACTGCGTCAGTCATCCTACTATTTCAAGTCAACCACCGCCAGACTGGTGTTGCAACGGACTGTGACTCAGCTACTCGGCCACAGGCCAAGCAGCACTTCCTTTGATTTCCTGTTTCTCGTGGCTCTAACTAACTAGCAGCGGGCATTGGATGCCAGTAAACAATGACTCATGAAATCCCTACCTCGGGACCTGCGGTAGCAGATGCTCCGATTCAACTCCTGGCACGCTACCTGTTTCGAGTCCCGACTACGCAACATTTCTTAGAAGAGAAAAATAATTCGGAAAATCGGAAGGAACCTTGCTCAGGAAAGTAACAATACCCCAACATCTCCTTGACCCTAAGGCCCTCAGAAATAAAAAAAGAAGAAAAAAAGGGGGGGGGGGGGGAAGGCGTTCGGACTTGTAGTTTGTTTTCCGGAAAATGGGGGGGGGGGGTATTTCTCAACAAATGTAACGAAACACATTTCATCCTGACTGTATCGCAATAAAAAGAAACATTCCACATGTATTTGCCACAGGAATAGAGATACTGGTGAAAAAATGTATTGCGATACAGAAATACAGATACGAAATGCATTGCTGAAATACGATACTGCTCAACCCTGTTGTGTTCCCGGCATAAGCCGCTGAAAGCTGACATTTTCAAACGCATAGACAATTCCAGAAAAAATGCTAAATGCCTCAAAAAAGCACTGAGTTTACTAAGCTCACGGGGATTGCCTGGGGTGACTCGTAGCGTCCGCAGCGGTCCATCGCAAGGTGAAACAAAGTATGCAGAAACTAAAGTCAAAGAAATGAGCGGGAATCCGTTGTAACCCTAACCCACCTGAATGTAAAACATATAACACAGAAAACAAGCATCGGGACGAAGACCGAGTAAAAGGCGGACTTGCACGTAAAATTGCAGTATAAAAAAAAAAAAAACGTCGGAGCAAGGCGCAAGAGGAGAAGAGAGAAATGAATCTCGCTTTATTTTAATGTCAAAGCAAACCAGATTTCGCACTTCAAAGGAGTGCGCGCGAATGAACATGGAAGGCAACAGGGTTGGCCACCTGCTAAACAATGCTCCTCGAACTATAAGAAAACAATAACTGATCATCTTTTGGCGGCGTGCGAGTCAGCGAGTTATCAGAGCTCGGCGAGTTATGAGTCTCCCAGATCTCAGTCTTTGCGCGCGCGTGCTTTCTCCATGCCGTCGCAAATAAAAATAAAAAAATGAAAGACAAGAAGGACGATGAAGAGCCGTGCATGGCGGCTTCGTTCTTTGCCGCACCCTTCGTTTCTTTTGTTTGGTGCCTGGTTTCTTGTTTCGCTCTCGTGTAACACCAGTGAAGCACGTCGCCAGCGCATCCGTGAAAGGCGCCACCGCCACCACTCGCCTCTCTTCTCTTTGCTTTGACGCTTGTTTTTTGTATTCATCTCATTTCTGAACTGCTGACTCGCCGGGCTCGGTATAGCAAAACGTAACCCCCCCCCCCCCAAAAAAAAAAAATAATATACATATATATATATATATATATATATATATATAATGAGAAAATAAAGAACCGGGCCCATTCCATTCCGGGCCAAAGGCATCTAATTCCATTCCATTCCCCTCAACGTTGCCGTCATTCCATTCCCATTCCATTCCGGGGTCGCGAAAATGCGGAATGATTCCGGAATCATTCCAACTCCGGAGTGGCAACTCCGCAACACTGGTGGGAAGGGACCTCCAGAGTCGTACCGCGCGGGGGCCGAAAGAGTGGGAATGACGGAGGGTGCGGGTTAACAGGGGCTGTAGGCCGCCGGAACGAGTACGCCGCAAAGAGGAAGCGAAGGGAAGCGTGGAGTTCGGTAAGCAGAAGTGGTCAGGAGGCGTGCTGTCGCAACTTGACGTCGCATTGAAGTTGGTCCAGCCGACCAGTCGGAGGAGCGCACTGGTGCGCTGCTCCTGGTAGGGTGGTGTTGATTGCCAGAGCTGGCGTCTTACAATGTGGTAGGCGGCACGACGTGGCACTGACTCAAGTGAGGCAATGAGTTGCGCTGACGATGGGTCCCAGACTGAACTGCAGTATTCGAAGACGGGAAGAACCAGTGCTGTAAACAGTGATCTTGGCACGCTGGGGCAGGCTCCTTTGGATGGAACGAATCACGAAGGCAAGAAGTCGCCTTGCCTTGGAGACGACGTCCTGGATATGGCGACGAAATCGAGGCGGTGGTCGATTTGTGACGCTAAGAGGCGGATATGCGTCGCTCTCGGAATTTCGGCGCCACTCAGGAACAAGGCTGTCTGGCTTAGGGGGCTGACGCGAACTGGTAATGTGCATTGAAACGCACTTGGATAGATTCAGTGGGAGGTTGTTGGTTAGGGACCAGAGATGAATGCTGTCTAAGTCGGCTTGGAGGCGTGAATAGTCTGAAGGAGATGCGGCTGAGTTAATGAGGGTCAGATCGTCGGCGTACAGAAGAGGGGTAGAAAGGAGGGATGAGGTGACATCATTGATGAAGATATTGAATAGGGCTGGTCCGAGTACACTGCCGTGGGGAACTCCACGGCAAACAGGGATTGTGGAGGAGCGAGCATTTTGGTGCACAACGTATTGGCTACGCCCTGTGATAAGTTTTTTTAGCCAGGTGTAGAGGGGGCCGGAGATTCTCATCTTTTGTAGCTTGGGTAGAAGCAAGTCGTGGTCGATGCTGTCGAAGGCTTTCTTGAAATCAAGTTGGACGATTTCGCATGCGGTTCGGCCGTCAAGACTGGCACTCAATGTATGGGTGACAGTCGCGAGGGCCGATTCACAGCTCCTGCCTGGGCGAAAACCGTACTGATGGGGCTGAGGAGGTTCGAGAGCTCTAGGTGGGTCAGGAGGTGTCTATTAAGTACTCTTTCCATTGTCTGGCATACGATGGAGGTTGTAGAGATTGGCCGGTAAGAGCAGATGTCGGACTTGGGGGTGCCATGCCCCTTGTGGAGAGGCGTTACCGAGGCGACTTTCCAGGACTCGGGTACGGAGCTGTGGGAGAGAAAATCATTGAAGAGTCGAGTGAGCACAGGGGAGATACGACCAGCACAGGCTTTGAGTAGCGCTGGATGAAGACCATCAGGTCCAGGGGCGTTGGGAGGGATTGACGCGGGCGAGGGCTTTGTAGGTTTCGCTGGTAAGAATGACTATGGAGGACAGGGTGGGCTCTTGTTGGGTTTGGGGTGGGGAAATCTTGGGCTGAGCGGGTCGGGGGTCGGATGCTGTAGGTTTGACTAACGTTGGGGCCAGAGAGAAGTGGTGGGAGAAGAGTTTGACTATGTCTTCGGGTTTGGAGTAGGGTATGCCGTTATGAGTGAAGACAGGGGCTTGGGACATTTTGCGTTGCTGGTGAAGTAGGCCCACAAGAGTTTGGGTTGTCTGGTGGCTTTTGCTGCTAGTTGCTAGAGGTATGTATTGTGGGCGACGCAAATTAGGCGCTTGACTTCTTTGCGGGCTTGGCAGGCTTGGCTGAGATGAGTAGGGTTTTGATTTTTTCGCGCTTTGTTGAATAGACGATTTTTTGCGTCTTACAAGGGTCACAATCTCCTTGTCTGCCACGGAAGGTCGCCACGCTTCCGATTGACCCTGACGGGAACACATTCACGCTGAATAGCTGGCATCATGTCGAGCCATAGGCCGTAGGCGTCATCAGCACGACTGGTGATCAAAAACTATGGACCAAGGAGCGAGATGGATGAGTTGGTTGAGATGAGGGAAATCTGTTTTTTGCGAACTGCAAAAATGTTCCTGGCTTGGTGACCTTGCTTGGGAGTCTGTGCAGTGAATGTTGGTGAGGAGGGCACGATGATCGGAGCCTGGGAGACTAGGGATGACCGTGCAGCGGTGGGATTAAGGTGGGTTGTTGGTGAGGGCGAGGTAAAGGAAAGTTGTGGTCCCGTTCCGAGAGGTATAGGATGGAGAATCGCAAAGTTGTCAAGTGGATTGGATGGTATGGGAGTTTCGGGGTTCGGACCAGTTGATATGACTTTTGAACGTCAACAAAGAGGAACAGTGCAGAGAATCTGCTGGATCGATGCGTTGTAGGCTGTCGTGGAGAAGGGCATAGGAGTGTTCGCGGACCGAGGGCTGGCAGTATGCCACCACGCCAGGAGAAGTTTTTCCGCCGTCTGCAAAAGACTTCTACAACGATGGCTTTAAGACCAGGCTGGGTGAGGTAGCCAGACGACGACAGGGCAGGTGTTTGGTACGGCCAGAAGGACGCCGCTCCCGTTTGAGGGACGATCTTGCCGGAACAGGGAGAAACTGTGGGAGATCGATTAGCTGCCCATCAAAGACGGAGGCGTCTAGCCCTGTCTCACATGCAGCAAATATTGTTGCGGGAAAGGATGACGTTAGTGCTTTGAAGTCGGGCAGCTTATTCTTAAGGGACGCGAACGTTTGAAAACCATACGGAAATCTCTGCCGACGCACCAGGGACCACGTCGGCCGTTAAGCTGTCAGGGAAGCGACGGGCGCCGCCGTCCCTGTTGCTCATCGGAGGGGAATCGGAACACTGCTTGGGGGGGGGGGGGGGGGGGGGAGGGCTGGTGATGGTAGTGGGGGAAGCAGGTGCTCCATGTTGCTTCTGTGGAAACAGGTCGTCCGCTAGAGGCGGGAGCTGGCACACTGCACAGAACCACTCAGATGGTGACGAGGAAAGTCGCCTGTACGTAGGAAGAGAGACGCCTTCGCATTTGCGGTGGAACCACGAGTCACAACCGTCACATTGTAGAGCGGCAACGTTGTCGAACACGGACCGGGAACTGCGCGGACAGGTAGGGCGTGGGCCGGGATCGGAGGGCACGTCCCCAGCGATGAGCAGTAGAAGAGTGAACTACGGTTTGCGACGAGGACAGCCGTGGGGGGGCCGGCGGTAACTAGGCCTAACGAGGACAGCCGCGGGTGGCGACGTTTAACACCAATGCCGTTGTCCAGGGATCGGCCACCAGAAGTTTATGGATCGTCGGCGGAGAGGGAAGTCTCGTCTGCTAGTTCAAACGACAGCGGCCCGTGGACCAAACGTTCACCCGGTAATTGCGATAAGAAGTAAAGACCTGAAAAGACATTTAAGTTTGAAGGTTGCTTCGGGTAAGTAGGCTCGGTGTAAACAGTAGATATAAGGAAATGTTGATAATTTTTACCAGTAGCCATCACCGACTTGTTATGCCTGATTCACTCGGTTCGATTCTGTTTGCGATTTTTAGTATCGACGTCGACATCTCAGCTACGGTTCAGGCTTTTGCAGCCCGAGCAACGTCATGACTGAAAATAGCGAGCAGAACCTCACCGTGAATAAGGCTTTAGCGTCCATTCTGTGGCGTCCACGCGGAATGAATCGCCGCATGTTACATTATTCACGCCGAGTTTTGCGGTGTAACGAGCCTCATTAATTTCGCTGAGGCCGCTGAAGTAGTCCGGCATTGCCAGGAAGACGTAGAATCAACAATTCAAACACGAAAAAGAGCGCGGGGACTCACACCGACGCCAAAAACGTCCCATTCTAATGGTTTGTTTATGGGCGACGGCGAGCTTCTTGCCTACACCCCCATCTCGCATGCACGACGTCGGTTGCGTCCGCTAAGGGCGCTCCGGTTTGTTTGTAAACATAAGTTGGTGTATACCAAGAGGAACTAGTTCACATATTATCCGCATGTTATTTGTTGCACCTGTGGGATGAAGGTTGAGGAATTGTTTCAATTTTAATGTCAATGAATTGACGCCAGTATTTTGTACTTCAGTAAATTTAAGCGAAGAAACCAGTCTTTTTTATTTTCAAATAATTGGTGTTAGATAAATAGATAACCGAGCTAGTTTGTTCCGTGAATGAATTTATTATCAGAATATTAAAGGGGCTGCGCAACCATTTCCTGACTTTGGTCAAATACTTATGAGAGTTGTTCTCAGAGACTTCCAAACTAAAGATCTGAAAACCGATTTCGCCTGCGTGTCCTAGATTTTATGTAAAAAAAGCGAAATATTGGAGTTTCTGGCACCGCTCAAACAATCTCAAATCATTCACCGGCTTCCGGGTCACGTGCTCAGTGACGTAACGGGGCAGTATCGGAGTTTCCGGTTTTGCAGTTTTCAATGGAGTGGCTCTGGTATCTGAATCTCTGAATCTCGTATCTACGTATATCGCGAAGAACATGGCGGCCTGGCGGGATAGCCTGAATAATATTCAGCGCGGTATGCTCAATTTTAGTCAGTCGACGGGGCTTGTTCCCTATGCGGACACGCCGTCGAGGCGTCGGAGGGTATCCTGCAGCGAAGAGGACTCGCCTCCGCCTAGCCCTAGCCCTAGCCCGACTCCAGATTCAGATGCATGGCGGCTCACCACGACGGCATGGTAATAATCCCTCGTCTCATTTCATTCCCTCGTATCTTTTCGTGCTGCTTACAGCTTGCCTCTGTCTCACATCCCTCTCGTTCAAATCACAGGTGTTCTTGTAAGCGGTTCGACGCAATGCCGACGTCAAAGGAGTGCGTCTGCTGCCGGGAATGCCCACCTGCGGTCGCGACACACCCGGAGGGCTTCATAACGGAGCACACCGACTTTGCGGCTATATGCCTGCAGCTTTGTGTGCTGCGTGTCGCATTTTGGGCTCTGCAGGAGGAGGAACGTCACCCGGCGCCGGGAGAAAATAAGTGCGTAGCTCGATTGAAAGTATTCTTAAAGAGCTGTTGCTGGTCGCCATGAGCTTCCTATGCGATGAGACATTGCAGGCAATGTGGAACGCGACACTGCTAGCACGTATTACACGTACAGTCGGCGGCAAACGTTTGCGGGGCGCGGGAGCGTCAGCCGAAATGTCTGGTTGCGCCTTTTCACGGCGCGCGGCCGCTCTCAGTATTTACGCTTCGAGAATGTGCTTCCTTTCGCGCTCGAAGTCATGTATTTTTTACTCGCTTCCGCCCAACGTGCACGTGATAACTGGGACCGGCGCAAGGTGCCGCTATGACAGCCACGATGCCGCGGCTCTGCCTCAGCCACCGTGATGGGTGACGGAGCTCGCGCATGCTACAGATAACATTTCGCGGCACCTTGCGCGAGCCCCTGTTATCTCATCGGCGTCGAACGGAAGCGAGCGAAAAAAGCATGACCACGAACAAGAAAGGAAGCGCATGCGTAAAGCGTGAGTCTTGAGAGCGGCAACGCGCCGTGAGAAGGCGCAGCCGGTCTTTTCGGCTGGCGCTCCCGTGCCCCGCAAACTTTTGCTCTCGACTGTACTTACGTACGCCACCGCTAGTATTGGCTCCCCCCCCCCCCCTCCCACACACACACAGCCAAAAGGGTAGTACCAACCTGCTGTTCAAAATTCTTTGAAGTCACTGTGCGCATTGGGCAGAATGAAATGGTTGAGGTGAACAGCCCTCACTCCAAGGCATTTCAGAATGTGTTGGCTGACTTGAACATTCAATGGTCAGGGTGCCTCTCTTTACTCCAGCTTCTACTTTCAGATCTGGTGTTAAGAAATTTCGGCTCTATACCCTATGCCAAAGAGAGCTATGCCCCATTTATCATGATGAGGGAATTTCAAAATAATAGTGCGGGACAGACTAAGTTTTGATGGGGTATACACGCCTCCTCTTACATGCAAATATTGCTGTTGCATCACAAGATGTGGGATACGCACAGACGACTCACTTTTGAGAGGCAGAGTTTATTCAGACACGAGGTATGGGGTCGAAAGGCAGATGTGCTGTCTGATGTGGCCCTGTTACTCATTTACATTGTCCTACAAGAAATGATTAAATACAAGGCAGGCAGAAGATTGACACATGATGCATGTCTTTTATTGTAAGCCTTCAAGCCTGCTACATGCACAAGCACTATGGTCAAGCACTCGGCTCATGTTTTTCCCAGTTGGCCAGAGTGAAACGCTACATCTCTGTAGTCCTGCATTCCCTTTGTTAAAATTCTGCAAACTAAATCTTGTTTATTTCCCGGATTATAGTCCGCACCCAGTGCATAGTCTGCAGGGGAAAATTTGGGGTCACACATAAAAGCTTTTGCTTAAATAGTCTGCACTTAGTGCCAAGTCCAAACATAAAAATGATCATATGCAGCACACATTGACATATGCCTGCTGTATTACCTCACAAAGATGCTTGTACCTAGGGGCGTCGCAAACCGGTCGAGGTTCGAGTTTGACTTTTTTAACTTCTTGTGAAAGGTTCAACTCTCGTTCGACTCGTGTGCGCATGCGGGACAGGCTGGCCAGTTGGCTTCGGATTGGATGGTGATGGCTAAGGGATGAATTAAGGGCAGCACTCATTGGTTATTTAAGTGCAAGTTACTAACTTCTTGAGTGATTAGAATTAGTTTCTTTTAATTGCAACTCTTCATTAATTTAAAATAACCCTTTGTATGAAAAAAACTTCTCCAAACCTAGACATGCTTGTATCAAGGTCTGGCCACAAAGTCGAACCGTTTGAATCTGGTTAAAAGTTTGAAGGTTCATCAAACCCCGACCTAAAATTCCGGTTCAACAAAAGTTTGCGACACCCCTACTTGTATCATACATAGATCAAGATTAATATACTCCATTATTTATAAAACCTACGTCTTGTCGCAGTCAAGAATCTAGAAAAAAACAACTCCTTGTTTAGTCCGCACTTCAAGATAGTCCGCATCGAGTAAAATTTCAACTTTCCAATATGTTTAGTCTGCAGACTATAGTCCGGAAAATATGGTATCTTTATTTTCTTGCATGCACCTAAATAATCCTGTATTAGTGTCTTCAGTGTGTGATGCAATTTGACTGCCACCTCTAACATTTGTATTACGGTTATGAGTTACAAACTTTTGCCTATCAATTTTCCAGGCTCCGTTTCGTTGCTTACAAGCAATTCACACGGTGGATGTGGCAACGACTGGGCCGCTACAATCGACGTGTCCTGCCAGCATGGGCTGTTGCAAGAATTCGAGAAGAATTCCCGTCGGAGACCTACACGGGATATCTGGATGTAGAAGAAAACTGTTGTGGGCTCCACTTTAGCCAACACTCTTCACAGTATCTCAAATCCTTACACAAGACTTCTGCTTCAAGCACCCAGCCGCCAAAACATTTCAGCAAATAGAAATCACTCGAATGGTAAAAAAAAAAAATTTTGCACCAAAAAATGTGTTTCTGTATGCGACAAAATATTGTTCTTTTCACTAATGGTGCTTGTTACGCAGAACCTCCAAAGTGTTTCATGCCCATTTCATACTGTTTACTGTAGTGACCAATTGCCCAGTTTATCACAGAGAAGGATGATTGGATGGAAGCACAAGACACGTTATGAGAAGTGTAGTAGCGTAGCTGGCGCTGCTAGAATACGCTGGCGAGCCAAAGTGATGGTGCTTTTGGCGCTCGTGAATATACAGTTTGATCCTGCCACTCATGATGAGCAGCAACCTCAACGAGGCTCTTGTGGCCAGCAGCATTGTCGTATGCATTACCGGCACAAGCAGCACCGCAAGCTTTTCGTAGTCGCAATCAAAAGTGTCCGATTAAAATCTGTTTCTTGGTGATCACCATGTGCAGGTGTGTCCCTACGCGCAGTCCACAGCTCGCAGACCAGTAATAAACCTGTACATACAGAAACCTAGGGTCGTGTCCACTCCGCTATAAACAGGCGACAAAGGTTTATCTCGAGTAACTGAAGACCTGCTGAAGGTCATTAATTAATCGGGTGAGACATCGCGGAGGGCAACTTCGAATGTCTTCCACTTCATGGGACCCGGGTCATTTAATCTGGGAAAAGAATGGAACCTGTGCCACAGAAGATTTCAAGCATCCCTCGACATCGCCGGGCCCACAGACGATGCCGTGAAAGGTATAGCAGAGCAGACGACGGGCTATGATCATCATGGGTGCCAGCAGGCTGAGCACGGACTCGTGCTCGGATTGATGGCCAACGAGCGGAACTCCAAATATACACAGGTTCACAAGTTACCTTACTGCACATTCAAACTTGGCATTGCCCTGAGAAACCAGAGCTGGACTAAACTCCTTACAAACTGAAGCTCCAACAGGGAGCCGATTTGGGTAAAGGGCCAACATCCACTTCAGGTTGAATTCCAAGGTAAAGTGCAGGCTCGAGGCTACTTTCACTGACACAAGGCACATCAAGTTGGGGTGGATCTGGGCGAGAGCACTAAAGTTAGATTTCAACGACCTGTTCGTCGTGCTTGTGAGTACGAAAGAGACCGTAAAAGTGTTGCAAGCTAAGAACACCAAACTATTCAGCAACGAGCTTGGGCGGTTCATGAAGATAAAGGTTAAAATTTATTTCTAAGGAAATGTCATCCCCAAGTTTATGCTGACATAACCACTACTGTCTGCATTTCGTGAAGCAGTGGTCTGACTTGAGGGGACAAGTTGGAAAGAGAATGTTGACTCCAGCGAAAACAGCACAGTAAGCCACTCCAATCGTTGTCGTCCCGAACAACAGTGATTCTGCGAAGGTATGCAGTGACTTCAGTGTGACGATGAACCTTCAGTTGAATATTGCACAGTACCTGCATTCAACACCCGGGGAACTTTTTTCGAACCTCAACGCAGGACTGAAGTTCTCTGGTGACAGGCATTGCGAACGTGCTACACCCTGCAACATAGCCCTCTCTCCCCCCCGCCCCCCACATGGTCACTGACCACCAAACGACTCCGGGAAGCTAGTATACCCGTGTTCACTCTAGTCACGAATCTGGCACAGACGGTCAAGCAATGCACGAGAAAAGTTTATAAAACTATCACTGATGTACTCGGGGAACGAAAGACAGATGACTAGTTTGCGTTTACGAGGCTAGAGAGATAGCGAATGTGGTACGACAGCCTTGTCAGTATGCAGCACTTGTAGCCAGAATGAAAGACTAAGCTGGAGAAACTTTTTCCTCCTGTCAAGCTTACAGCACCGCCACCAGGAAACGTAAGCGAGGCAGAAACAGGCAAATGAAACTGGCGAACAGTACTAGCACGAGAAAGACAGCCTTGGGGGCTTTTGTTTACTACCCGAAGATTGGATCATGGATCACGTCATAACTGGAATCATCCATGAGGCTCTTGTCAGCGTCATACACCTTCCACACCGCAGAAACCATCGAGCCTGCCGGACAGACCCAGACAGTCAACCAAAAATTCGTCCAGACTAGGCTTTCCGCCAGCACCTCCGCATGGGGGCCCCCAATGTTTACAAGACCCCTGGAGAATTCTGAAGAGAACGCAGACAGGCGTCGGGTTTCAGCTCGTGGAGGAAAAGCCCCCTTCCCAGAGAGACGACTCCGGGACGCCGTACGAAACAGACGGGAAAACCGCTCTTCTTTCCGCCATAATGTAACCTTGTGTAACCTATTGTAACCCCAGTTAATAAATGTATTGTTAATTTTAACTCAACTCCAGTCTACGCCTTAAACTTACGATCACCTGCAAATTCACAAACGCACCATGTCACAAACCTAACATGGTGCAGCCCACATCAACGGAGTGTATGAGCGGCCGCACACCGTCAACGAGCTTCCGCGAAAGCGGAACCAAGGAACGATGCTGTTTGGGATCTGAAGAAAGTACGACCCGATCGGCGTGATGGTAGCGGTTTTATCAGAATAAAAACATGGCCGGTTATTCCTGCGCATGACCCCGTTGCCCACTTCTTCATCGTCCCGTGTCCATTCTCCAATATCCTCCCACCCAACAAAATCCTACCTACTGTATTGTCGGAATTTCAAGACAGTAAAGAAGCTGAATGGGCCTTATCTTTACACCACTTCCGAGTCGAATAGTGCAGGCACGAACATTCCCACCTCAACCAGGGTAGTTCCCGTCGACAACGGCCAGATCCAAAAACTAGGGCTGGGCGTCGATTAAAACTTTTAACGCGATTAATCGCCACCCTTTAATCGATTAATTAATCGATTAATCGGTCTTGTTCATTTTCATGCATAATAATATTAATTAAAAATAAAAATTGCATCTGTATATATATATATTATATATATATATATTTTTTTTTTTGCTGAATGTGTGTTAAACCACGCCATAATTTTAATTATGATTCAGCTTCTATATACAGTTGATAACAGTTAAAAAACACTCACACTCACACATTATTACTTCAGCTCTATGAGGCAAAAAAGTTCGTTGATATTCTCCGAGAAGTGCGACCTCCTTTGATTGCTCACAGTAGTCTCTGCTGCGCTAAACGGACACTCGCACGGCGTTGAAGTCGCTGGGGCATGTGTAACCTTCTGCAGATGTCTGAAGTTAGAAATCTCAACCTTACAGTTTACCTTAAGTTAATACTTCAAGTGATGTTAGGAAGGTTGTTTTCCCCGACCTCGATGGACCGCCTTGAAGTTGCCGTCGAGGACCGGGGGATCGTGGATGAGGCTAGTTGCTGGAGGGCAGGATGCGTCGTTGGTGATGCAGAGTCGACCGACAACTTGGAGGGTTAACGAGATCAACGAAACTTTACTTAAAAAATAATCACACAGTTACATAAAAGGCAAGTGCAAAACGATCCCGCGCTGTAATAAACTGTCGCGCACGGCTTACAGACTGCAGGGGACGCCTCGGCGTCAGATGGTCCTACCGCGCAAGGTAAGGACGGCGACCACCTTGTAGCCGCGAAGGTGAGGACGCTGTCGCGCACGACAGGTAACGCGGCGCACCGCGGGAGCTGAACGTAAGTGGGGTCGCTCGCGAGCCCGTTCCAAAACTCAAAGATTTCCCTGTCCGGCCAGGGTCTAAAACAGCGTGCTCGAATCCGTTTAGGCCAATCAGGGTTCGATCCTGGTCCCATCGGCTAGAGGAACCAAACTACAACGCCTACACACAACGCACTTCCGACCAATCGGGTAAGAGGTCATTGCTCCGAGAGTGAACCAAAAGCCAAGCCTTTGTTCTCAGAAGCGGATAATAAAATACGATTTATGGCTCTCCTATCTGCCACAGAGAATACACATTCGCGAACCACGGCGAGAACCACCGAGACATGTCGGCTGGGGCACGTCTATGCCACCGCGAAAAGCCGTTGGCAACAAAGTAAAAAGGAAGACACGCCAGGCATATGCAGAATATATGGGGAGCGCCTGGTCCCCGGGCGTCACGGAAGAGTTCCGAGACACGACTCTGAGAGCTCTGATGCACTTTGTCTCCCAGCAAATGACCTGGCGACCGGTGACGTGTTAATGTCTCGGCCGAGGGTTCCCCGGCAAACCTTTACGTCTGGCCCCGCCTCTCAGGGTCAAGGGGTAGACGCACGCGGCGCTAGGACAGCAGCCTCTCGTCGGCAAGTTGAGTGTTTTCACGTGGGTTCGAAAACCGGGGTTCCGCATGAAATGCAACGAAGAGGGCGACAGGCCCGCGGCCATTTTCCCGATACCGGGAAAAGCTCATAAACAAGCAGAATTCCAACTGGTAACGGCACGGGACCCCTTGAAACGCGACACTCGACTCCCAAGGCGCCTCCCCATTCCCGACCGAAGCGCCGTCACCGGCTAAACAAAGCAATGCGGGGTGTGCCGTCCTGTCGGTCGAAAAGAAAGTACTAAATAAAAGCGACCACCTCTACACTTCACCTAAAATTTTCACTTCATATAGGTGTGCTTGTCCATGTCTGCATGGTGAAAGCATTTCATTTTTATTTAATTTTGGTTCGTCAAAATTTTACCGATTAACCGGTTAAACAAATTAAGCGAGATTAAAGTTTAATTGATTAATCGGTAGGTTAATCGATCAATTGCCCAGCCCTACCAAAAACATTACGGACCGACGGCTGCACCTGAGAAGCACCAGATCTCCCACCTGGACACTGCCCAAGTCGGATGAGTGCGTCGTGTGCGCTGATTGCAGCTCCAAGCAACAAATTTTGAAAGATTTTCGTGTGAGCATTCACTTCTCGGGAACAGGTGCAGAACACCTCCGCCAATTCCTGGTTATCCTGGGTGGAACTTTGGGCCCGTGATCTGAGCTACCACAGCGACGCTTTTTCATTACAGTATCTTGCATTTCCACCTAAGGCTGTTCAAAAAGGGCACTTGAATTGAGCCCCGCTTCGCCCCTCCCAAAGTCCTGGTAGCGGTAACCGTTGCTCTCGTAGAACATTCGAAAGAGACGTCTAAGGTTTTCGGTAGATTTTTTCACCCAGTAGTTCACTTGACCCTTCCACTCATTTTCCTATGAGGTTACGAAGAACTTCGTCAACAATTGCTCCAACGTCTTCCTTGGCCTGTCAATTCGCTGAGCCATTCAATTGTTCCTTCTCTGATGCAAATTTTTTCTTCGAAGGTGAACTCATGGAACCTCCAGGTTGGTCCCGTTTTTGAAATTTCTTGCAGTCGACGGTGACAACTTTGCCCTCCTGAATCTCAGTGGAAAGGTGTATGAAGTTGGCCGGTTTCGGAATCTTCCCCCTTGTTTCAACAGCACCAATGGGAGTAGCCTCATCCCGCTCTCCAACATCGCACATGACGTTCCCTACCGGGGTTCCGCCGTCCTCCTTAGAGTCACTGGCACTCAGCTCGTGCTGGCAACCGACAGGCTCCAATAGAAGCTGAGCGTCAGCTGCTTCCCTGTCATCTTTGAAGCTAAATTTCCTGCTGTTGCCGGGGCTACTGCAGGGTGTCAGGACCAAAACAGCGCGCTCATTCCAGGACCTCAGTTTCGTCGGATTCCACGTCATTGTCTTTCCGGGCTGCTTCCTCGGGCACCGGTTCACTCTTGATGCTTGACTGCTTGGGCTCTGGCACATCTCCTCAGGTACAGGTAAGGTATTCCTTTTCCGTAGCTGCTGAGAAAGCTGGTCGCTTTGATGTCGAGTCATTGCCTGCATAACAGTTGCTTGGTGCTAGCCCACTTCCGGTGATTGTCGTACTGGACCTTGCAGTGCCCAACCAAATATTGTTTCTACCACTGTCAAATCTCCGTCGCTTGATGGACCCAGTGACAGCCTTCCAGTAAATATCCGCTTCGATCAATATATCAATGTCAATGTCTCTTGAACCCCGAGCATAAAAGATCGGCGAGTTGCAGCGTGCCCTTGTGAGAAGAATGGCAAATGGTAAGAACTTCCAGAGCCTTAACTCGTACCCGTCTTCGATCGTATTGGCTTTGGAGCCATACCTCTACCTTCTGGAGTTTACTCGTATCACCAAGGGCAGTATCACTGAAGACTGTGATGCTCAAAGCCTCCTTTCCTAGAACCTGACAAGACAGCTCGTTGACAAGCCTGGTCTTCACAAACGTCCGCTGGCTCCCTCCGTCCAGTAAGCACCGGAAAAGGCGGCGCTTAGTCCCCCTTCTGCCCAGATTGTGGCGGTTTGCAGAAGAACTGTTTCGACGCTGTTAGACACCGCACTCGTTACTGACACTTCCGAAGTGCCTGGCTGTGACGATGAATGAGACCTGTCCTTCGGGGGTATGAGATCAGGATCGCAGAGGCAAGTCATGTGTCTCCCTTGGCAGTTGGCGCAGCGGAGAAATCTGGAGTTGCGACATTCTCTTGCCCGGTGATACCTTTTGCAGCACCTGAAACACCGACCGTCTCTCTTTAGTATTTCCGTTTCTCACTGATGGAACGCACGTTGCATTGATCGAATGAGTGCTCACATACGTCGCAAAAAAAGCGTTCGCCATCTTGAGCGTCCGTCCTTGCAACTAAAGCTGCTGCCGATGGAGTGATGTATGCTTTGCGCACCTGGTTTGACGAGTCCTCCTTCTGGGCCTTTGATAGATGGGCTTGATTAGACTTTATTTCCAGGACGTATCCGCGATGTCGGTGGCTCTTTGCTGGCAGTAGCGGAGGACAAGGTCGTCAGGAAGTCGCTTCTTCACGGGAGCACGTAGCAGCACACTGTACCCTTCCACCTTTACGCCAAGTGCTTCCAGGCTGCGGACATTTATCGTACAGCCGTCTCAGAGCCGTGACGTCGCTCGACGTGGCGACGTTTTTTTTTTTTTTTTTTAAATTCAAGAGTTGCGTCATGTGGTCGTCAATTATCGCCTGGGTTTGTCCGAACCTGTTCTTCAAGAGATCTAAATCGATGTTATAGTTGTTCTCCTTAATAGACAATACCCATATGCTGTCTTCCGCCTTTCCGAAAAAATATCTCGTCAAATATCTAAATTTATCAATTGAAGAAAGGTCAGGGTTGTTGTTTATAGACCCTTCAAATTGATCCCAGAAAGGTTTCCAGTTATGAAGGTCTCCTTTGAACTTTCGGATCTCTAATCTTGGAAGTTTGATAGCTATCATTTTTGACCTTAGGTAGCCTTGGTCCCGATCCTGTAATTGTTCCCCAGATTCGATGCGATGTTAGGGTGCGCAGGGCATCCAGCTTCAGCGAGGTCTTGTTCATAAACGGCAGATCAACACTTGATAAGCCTCTACGCTTTCCATTTCTTCAAGGTGATCAATATAAACCCCGTCTTCAATCGCACTGTCAGCTGCCTTTAATGCTGCTTCCTTCAGTTTGAGGATATTCCAAGTTTTCTGTGAGCTCACCCGCGGTTGCATCCGAGGAATCCAGTAAAGTTTGCAACTCATTGGTGGCTCTGGTCCCCGCTGACCGGATGACGGCTCGTTTCCTCCGCAGTCGGTCCATTCTCTGAAGGAGAGTGGTTATCCGTGTTCCGTGTTTGTCAGATGGGGATTTATCACTCTTTTTGTTGGGCGTCTTCTAGATCCCGGGTTTCGGCACCAGATATTTGGGATCTGAAGAAAGTACTATGACCCAATCGGCGTGATGGTCGCGATTGTATCAGAATAAAAACATGGCGGGTTATTTCCGCACGTGAACTCGTTGCCCACTTCTTCGTTGTCCCGTGTCCATTCTGCAACAAATGCTTTACGGTCAACAACGCTTTGAACGCAGGCAATGCTGATAATCTTCACGTCTTCTCCAAATATGAGCTGCTGGAAGAACTGATGTCTCGTCATTTGCCATGCAGCGGACCGAAAAAGCAACTCATCCGCAGGCTTCTAGACGACAACGCGGCTCAACGAGGAGCTGAAGGCACGGTGGAATCCCTCACGTCCATCCGCGAGACTCGCAACGAATAGCAAGTTCGCATCAAGGAACTGTCCACAGCCAACGACAAGCTCCAAGCCGATTTTGAATGCCTACAAGCTGAGATGCAACGCCTCATCCAAGCTGTATTTTCGACGAAGGCATCAGACGTTCCCGATGACGCAGCAACGGCTCCCAGCAATGGCCCGACAGTGCAACGGCTGAAGCCAAGCGACATCCAACCGCGACCGATGCCCACGCAAAGCAACGTCATCGCTCTCCAAATTCCCCCGCGAACGTCGACTCACACAAAAACGAACGACATAAAATCACCCATCTCCTCGGGATGATCGTTGAGACACAGGCCAAAATGTCAGAGTCAATAGCACGACAATGGCAACCACTGTAGGTGCACTCAACGAGCGACACCTCAATGGCAATCCCCATCCTTGACGGTGCCATCGAGGAAGCGGTGTCAGAAATGACAAAAGACGCTACACCCGAAGAAGTGGACTAACTACGGTGTATTATCACATAGCACAGCGAAGCTCGAGACAAAAGGAGAATCACTCGGACATTGCCCATACGCTGAACACTCCATCGATTTACGGGATGACATACCAGTCGTGTCCCGGGCATACAGGTACTCCCCAGCGTACAGAGACTTTATCCGCAATCAGGTTGACGACTACATCGAGAAGGGAATCATACAGCCAAGCGAGAGAGAGTATGCCGCACGGACGATTGCTGTGGATCAACCACACCACCCAACAACTCCGCGAAGGATGGTTCACGACTACAGGAAACTTAACGCGAAGACTCTGAATCCATCCTATCCCATGGAGAATGTGATCGACAATATTATGCGTGACCACTCGAACTACTTCAACATAATGGATGTAAAGACAGCTTCGCTCACCATATGCGTAAAATTGGACGACATATCCACAAAACGACATTCGTAACACCCGACGGCAAGTACAAGTACCTCCGAATGGCATTAGGATTTTGCAAAGCTCCACAGACTATGCTGAAAGTGATGCGGCAGACATTCGACAGATTGCCACGAACCTCCACTTGCATGGACGACGTAGGGCCAGGAGCAACGACGGTCAAAAAGCACCAGAACTATACTCAGCTGGCCCCGCCTGCAACGCAAACCATTAATGCGCTGCATTTGGTGGTTTTTTCCTGAAACGGCTTGTCCTGGCGGCCACCAGGTCCTCCAATTGAGTGGCCCGTTGAAGCTCTCGGTCATGTTCTATAGACGTGGTGTCTTTGCTTCGAGCTCAAACACTTCCTTGAGGGGACCGATTTCCTTGCAGACAGCCACAGCCTGAGCCACAAGCTTTGCGACATAGTCTGAAAAATAAATTTATCATTATATATCTTGCTCTTTGCACACTTTTAGTAACAATTTTATGATGTGCAGTTGAGCTTGATTGCAAAATGTGCAGAACTACAGGCATCTTGAGTAATCTCTGCCCAGAATGTAGCCTCCTCTACCCATTTAAAAAGCATGAAACAACTGTCTGTACTTGTTTTTTTACGCTGATCTCTTCAATGAAAAAGAAAGTTTGCCAGGCTGGCACTTGTTTCACCTCAGTTATCTATTTCCCCCCTTGCACAAGTAATTATGGCAGTGATCACATGTGAAAAAAAACAACAAAAAACATTGCCACTTCATACCATTGACAATCGTTGTTATCGAGCAGCAGATGACATACCATCTTATTGATGACTCACGAGGCAGATGCAGTGAAGCAGACGACATACTATATTTCCGACTCAGGAGTTTATGGTGCAGTGACATAACGCTTGTTGACGACGCTTTCCTTGCACTAACTTGTTCCTATAATAAAACCTAATGCAACGAAAAAAAAAGAAGAAAAGGACATTGAACCGTCCTGATGGTTTGTTGTCCTTTCCCTTTTTTTTCTTCATTTTGTCGTCTCTGGTTTTATTCCGTATATCTTAGACTAGCTCGCCTTTATGTTAACTTCGTCTTTAACTAACCTGCCACTAACTATGGTCTTTATGGAAATCAATCTCATGATGCTGTCACACATTCCAAACCACCAGAGAGTGGAATTCTCCCAGATTACCATGAGTGGCTTTGGTCTTCTCGGGATGGGGGGTGTGGTGCCCTTTTCTGGCTTTTGGTGACTTCACCTTGAACTGAAGTTGGCCAGCTTGGGTGACGGCCTGCTCCCTGTTGGCATTTTCGTTCCAGTGCAGCGTTGCGATGCGGGTCCTACAACAATAGAGAATGCAGTCAAACAAAATGTAGAGCAGTTCCCACAGGTGATGTGTGTTCTGAAATGCTGCTTACTGTTTATCACCGAAATTTAGACTCCATTTCTAGGTGTTTCTAACCATCGGGGACAGCAGTCTTTTCATTTGAGCGCGTGTTGTACTGGTAGCTGTATGTGGCATTGAATGTTACGATCACTCTGCTGAGACATACACACAGCTGTGGTTGTCACTGAGCGGAATGTTCAAATAACAAATCTAGCAACACACATACACCCTCACACACTGAGATTAGTGATCCTGAGGAATTCTGAAACATAAAATAAACTCAAAAAGGTTTTCATAATATTCTACCAAATAAATAACGATGAACGATTAGCACAAACTACAACACTACAACAACACATCTTAAAAAGGCAAACAGTGCATGGAATTGTTGCATGTCACAAAACACAGCTACTGCTTTAATATTAGCGATGTGGGTAATGCATCAGGGGTCCTTTCCCAGTCATTTCCTTATGTGCATACCTCGTGAGCATTCCTTTCGTAGAAAATGCAGTCGACTTGGGTGCAAACCTGTTCAATACGCTGTGGAACGACTCCAGCCCGTACGTCTGCGTCTCTGGAGAGAGGTGGCGCAGGTCCTTGAGCAGGGATTTGTTGGCCACGACATCCGTGAACCTAGCATGTGCAGTTGAATCTAAAACAAACAAAGCATAATCAGGACTTACTGCCCAAGAATTTAATTGACTAAGTCTTAGTGAGTTACACTATTGTGTTATTTACAGCGGATAAACTACTTTGCCACTTTTTTAAACGCTCAACCCTGTAGTTCAGTCGGTCTATTTTATTTTCTGGTTAGTTTGAAGTAGGGGCACATTCTCTGGTTAGTTTGAAATAGGTGCACAGTCCAGGCAACCGTATAAGCATTCGCATACGTAGCCTATTCCTACAACCTGCGCGCCACGCTGAGCTCGGCCGTGCGGCCTCTTTGGAGTCTGCCTGGGCGTGCTCTGCGGCCGGGCCACTGCGCCATGGAGAGGGCTTCTCTGTGGGGTGGCGTTCCTTGGAACTACGCTGCGTGCCAGCCAATAGGGTGGCTGCTACAGACTACAGGCTTTGCTCCATGGGACAGGGGAATTAAGGTGCCTTTTGGTGCAGCTTCAAAAGCTGATAACACTGGTTCGCTTCATGGGACAGCTAATACTCTAGCATTAATACTTCCAGAATTTTCAGTGTTCACTGAAGTGCCATAGTCAAGAACTTCACATCAGAACTGACTACTCATTAGAAAAATGTGTGGTTTGATCTTTTGTCTCTATTTCGAAGAGTCTTGCCGTGTCCGTCACCTTCTAATTAGAGTCGACTGTACTGTGAGGAACCTTCAGGGACATGTGAAATGTCTACCCACCTGGCACCAGCCAATCTCCATCTCTGTCAGGGTCATGAAGGCATTGGGCATAGATCCCAGGGTGGTCTGTGTGGATGTCGACCACGTGCCTGGTCATGCTGGTCCAGGCCCCCACAAGCAGGTCTGGGTCGCCCCGGCTAGCTACTGCACACCAGTACAGGTGGTTGACAGCCGGCTGCACCCATTCAGCATTCGAGCCACAGTCCCGACTCTTGCTGGCTGAACTGAGGCCCTTCTTGACACCTGCAGTTTGAGGAGTGTGCAAAATTAGCACTAGTCTGCTTCGTCTGCAAGAAAACATTCAAGAAAGGGAGAGAAATCATATCACTTGCAAAACATATTCATGCCCGTTACATATAAGGGGGCGGTCCCACGGCGGCAATCTTGAACAAGCCATTAGTTCAACCACTAGATGTCGGCACTCATCCGTATGGTCTGAAAACTGGCTCGTGCCACTGACGTTCCTCCTCTGCTCTTAATTTCCTCCTTTCTGCTGCTCGCCCGTGCACGTTCAGCGCTGAGCGCGTGCTCTCGCTGACACATATGCCAGCAAATGTGCCAGTGATGCTAGCAGTGCCCAGTTCGCCCAGAAGCGGAGCCCAGCTAGCTCATCTACCCGACCCAGAGTGCCAAGTTGGGCAAATTTTGTTCTTCGATACCAGCTTTGTTCCGCGCTGCAGAGTTGGCAAAGCAATTTCGTTAGAGGCTTACGAGCCAGTGCTATCATTTTAACTATTCAAGAATTAAAAATATTTTCAATAAATCAGTGAAGAATGTTATCAAACGATAAAGAACATATATCCCTGCCAGCATTTCGTGAACGAAAGAACTTTCGCACGACATAAACGTTTAAGCTTATTTTCGCTGCAAGTCAGAGCGCAGCCAACGTAACAGGTCAATTAGGCCAATCAAGCAGAGCGAAAAAACACTATGTCACAAAGCTCGACGTCTTTTAGTGCGTTTGTCGTCACCGGTTGATTGAATCGAGCGCCAACCATGCACCGTGGCCATGCCCTTTTAGTATGCGTGTTTGTGCTTGTGTACCTTAGTCTTTGACTGCATTTTGATCTATGATAAAACAAACAATAGCAGATTTTTTTTTTCAATACGCGTGTTCCGTGAGGAGCTTTATATAACTCATTATTTTGATAATAGTGTGAATAAACGTGATTACCAATTATCCTACCTTATAAATAACCACCACGATATTGTTCAAATAGAACGCCAAAGTCAAAGAATCCGCATGTTCAAAAAAAAGAGTAAAAGCTTATTTTTTAGCTCCAGTGACCTAAACTTAAAAATTGTTTTTTTAATAGTGCTTTTGATATTCGTTTCATTAAGAATTAATTCTATTGATAATTTGATGTTGAAAAATATACCAATATATATTGTGTATCTTTATACATGTTTTCTGTTTGAATGCTACATAAATGGAGAGTTTTACGTTAACGCTGACATTGTATGTTAATGAATGTGATCTCAATATGCCGATGTGAATGATTTCTATTTGAAAGTTGGGATGACGTTCATATTAATTATTGTGATTACGATGCTTAGCTAATGTCAATTTGATTATTTTTTGTATAATTGCTTCTTTACGATCACACTGGTCCAGCACACCGTTGACTGCTGTAAAAAGGGGCTGATGGCCTCGTCAGAAGACTTTTTAATGCGAAAATATTACTTGCCCCATTACGCCAAAGTTTGGCGTCGTCGGCGGCGTGACTGAGTGATGTACCAAAAATGGCCGTTGGCGCAAAGAGCATAATACGTTCACAAATGTTCATACAAAACAAATTAATGGCTTTTGAAAGAAACTTTGGTACATTTTGGTCGGGGTGGGAATCGAACCCGGGCCTCCGGGCTGCGACATGGGCACACTTCTCCTAAGCCACGGCGGCTCCACGGTTCTGGATGACTAAAGGTGTACCTACAGTGCGTCCGTCATTGCACACGTCACGTCGCAGCCATTTGGTTGACTAAAGGTGTTGCCTTGTGCGTGAGTCATTGGGCCCGTGACGCCGCAGCCAATGGGGAGGAGGTGTCGCCACATCATGGGTGTATAAGATGAGTGCGCTGCCTCCCGCATGTCACACACCGAATCAGCGAAATTAATGCAAGTCTTAAACATAAATCGAAAAATTTCACCAAAGGGACTACAATGCTTTCGCATTCCCACACGTAAGCAGTCTAATCTGCCTGTGCCGAATTTTCTTCTGTGTTCTTTTCCGCATCCCCTCAGACAGATGCATGTCTGGAAACAAAGATAATTATTATTATTAACTCACGCACACTTTTTGTTGTAACATTTGTTTGTATTTTTACAACATGTACACGGGAGAACTGCCAAGCGGTCCGGATCATTCAAAGTTTAGTGTGTCTTCACGTTAATATGGCCGTCTGCACGTTCACATTCAAACGGCGAAATACCGTAGACCGTCTTCTCTTCTCAAATGACAACGAACCATATACCACATAAAGGTATGTGTAGGCCGTCTTCACGGTAATTGCGATATAAAATAATAATAAGTCTCTAAAAACTTATAAACTTAATGGGAGTTCAGACTCAATTGACTCAGTGTAAACGGGATATACAAGGTAATGTTGAACATTCTAATCCCTAGAAAACGTCGACTTGTTATGTCTGATTTACATAATCCGATTATGTTTGATCTGATCAGTTTCGACGTCGAGCACCGCAGTTTCCTTCTACAATTATTTTGCAGCACGAGAGACTTTGCAACTGGTAATAGCGAGCAGAATCACCCTTAGGAAGCTTTAAATCATGCACAAACGCTATGCGATGCTAGCGAGAACCAGTTGGTGCTCGTGCCATAACATTGAGTGCAGATTGAGCACACGTTCGCTAGACCTCCATTTTGCAGTTTAGGATGCACGAGAAGGGTAGATTGCGGAGTGCGGATTGCGGGCATAGTTGTTCGCAACGCGTTACACGTTACTTGTAGTCAATTACATTTTATAGACATTTTGTAACGCCTCCATTACGTTTCTTGAGCTGTAAAGATTCTGTTATTTAATCATTTTTTTGAGTAATGAGTTTCTAGTAATCCCTTACATTTTTCACTTCAGCTGAGATTTCTAAACTTAAAGAAATATTGTTCTACTAGAGCCACCAAATCGGCATGCCTGTGAGGTTCAGTTTCAGAAAACGTTTAATGAATTAGTCATCCAGGTATACAGCGAGAGATTTCTTTTTAATTGAATTTTCGGGAGCTCCAAGCAGCGCTTGCAAGACCTAGAGGGTCAAGTTGATGCGAAGCAATTGCTGTTATAAAAACGACACTGGTGTTATTGACATCAAATAAATAATAATTAATCAGCAGGATAATGGCACAATGAGAATTCGGCCTATCTTTAGCGCACGTCACGGGAAAGCGGTTTTTTCTACCCTCTTTCTTATTGCCAAATATAAGCCACGATGACTGGCTTTTTTCGCCTCACCGTGATACCCAGTCACTGAGTTTTAGACAGAACACTCTCCGCTAGTTGACTACGAGTAGAGTATGGTTGAAAGCTGGAGAATCCCTGCATGATGGTGGACAGAACAGAACCGGCGCGGTTGGGAAGCTGGAACCTTGAAAAATGCCTGTTTATTTATCTTGGAGAGAAGGAAAATAAATTTGACTTCGTCGTTGCTATCATGTGTATTCATGATTTGCACCATTAGTGGTTTCGGAACATGGCGGCAGCATGTTCCGAAACATGGCGGTGGCATATAAAGGAAGATGGCGTCGAACGTTGCGTTCTATTCGTTTGTATAAGTTGGTGAAAAGCATGGTGGATGCTTGAAGTCGCTGCATTCTCAACAAACAACGTCGAAGTTGACGTCAATGAAGGAAAAATTAATCCCAATATCAGATTGTCAACCTTGTCGCTGTTGGTGCAAGAAGGCGACGACTTCAAACTTCCATCATCCTTTTTATACACAACATCAAATTTTCGTTCGAGGCCACATACTTTTCTCGCCGGAACTGTGGGACAATCTCCAGATCTCGGCGAAGTGGTGTAGTACGGAGATTAGCAAGCATTCGTGACCTGGCGCACGTGACTTCGAAACGCGATAAGGTCTGATTATTTCTGCTTAGAAACCGTTTGTGCAAATACACCGTAAGTAATTTGTTGTTAGATGTTTAGGCAGTGAAAAGTTAAACTATCCTAAGAGGCACCTAGTTTCTCCGATGTGGGTGAGAAATTTAGCACGCCGGTACGATGCTCATCCAGATCGAATTGGGCGGCGGCGTGGTTTGAGTCGATGATTCCTGGGTTCTGCAGCGCAAGCTTTCACTCCGCGTTATTCTCCTGATGTGTTTAGGTTTGAAGCCGAATGTGCTAATGAACATGCGCTTGCCTCGTTCAGCAGTTTGCAGAGCAGTGGCCGGGCTAGAGTGAACAGGCGCGATCTCTTACGGCCTTTGCACGGGGAGTAGTCGCTCCCTGCGGCGGGAGCTCGAAGTGGTCGCTTTAACCCTACCGCACCTACAGCGTTTTAATTCCTTCTGAGAGGCATTTCTCCTCACCGTGCTGTCCTTTTTGCTCCGGGGCTGATTTGGAGAAGTTTCTAGAGTAATTAGACCCACAGGTTAGGCCGTCTGTGTGCAGTTACTTATACGGAACACCTCTTTCTCTTTGTCTTTTCAAGAAACTAGTTTGTATGGACAAGTATTTAATTATCGTAAGCCGAAACTTATTTCAATTGGCTCACATACAGCTATTTTAAGCAAGTATAATTGTACACATTTTCAATCGCAGTGGTCGGAGAACGGTTGTTCAGGATGGCTCAAGCGGTGTTGGCCATGATAAAGCCCCTTCATGTTTCAAAAGTAGCGCAAGGTGCGCCGATGCACGAGGTTCGTGAAACGTGCAGCCCTTGGAAAGATCATGGCGGCACAGCGCAGAATTGAGCTAGATTTCCGACGCCATGTTCTTTCCAGAAGCGGCGCGCGGAACGTGTCTCGACCACTTTTCCCAGGATAGAGGTGCTCTAGGGCATGGTAGAGTTCTTGTATAGGCTCCGGAGCCTATTCAGGAACTCTAGGGCATGGTATACGGTCGCACCCCCACGCGGCTAAAGAAGACCGATTGCGCCTAGACGAGAGTGAAGGCCATATAGAAAACCTCTTTCAAGCCCGGTCATAGAAGAACATGGCAGGGCAGCACTGACGTCTCGCTTGATTTTATTTCGCAACACTGATTGCGGGGACTTTCAAAAACGAAAAGGAAGAGCGAGGAAACTTCACTATTCTTCGTTTCACCTTATGTTGTACCGCAGCGAAGGCTAGAAGCGCGAGCTCAAAGCGTTGGCAGCTGCTCTTAAGTCACGAGAGCTTGTGCCGCCGGGATGTGCACCAGAGCAAGGAGCTCGCGCTTGTAGCCTTTCCTGCGGTACTTCATAAGGCGAAACAGAGTTGTGAACCTGGACCGGCTTGCTAGAACAGCGTCTCAGCTGACACTGAGTGAAAGAGAGCACTACAAAGGGTGGGGCGCGCGCTAGTGTCTAGAGACGCGGCTTGAGTCCCTCTCAGCTCGTGCGCTGGCTTTGGGAGTGCTTTCTTTCCCCCAGCATCAGCTGAGACGGTGTTTCTATACTCTGTTTCATACTTAGTGTGCAACGCTGTCAAAGCTTTTGGCACGAGCATGGGGCTTGATCTCGTTGATCATTTGCACGCGTTCTCGCGCAAACAAAACCATAGATGAAGCCACGCGCTCGCGCCAGTAGCTTTGACAGCGTTGCACGCGAAGTATGAAACGGAGTATAGCAAGTCGGCCTGGCTGCTAATCATTAGTTGAAAAGGGCACGAGTCATGGTTGGTGTAAAGCGCAAGGTGGAAGCTTGGAGTCGTTGCATTATGAAACTAACATTGTGAAAGTTCATCGATTGACATGATTCTTATTTCAATAAATGAAATAAAACGTAATCCAAAGAAAGACGACCTAGGGAGGGTTTCGCCCATGTGCAACGCTTTCGATAGCTCACTTCGTGGGAAGGGGGTTTAATAGACCCTTTTCCTGAGCCTCAGATTTGAGCCACGATGACTATCTGTTTGCTGCCTTACCGTGAGTCCCAGTCACTGCGGTTTGGACATAACACTCTCCGTAAGTTGTCTACGAGTAGAGTAACGTTAAAACTGAAAATCTCCAATCCCTGCACGATGGCGAACAAAACAGAACCGGCGCGATTGGAAAGCTGGAACCTTACAAAAAATGTCTGTTCGTTTATCTTCAAGTGAAGGAAAAAATATTCCCTTACGTCGTCGCTGTCATATGTAGTTCAATATTTGCACCTCTCGTGGTGTCGGAACATGGCGGGCAGCATTGAATAGCTTATTTATAGGCACTAGATGTTTTCAAGAACTTACTCGTGACCCATGCAATGCGCTTCTTGTTTTTTTGTTTTGTTTTTTTTCTCGCAAGGTTAATTGTGATTTATTGCAAGAACGAAGAAGAAGCGCGAGGAAACATTTGAGACGAGAATCCTCTGCGTCAGGGACGGAATCAGCGCCACTTTTCTTGAACTTCTCAACCTCGAATTTCAGCCACCTTTCAAAAGATGGCGCAAGTGCGCGCCGTCTGCTACAACGTAAGTCCTTTTTAATATTTAAGACAGTTAGTATGCTTTAAAAAAATTACAATCATAGAAAGTGATTTTAATAAAAAGAGAAAAGCTCTTATTAAGGAATAGTTGCTTCAATAGGTGCCCTCTTCTCTGAAACCTGTTTCTTGCGCAAAGAGTAGAGCTTAAAAATAGTCCCACGATTTAAATTTTTTTAAAATAAATCTGAATATAAATACAACAAACCAGCCTTACAGTAAACTAGCTCAGTTTGTCTAGCATACAGTTACAAAAAATGAGATCAGATGCCAGAACGCTCTCTGCGAGAAACAAGAACGCGTTAAGAGAATTCTTAGAAATTTTATCACAATCAAGTGGTGTTTACAAAACAACCACTGGAGTTTCACTTCTAATATTTTTATGCTTAGTTTCTATGTGTACCGGGGAGCATTCCCTTAAATGTCGTGGCTACCTTATGACGTGAAACTGAGTTACAACACTTCAAGATAGCGTAAAAAAGGCTCTTTTTGAATAAATATTGAAACATGTGAGCGTGATAATTAGTAAAAACACGCATTTACGGAACTATACGAGTCTTTTTTCTATTCAATAAAAAAATAGAACTTGTCTTGGATGCATTACAAGTCTACAATCTTGGAATGCATAGAGGTATGTCTCTGAAAATATCGAAACTTGCACTTTTTGTTTTCTTATTGTGCCTTAAGTTTTAAAAAATGCATGTCACATTCTGCCCTGAAAGAGTGATGATAAATGGTCAATTTATTTGCAAAAAGAACAAAATACGTGGCACGCGCACCGACGCGACATTTGCACCGCAAACAGGAGCGTTAGCACAGCTGCTACCGGTATTATGGTTGGGGCCCTGGAACCGCCGCCTTAAAGCCTCCGATGTCTGGATTGGAGTCTGAATAAAATAATTAATATATTGTTTGGTCTGTCAATACCTACTGCCCAGCACATGCCAGTACTACAGCGGAAAGCAATGGGAGTGAGTGAGAAGTACAGGAGAAAGCAATAATCTGCAAAAAGCATGGTGTCATTTCAGTTCAGATGACATATTCATTCCCAGTTTGGTCATTTAGAGGAAACATAAATTATAGTCGAGATGTCCTCGAAGAAACAAACAAGAAAAAACTGCTCTCTATCAATTCCCAAGCCACATCTCTTTCTGTTCTTACAATGCAAAAGTTTTTAACTGCTGGCATACATAACAAATATAGGTGTCAACAAACAGTGCAGGTTTTTGTTTACGAAGAGGAAATGAACCGTACCAAATGCTATTTACTTCTCGAGACATGCCAGACATCAAAGTAATGGCGGACGGCTGGCTCCTTCTCCCGCATATGTTTAGCGATGCATCGGTGCCTGTCCGTTGTCAGGGACTGCACGCTCAGCTCCTTCTCCCTTGTGAAGGCCAGGCACCTGATGAGTCCTTCCTTTTCCATCAGGCCGCTGCTGCGAACCGCCTCAGACTGTAATCAGTGGAAAGTGGACCATGTTATTCCAAGAAGCTGCAATGATTATCCTGCACATACACGTACAGTAAACTCTCACTTGAGCGAATGTTTGTTTAACAAACATTTCAGAATAACAAACTTTAAAAAAATCCCCGGCAGGTTTCCTGCGCACTCTATGCAAAAATGTTTCAGTTAAACGAAAAACGAATGTCGGAATACCAAATATTTTAGTTCAAAGAACTTGATCAGTGAACCCAGGGTTATTTTTGCAATCAGTTCAACGAAGTTTTGTGCTCTGCAGTGCTAGCGTAGTCGATGCCTGCCGCCCCGCCACCACCGGCTCTGGAGCGGCAGCGCATTTACATTCCTGGCGTTTACAACGCTGCTGAGGCAAAGTGGTAGTGCGGTAAACGGAAGCAAACCACGTGGTGTGTCTGATTTTTCTTTGTCATCGGTTCCGTTCGGCCATTTTAGTTTTGGGTAACAATAGCAGGACGGCAGTTTGTGCGCCCACTTTCACAATGAGCACGACGAAATGGAAGCGGCTGTCTCTATCAGACAAGCTCAAAATCCTTCAGTGTCCGGACAACGGTCAAAGGCCAGGGGACGTTGCGGAGGACTATGGGATTGCACCGTCGATATTGTCAACCCTAGTGAAGCAAAAGTCAAAGCTTGAAGGAGACATTGCGTTCAATCCCAACAGGAAACGACTCTGCACCGGATATTTCAAGCCAGTGGACGATGCCGTTGCGGTACGGCTTCGTCACAGCAACAAGCTGTGCCAGAGGAAGTGCAAAAAAACATAGACTCTCTGAACAGCTTTCTTACTTCCTGCGCTTTAGGAGCGCAGGTGCAAATGAAAATTATATTTTTTTTCAAAATGAGGAAGGCAGCGACGTAACTGTTACGCGCTTTGTATATATCGATGCACATGACTCCATAAATTGCATTTCACACACTTCTGACTCCATGCATGCCTTTCCCAATGCTGTTCCATATTCAGTTTAGTGAACTTTCAGCTAAGTGAACTATTTACTTGGGTCCCTTGGAGTTTGCACAAGTGAGAGTTTACGGTATGAGTTATTCTGCAGCATTACCAGTCTGAAAGGGCAGTGACACCCCAAAGGTCTTTTTTTTTATTGTCTAAAACGATAAAAATTGTAGTCATAGGCATGCAAAAAAACACATTGCAAGAAAAAAACTTTTCCACGCGCGCGCACGCCTCTTTATTTTTTGTTGTGTTTCTCTCTCGCTCCCCCACCTCCTCGCTTCTTTCAATTGGTGACATCAAAAAATCATGAAGTTTAGAAGCTTTGTAGGCAACATTTCTATAACATTTAATAACAGCAATCGTAAAACATGTTTTTTAACGCTATTGTGAATGAACTACGGCCCTACAGCAATCGTAAAACATGTTTTTTAACGCTATTGTGAATGAACTACGGCCCTTCTTTTTGAAATACCAAAAATCGAAGTCCGTTGTGATGTCGCCTCCGGGCGTTTTATCCTCCCTCGGAAAACATGGCGGCGCTCGACACATGTAGCACAGAATGATCTGTGAATCGGGGAATCAGACGAAGGGGTCTTTTCTAGGTGCGCGCTAACCACTTAGTCTTCGAAAAGGAAATCGTCAAACGGTCAAAACAACTGGGTTTGCTGTCTGTGTACCGTAGTGTCGGTTGGCACTCCGCCGGGGCAGCGTCTTCTGCTCGCAGCGATAAGCAGCACAGCCCGCACGCAGGAAACCGGTTTCCCGGTACGCCGGCGCCATTCTCTCCCACCCTCCTCACCTCCTCACTTCGGGTCGCGGCGACATGTGGCGGCAACGCAACGGCGTTTCAGAGCAGAGGTGCGGAGGCGAGAAAGAAACTCGACTCGCAGGACCCCTCAATATGTGACGTCACTCCACTAGCGCGGATCGCGTGGAAACTTAAAATTCGGCATTTGGAAATACTTCTTTTACTTCACAAATACTGAATTCCCGGGTTTCGAATTTCGAGGGTAATCTCCAGGCATCGTTTGCAATCGTTTCGCATAATAAAAAAAAAAATATTATTTTGACGTGTCAGTGCCCCTTTAAGCTATTTGCTTCTTGAAATAGAAGGGCTCCAGACTCTTGACACCAGATGGCAAGTTCATTCAACAGCTTAGCACCAATTGTGACCATTGCTGTACGTGTTAGTAACAGAATTATCTGTTCAAAATGCATGGTTTAGCAATGAGGAGGATGAATCTGCCCCTCACCTCTCCCACCTGAACCGGCTCGAAGTGCAAGATTTTGTTGACACCAGGTACATGCATGGAGTACGTCAGGTACTTTGCACAGCAACCAGCGGAGTCGCACCTCCCGTTACTGGCAAGATCAAGGGGCTGGTCGTTGAGCTCCTCCAACAGCTTGCCCTGCTCGTTTATCCACACCTGTGGATGGCAATACTAAAATGTTTGATACTGGCCAAAGCATTGAGGTGAAACACTGCATTTGAATGTAAAAGCATGTAAGATAAAGCTCATCAGATGGCATAATGTAATCACCTGCTCAACAGCGGGGACGAAAATGGCTCGCTGGTAGTTGAAGAAGGTCTTGCTACAGATGACTTGCACTTTCATCAGACGGAGCAGGCGCAGAGTGTTGGTTGGAGAGGCCCCGTGAACAGCACAAGCGCTGAGATGAGGAGGTTCCCAAGAGCCCTGCCGTTTATGGACGGCTGGCTTTCCCAGCGGTGCGAATGCCCAGCCGGGCAAGAGGTGCGCACTGTCAGTAGTGTGCCAGTTGCTCTCATAAACACGCTGCAGGGGCGGTAGCATGTCTGGCACACCGCAAAGAACACTGGCAGGCAGCTGCCGAAGACAAGGAACTTCCGCTCGTTGTATCCTGGCTCTCCGCAAAAGGTTGTTGCATTCCTGTAAATGTTACGTATGCATAATGTTCGACAGTCGCTTCTCTGCTCTGACTGAGCAACAAAAAACTGAGCTATATGCCTCATTCACATCTGAACCATTTACTGATACAATTTGGGGGACATCCTGTACAAGGCAACCCCAGTTATAACGAACTACAATAACATTTAGCGAAATGTTTGTAAAACTTTAAACTCTTACTAGAGCCTGATGGTGTCAATGTGTGCATAAGTTAGCATCTGACATATATGCACCATGGTAGTAATCATTCTTAACTGTTCTTGACCAGAAAGATCAATTTTGTGGTGTGAAACATGCACTTGAGAAGGTATGCATCCAACTGGAAAGCCGCTACAGTAGAGGTCTGCATGGGCCGATATTTAAAAGCCCGGCCCAGCCCTTGCTCCCGGTCTCTTGGGCCCGGAACCGCCCGTGGCCCGCTATTGATTTCCAACAGTCGGCCCAGCCCGGCCCGACGCTAATTTTCATGGGCTTGCTGAGGCCCCCTCTATTTTGGCCCAGTATGAATAGCTCACAAATTACACGGCATGGCAGCTGGCTTGACACTGCTACACATATGTTGATTACGATACCCAAAAGTCAATGCAGTAAGCATATTTTTTTACATTTTTTGGCTGCTATCATTAGTTGGACCAATCTGCGGACCTAGGCAGCTCGTTAGGAAAAATCACCCCGATCGTCCTTTTCTGCAACCAAACCCAAGCGGAAAGGACAGAAACAAAAAAATGACAAGCACCAGTAAACAAAACCACGTGTCGAAGTTGAAAAGGGAGGAAACCGTCGCGAACTGTTTGGACGAAAGACGGACAAATTTCTTACTTGCCCACTTTCCCTACGTACCACCGAAAAGAAAAAAAAATGTTGCCATCTTTTGTAGTGTTTTGCAAGAAATTGTTTAAGAAAAGCACCCCTCAGGGGAACCTCTTCACCCATATTGTGGATGCACGCATTCATATGTACGGATGGTTTACGCCCGCAAGGGTGCACATTGGGCACGCAAGGTGCGTATGTGTGAGTTTTGATGGGGATAAGCGATCATACGACAGCGGTGCCGCCTGTGATGAAAAGAAACGCCGTACCTCTTGTGCTCTCGAAAGGCATTCGCTGCAGCGGCTGCACACACACCGAACCGTACAAAAACATACACACGCACATGCATGCTTTCAGCATTTGGGTCTGCCCCACTATGGTTCCTCCCACAACCCCCGAACAAACTTCCAAAACACACTGCTGCTAAAAACATGAAAAAAGTAATGGCTGGCTACGCCCGTTTCGGCCCGCCTTGTAGACTTGAATGCAAGGCCCGTACCCGGCCCGGGCCCTTCATGAAAGTAGCCAAGAAACCCGAGCCCGGCCCATGGGCTGGACTGGCCCGTACCTGTGCAGCTCTCTACCCTACAGGGGCAGCTGATTTGATGTAATGCACGCCATATATAAGTAGGGCACACCACAATTACAAGGCAATGGTGATTTGAGTTGTGTGGCACACTTCCCATTTTTCTAGACACGGCCCAATTTTGATTTTGGTTATATTTTGTAGTTGTTGTATTTGTAAATCCACAAAGCAAGCAGGTACACAGCGCGACCCTGTTAGCACGAACAATGAATTGGTAGGTTTTTTGTTTTTCCTCTTAGAATTGAAAAGCTGCATGTAGTCCAAACTACGGGGTGTCACAAAAGAAAATTTACACGGTCTTTTTTACCGAAAAATAAACTAGGCATCGCCGAACGCTCATTCTCCGCCCAAAGGTAGCGCTAGAGGTCACAACCAGATGCCAAAGTTTCAGCCCGATCCGATAACTTAATCAAAAGTTATAAGTGATTTTCTGAAAAGTTCAATGGAAAAATGGTGGCCGACGGAGTTTTCAAACAGATGGGGCTCTATCTCACCAGAAACCGAAAACGGGCAAAAATGGGCTCAATTTTCCCATTGAAATTTTCAGAAAATCACTTATAACTTTTGATTAAGTTATCGGATCGGGCTGAAACTTTGGCATCTGGTTGTGACCTCTAGCTCTACCTTTGGGCGGAGAATGAGCGTTCGGCGATGCCTAGTTTATTTTTGCGGTAAAAACGACCGTGTAAATTTTCTTTTGTGACACCCTAGTGCGGTGGAATTTGGGGCATCAACTTGGGACATGAAATCGGGTACAGCCAACACAATTTCGAAGTAAAGTGAAAAGAGGTACCGATGCTGCGTTTGCGCTTTTACAATGTGGCATCGGTGTTGTGCTCACACTTACAACATGACGCAGTGTGTATGTTCCCTCTATTTTAGGCCTCATCCAAGGGGGAAAACACTCTTACTCGACAAAGCCATCTTTGTTGAATGGCTCCTACAGAGGGTCGTCGTCGTCGTCCTCTTCCTCCTCCTCTTCTTTGTCGTCGTCGTCCTCCTCCTCGTCTGAATAACTTGGGACTGGGCTAGTGGCAGGTGCCAGTACTGGCCTTTGTGGTGGCACTTGAGGGGTGGTGGTGGTGGCAGCAGTGGTGGTGGTACTGATGCTGGCAGTGGCGCTGCAACTGCCAGGTAGCTCCAAAGCTTCTGTCTGACCATGGTGGCTATAGGGAGTATTCACTGGACGCCATATTTGTGGGTGCTGTTTAGAGCGCATGCTCAGAACGAGCTCACATCAACAGGCTGCTAAGACCGGCACTCTTGGTGGTGCGGAATGCACGTTGCAAATGAACTGTGGAAGCTCGCCATCAGCACGCGCTCAGCATTCGCGCACACAGCTATGGCCGCCAGTGAATACTCCCTATACTCCGTTTCACCTTATGTTGTACCGCAGAGAAGGCTAAAAGCGCGAGCTCATAGCTTTGGGCGCTGCTCTTAACGCACGAGAGCTTGTGCCGCCGAGATGTGCCCTAGAGCAAGGAGCTCGTGCTTGTAGCCTTTCCTGCGGTACATCATAAGGTGAAACAAAGTATAGTGATGCCTCTTGCATTGAAGTTTGCCTGCGTGCCTAAAGAGAGAAACGATGTTTACATATCCGGTTCGTCATATGCTCGGCTCAGTACAAGCAACTGCAAAATGACATTCTGGCACACACTACATTTTGTGCATCTGATATTGCAATTAACAGCAATATATATCTAGAAAGTAAAATACAATGAAAAAAACAAATAAGATGAAGATTAACCAGGGCTGTGAGTGCACACTTTGACTTCGCCCTTGCATTTGGGCTGTTATTTTTAACCTGTTGAGTGAACAACGTGTAAATTGTAAACAATGTCTGCAAAAAGGAAGATACATTTTTCCTATTAACAATAAAAAAACGCAATGCCATTATTACTTATGGCCGAGTTAAACGAAAATATTACATTAAGTCTGTGTCAAATTTATTTTACGATGTGACGCCGAGCACGCGAATATAGGAGGGTCTTTTTCATCCCTACCGACTGATCTTTTTCCCAGCCTAGCATCCTTTCCCACAGAACTGTCTTTCATGACAGCCGGGGTCGGAACCTGCGGCTTCTCTTGCGGGTCGGCCTGAACAGCTGCATCGCGTGTCGTCGGTCGGTGACGGCGATGGCAGTCGTGCTCAAGAGGTGCCTTCACTTCGAAGTCCAGCTCCTCAATCGGCTGATCGTCCTGCGAAATCGGAAAAGTTTCGTAAACCTCTGCTCTAAAGGTTCCGCATGCCCAAGTCTACCGTTCACTGAAATCAGAGCGCCACTTACAAGAAAGTTTCGGCGTTTTGACGCAGGGTCCTCCATTGAAGAGATGCTGTGCTTCACAGTGGGTGGAAGTCGAAGGGAGGGAACTGCGTCGGACTTGAGAAGGGCTCTCTTCACAGTCTGCCCGATATCCTGAAGGACGCTTCCTATACGCCGGTAATCGCGGTCGCCGCCGAAGTGTTCGGAGCACACGCGCACCCCTGCTTGAACGGGATCATCTCTATCGATGCGCCCACACCACTCAGCTCTGAGATGTTCCTCACTCGGCAAACGATGGAACTGAATGTTTTTGAATTTGATCATAGCAGCGGTTAGACACCGGTTGGGACACTGCGGAACACCGCACGCGCTCGGCATCGTCGATATGATAGAGGCACCGTGGGTGCCGTGGGGCCGAAGTCGAACACGAGACACCAGAAAAAGAAAGTGCGACCACGCCTGAAGTCCACTCGCGGACGGCTTTTGTGGAACCTGAGTAGATGGCGCCACTGAAACTCCGCAGAATAAATTTTCTTCGATAACACTAGTCTTAGACGCGTTTATTTACACTGAAGCGGTAAGATTTATTAAAGGTAATCCTTATATTTTGCACGTAATTGCACAACTTGGATTTATTTTGAAATCTTTTTCACAATTTTCACAACCTGTCCGCTGACAACAGTGGGTGTTATGCGAACGGCGTGCTGCCGAACGACGTCACGCCGTGGTTCCTTCAGCTGCCGCTCTTGGCTGTAGATGGGGGTAGAACCACGATTTTTGCTGTGCGATTACGCGGCGGAATCACACCATTTCGAAGGAAAGAGATGTTTTCTCTATCGTCCGGGACACGATAAACGAGGTAAAAATAACAAAAGACAATCATTTTGAATTAACCTGAGACCTGGGTAGAGAAGAAACATCAAAACGTAGAAGGGACAGAAAATAGACAGGACGACGTCTCAAACTCAGCTAACTCGTTTATTTAGTCCACAATAGTTAACCAATTACATGAGACTCATGCAATATAGATCAATCAGCTAGTGTCTTGGTGAGTACATATGACCTATTGCTTGCACGACCGAAACGGGCCCATATATCATTATCAGGGGCTATATTTGCCCACTTATATGGCGAAATATGGCCGTATTTACGCACTTATATGGCCAAATCTGGCAATATTGGACTACTTATATTATCATATAAGGCCGTATATAAATTATATCAGGGCCATATCTGACATTTTTGTACGGGAAGCGTCTATGTCGGCAACAAGCGATTTTTAAAGAAGTCAGGAATTCTTGCAGTTTGGTTCGGTTCGGCAAATGACAGCTTGTGCACCGCATCGTGTTGAAGCCTCAAGGGGTTATGAAACGATTTTTAAAATTTTTACTTGTTACCTTTCCTCTTCAACTCACAAATCGCGCATTATACCAAACAGTTCAAGACGACGGAAAGGAGAGATTTCCCTCTTGCTCGGACCCTAGTATGCGTACCCGGACACCGCCATTCTCCTGCTAGAAGATTAGTCCCTCGCTAGAAACTCAAACAAAAGTTACTTTCCTTACTCCGCTTATCCCGATGCTGACAATGCTGTGGAAGCTACGTGCTCGTTGGGCCCGTCACACTTTTTCCACGTGATCACGCTACCTCGTGCAAACCCACGAGCAGAGAATGAGGTCCGCAGATAATGAAAAAGAGGAGGCTGATTGGTCCGGAAAGTGCGTAGCTTCCCCCGAACTGTCAGCTTAGGGGTGAAGGGAATAAGTGAGGTCCGGTGTCGCTGGGTAACACTCTTTGGCATTTAAGTGCGTTCTGAAGGCTTTTAACGTACCCGTCGGACCGGGGTATTAGTTTGTCACCAACAGCAGAAAAGCAGTTCCAGTCGTCTTATTGCCTTAGAATCGCTTTGTGGTCCGCTTCGTTGTCGTCTGCTTTTTTGTCTTCCTTAACGCGTGAAGCCACTGCGTTCACGTGGTGGGCCCACTGTGGCAGACTTGCACGTAACTAGTTACAAATAACTGAAGGCTTGATATCAATTACATTTTATTTTACCTTTTTAAAGTGGCAATTTAATTTTTATCTGCGGTAACGATCACTGTTTCTATTTTTTTGTAGTGAATTACAAGTAATCAATTATATGTTTCCTAAAGATCTAAAATTATTGAGTTGAGTTAATTTTACGTAAAAAGATCGCTCTTTCAGTCTTGTTCTTCACTCATTAAGTTGCACCAACGTTGGAGACTTTTTTTTACCCCTAATGAAATAAACGAAAATACAAAGATACCAAAAAAATTAGAATGTCGACGCGCTCCGCGACGTTTTGACTGTCGAGCTGTCGAATGTGCCTCGTTTCTACTGCACGCGAAGAGACCTTTGAATGACAACTGCTGTTGGACCTTAACGAGGTGTGGATAACAAAGAAGAACGAAATGTAACCACCTTGATCATATATATGCATTCTGTGTTTTGTTTTAGAAAAGTTAAAGTAACGTGAAAAGTAATTAATTATTTTTTGATAATTTTTCAATTACTTTTGTAATGCAGTAATTGTTTATTGGTAGCACTTATATTTTCAATAAAGAGATTAAAATTTTAATCCGTTACTTTTTTCAGTAACGCGTACAAGCCTACACTCTGGCTGCGAAAAAAAAAAACTTCTATTGAACTTGGAAGCAAGTAAACGTCTTGTTCAATTGCAAAGGACAAAAAAATTCGAGGGACCATCGGCTCGGTGTTACACCGCGGAAGATCATCAAATGTGTCGGTGGAAAACTGAGCTTGCTAGGGCTCAGGGTTGAGCATAACTTTTAACGGACAATTACGTAAGACGAGATATTTAGACTTTTTTGGGTTGTAATAGTTTTCTAAAAGTCGTTTCATTCTGGTTGGCAGCCTGTGCGACAGGGTACAGAGGAACTGCGGGGAGAAGCATACACACAACGAAGAAACGATCTACAGAAATACCATATGCCCGACGCGCCGTAACAACTTGCAACTGTCAGAAAGAAGTAACCATTCCAGACACGTGAAAACCTTTGGGTAAAGATGAGTTTTTGTGTACAATTTCTACTCAGTATTTTTTTCTTATTGCGCAAGTTTTGATGGGTTATAGCCGATCGACGACGGAAGCTTTTTTTCTGCGTCTCGATTGGTGTAAATGGAGATTGGGTCAGTAACGCTACACTCTTGGAAAAAAGGGTCAGTATAGTCTCCCTAGAGGGAGGGACTCTCTTGACACATATGTTCCTTCAGAAAGGGAGAAACGTTCGTCCTGAAAGCAAGAGAGCCAAGTTCCTCCGTCGCCTGCATCTCAATATGGCGGCCACGAATCGAGCAAATCGAGCTCAATAAGGTTTAACGAGAACACTAAGTCTATTGTATGGCGCGAGAGGAGCAGCATATAAAAACGTAACACGAGCTTTCCGCGAACTACATTTATTTCCGAAGCCGGCTTCCCCCTGCAGGTAAAGAAACTTACCTTTCGAAAGCATGCAGTCACTCACTCTTCTCAACATCAGCACTGCGATGTTAAACGGAGACAACCGGCACCCAGTTACTTCGCGCACTTTATATCTTACCTTTGCTATTGAGGAGTTTCAGCGACGGTGTCACCACCCTGGCGGCCGGTCGCCGAAAGAGAAAGAGGGGGATAGGTTCGCTGGGCGTTGGCTTTGTGTAAATGCGTTGGCCGCGAACGTAGGCTTATAAACTTCGGCAGCAAGAATATTACCCGGCTCCAGTGTTCCGGTACGAGCAACAGAGGTGACACGATCTGCTACGACTAGCAACGACCACCCGCCGCAGCGATGCCGGCGGTGCAGGCGTCGAAGGAGCGCAACCTGTGTAATACGCAGTCAGTCGCCGTCGCCCGACGCAGATCGTGTGGCATTCAGGGCTTTCCGCCCAGGGTTCTTCGTTTGTACTTGGAATCGAGTATTATTTTCTGTGCTTGTGTATGTGCTCAGTGGCTGGATATGGACCTCATAGAGCAGTTCTTCAGACTCAACAGCGACTCAAAGTTGACGGCGGAGGGGCTTGCAGCAACGCTTTCGGTTGGTGCATGGGTGTGACGACTACTCGGATAAATTTTAAGATTGCTGCTAGCAAGGTGGGCCATAGTCGCTTTATGTTTACACGATTTTAAGTGTAAGTACTCCATGCAAAGGCGAATCTATCACGTTTCTAATCCACAGGCGAATCTATCGCGTTTCTAATGCACCTTTGTTTTTGTTGTTGTTTTTATCACGCACAACCGACTACTAAGCAAATGCTTCTGTACCAATCACGGAGTGAATGTCTTCGGCGTTACATTGCGGAACGCCCAATAAAAAGTCATGTTCGTTCAGCGAGAAAACGTCCCTTTTGAGTGACCTTTTTTGATTGATAATTTCTTTTGTATCTAGGTGCTTTAATCAACACGATCGATTAGGTTTGCTTCCCTAGTTAAGACATTTTGCTGCCACATGCGGCACTAATGCTTGGCACGATGTATGCCACTGCTGGTGGTATTGCGAATTGGTTTACTTCCAAAGCTAAAAGTGTAATAGGTGGGACAATTCAGTTTGCTAAAAATGTGATGATATGGGAATTTCGTTGCATAACTAGCGTTTTACGTTTAAGATTGATAAGAAACATGGTCATACGTGATGATGCATATGTACAGCATAAGCTTTGCAGATCCAGAATGGGTGTGCTATAGGCTACATACAGCCTCAAGGTTTTTAATGCACCAAATTGCTGATTACACGGCAATAAATATTGTGGTGGAAAACTGGCCATTGACTCGGTGAGTTTTGATCGTAACCATTGGTCTGCTTTTCGCAGATTAGGTAATGGCACACCTTTTCCTTACCATATGGCTTCAAGGGACATCACATCTAGACCTGCTTAAATATGTTTATTTCAAGGTTCAGTTGACCCATCTGCATCATTGCAGGAAGGCAGTCTCAAGCCACAACAAACAGCAGTGAATATACTATGCATAATAACAGGCACCAGTGTCCAGGCGTATAGTCCGCAGAAGCCAGTTTGAGCCTAAATATTTCTTTTGTTTTGTTTAGATAGTTTGCATTTGGTGTATAATCCGCAGGGCCTGATTTCCGTTCCTAGTGCATAGTCCGCCAAGCTGGTGCGTTGTGTCTTCGTGCTTTTTTTCCTGGGTGGCATTTTCTTCAGAAGTTCTTCGGCGAACGCTGTTGAGCCTGAAGAACTGCTCCTGAGGCCCATATCCAGCCACTGAGGACACACACAAGGACAGAAAATAACACTCGGTGCCAAGTACAAACAAAGCACCTGGGCGGAAAGCCGTGAATGCGAAACGAGCAGCGTCGGGTGACGGCGACTGACTGCGTTGCGCCCCTTCAACGCCTGCATCGCTGCGGTAGGTGGTCGTAGCTAGTCGTAGCGAGATGATCTTCACCTCAAGCAAGAAATCTTGCCATACCATAGTCAAGATATGTGTGCAAGTGTTCGACGACGTGGGCTCTCTCACGCTGGTGCAGCTATCATCAAGAAAGGTACATATAAACAATGTTTGTACATTTGAGGCTGAAACTATGACGCACTTCATCTAAACCTAAATTTATCTGTCTTCGGCTACAAACATTTTCGTTGATGTTGCTTAGATGATGTAAACATTCAGGCCTCGCATTAAATAGTGTTGCGAACTCTTCGGTTCTGTATGAAAACCTATTTTTTCTCTAATAAAATACATTTTCAAAAGGACACGTGTCTTCTGCTGATACATATCTTCCAATTTACAATGCAGAGGCACAAAGAAAATCAACTGCGTACATCTACCACTTAGCATAAGCACCTTTTGCCATTCATTCTTGAGGACACTCAAATATCAGCTTAGGTTGCTCTTGTTTTAGCTTTGCCCTGTTTTGTAAAAAGAAAAAAGTTAAAAAGCTTTACCGTTGTTCGCCTAGCATTTAATACAGACTTGTTTGTCAGCAGATATCACCGTGGCACATACAACTGGAACGACCGATGAGACTATTGCTATTACAACAAAGCTTTCCACAGGAGCCAAAAGGAGGCTTGCGGGGCTTGTTTACACTATGCGTAAAAACAGGAAGATAGGCGACCAGCTGATCGCAATATAACACCAAGGATACCGATGTTTCGATATATAGAACGCAGGATAAAGGCCTCAATCATCCCTTGTATGCTGTAGCTGTCATACTTTCCATCAAACCGCTTTTTAGCACAATTACCTAGAACAACCTAAGAGTTCGCCACACCGTTTAACGCGAAGCCTGAATGGTTACATCATCTAATCAACGTCAACGAAAATGTTTGTAGCCACAGACCGATAAGTTTAGTTTCAGATAAAGTACGCGTCATAGTTTCAACGCGCGAACATTGTTGATATGTACCTTTCTTTGGACCCGCCTACCTTCAGTTCAACTTGATGACAGCTGCACCAGCGTGAGAGCTCACGTCGAACACTTGCACACATATCTTGACTATGGCAAGATTTCTTGCCTTTGACTGGCTTGAACACTTAATTTGTAGCATCACGGTAGGTCTTGCTTGATGCGATGATCGTCTCGCACACGGCAACAAATAGAGAACGGCACGCTTTGTTCAATTTATACGCTACCGGTCTATGGGCGTCGCCAATCTATCCCCCTCTTTTCCGCCATGTTGGATCGATCGGAGCGCCCCCTATATTCGCTGAAACTCAATTCCTCGAGCCATACTTCCTTCGTCAACCGCACATCACAGAGGAGTGGTAAACCATTCGCCCGCAAAAACAAAAGCCGCTCTCAAGAACAGCAAATCCAAAGCAGCCTCTTGGCTCTTTTCAGCACGGTAACAAGAAATCATGGCGTAGCCGCGTAGCGTAAAAGGAGGTTAAATCGCTTGCCACAAGATGACAGGGTCAAGCAGAGTAATTGCCAGTAGCTAGGCTAGGTGGCGCTAGGTACCGCCCAATTCATGTTCTACAAAAATATTTTTACTTTCTCACGCCACCATTGCATAGAGTAATATACACAAGGTGAAGAGTGGACACTGCCATAGGCCCCAGCGCCCAGATAGACCAGTGACATCTAGCGCTCCTAGCAGGCGGCAATAAGCATAATCTGGTTCCGGTTCCAGTCAAGTCAGTTTCGGTTTCGGTTTGAGAATTTCTGCTCGGGTTCTCCGGTACCCTTCTCCTACTCTTTTTTCCCTCTCTTGCCTCCTCGTCTCCCTCCTCGCAAAGCTCTCAGGAGCTACTCGGCTACCGGAGCTGCTCCTTTTATTTATTTTTTCAATAGAACCCGTGCAAAATGTGTCAAACTAAATTTCTACTTCACAAAACGGGGGTGTATATCTTGTTTGTTTGCTTTTTCTTCTGTTAAACATTGAAGTTACACAATCTCCACATTGACATCTGACTGGTGGAGCATTTTGGGGTAAACAACAGAAAGACATTCGAAAACATTTTATTGGACCAAATTCGTATATACATGATTTACTTCAGGCGCTCTGTATGCTTTATAAGCAAACAATACTCGCAAACAGAAATGAATATGAAGGAGTTCGGCATATCGTACACTTCGTAATAGATTTTTAGCGGAACCAAGTTAACAAAACCTTTCCACAGGGAACATGCTGAGTGATCCCTTCGCTTTCACAACGACTCGGGTACAGGAAGTAAGTGCAGATATCAATAAGACATCGCTATCATTACCAGTTATTAGAGAATAATAATAATAATAATAATAATAATAATAATAATAATAATAATATTAAAAGTGCAAAGCATACAGCGGAGAAAACAAATTCCCAATTTCCGGCTAATATAAAACACACGAATTGGCATAGCCTGAAACACACTGTGGGAGAGCCATTACCAAACAATGAGAACTTTTTTCAGAATCTGACAAGATTCAACGTCCCTAAACATTCCCTGAAATACATTTGATCAAAAAGGAAGTATGGCGTAAAAAAACTAAAGCGGCTAAAAAGCTATAGACAGTGGATACAAAACTGTATACATTTTCTTTCGAATATCTATAGCCTATATACATTATTTTTATAGAAATTCTGTAGATAGCGAATAAATACTTTTGCAATGGGGCCGTGATAGATATTTGTTGGAAATAGGAAAAATAAATGTTTCGAGTGCAAGATGCACCGCTCAATTAGTAAACACTTTCTGATTTTGACTTAGCAACCGCCTCCGTTAATACACTATTAATACTTAAAATTGTCTAGTTGCTTACCAGCAACTGAAGAGTGCAACCAGACTTTGCCAAGTTCCGGTTAAGAAATCCAACATGCCAACACAAGCGTATTCTGCAAAACATTTTTAAAAACTATTTGTGGCACCCTGAGCAAAGTTAAACTACCCAGTCCCGAAAGTGTGTGAAACAAGGCAGCACACACTCATCGAACAAGCGCCACACTCTCTATTACGGCAAAAAAGTGATTTTCTAGTTGCTGAATTAAATTAAAGGCAACCTGTGATATCACTAGTATTTTCCCTAAGAGATTTCCAGGCACATGGAATGCTTTCAGCACAAGAAAGTACTGGTGAGACCTGGTCAAGTTATCAGACTCATCCCTCAGCGGCTGAGAACAGACATAACTGTGGGTTTTCTATTCAAGGAAATGCTTGATCAAATAGCCCCAAACGTAATAAGTGGACGATTCATCAATTATGTTAGACCTGATATCTGATGTCAGCTCAGAAATATCCTCTAGTGGCGGGAAGTTATCAACTTGAAGACATTCAACATTGTCTGCAAGTGAACTTTTTTTTCGTGGTGCAAAGATATTGGCAACTCCTTGAGGAGTTCAGCCTTGTCATCCTCTACGTTTCCATTGTTCGACAGTTTGAACAGTTTCTTTATCCGTATGTGTTTTAGTTCTGAGGTGAACTGATACACATTTAGGCTTGTATTGCAGCCCAGCATTTGTCACATAGCTCCAAAGATGTTCTCAAGTGGGTCTTGCTGCAGGCGTCGTGCAAGTAAGAACTTAAAGTCATGGCTGTAAGAAATCTCCTCCGAGAGCATGAGGACACTCTTTACAGTAACTTCCCACCCTATGATGGTTTGTGGCTACATCCTACTTTGGAACTTCCGTGCTGAAATCCATCCGAGTTGCTGGTGCAGGAAATCGAGTACCTCAAATTCTCCTTTTAGAATGGCATGACGCAACTTCTGCCCTGTCTTCTTGAATTGTGAGCTATCTAGACAATCAAAAGGTCTGTCCACCCTATCGCAGAAATAAGCTACAGCCGTGGCTGTCTCAGTAAGACCTTTGCATAAACAAGGGATAGGACTGCGAGACAGACTGAAGCACTCAGTACCTGTGCGGCAAGCCTTACTTTCATGTTACTCAAGGGGTTTTGAAAAATGTGTCACACAGTAAGTTTCGGAGCCAATCGCAACCTCATCTCATGGGTAGAACGATAAAGTTCAACAATATGGGACTGCTCAATGACCTCATTTCCAATGCAAAATTTGTGTGCTTGGAGATTGTTCCTGGTTCTTTTGATGAGGAGCAGAACATCAAAGGTAAGGTAAACATGTTCGTTGTCAACTTCAAAAATGACTTATCAACAGACACACCAAGTTGGTAGGCCATGCTTATGTTTGAAGCCCCCTGATCACAGACCACAGCCTTTACTGTGAAGCCATCAGTCTTAAGCTGCCGTAATGAGAGGAATGAGGAGACTGCGGATAAAAGAAGACGGTGTTGAAGTGTGCACAACAGTGTATGCAAGGGGCTGAACCCACCTCCTGGAAATTCCAAAGAGCACAACAACCAAGGCTCTTTCTGCAACACCGTTCAACACCGTCACCTGTAAATTCATAGACAATGTCGTGCGCAGAGTCATAAGTCAAGTTCTTTTAGCAAACAATCTCATCAAAAATCGAGGTGCACGATTGCAGCCCGACAGCCCGACGGAAACAACAGAGCGAGAAGCTAAAGCCGCTCGACTCCACAAGCTCACACCGAGCATGCGATCACGCGGGTGGTCATGCGTCACCTTGTTTGATGCAAAGCCGACCGAACACGCTGCAGCAGAAACCACAAACGGGCGGCACGCACGGCACGGACGAACGACGCACGGACTAGCAGAGGCCATGCAGAATGATGCTGAGGCGACGGCGTGCAGGCAAGCAGGCGGGCAGGCCCACGGCAGGCCATTCATCACGTGGCTTTTGTGACGTATTAGATTAAACTATTTATTTGTTATAAGTATTTACATAAATCTAAAGCATAGCAATTTAAAAAATAAACACTTCTTACAGAAAGAGTTCTAACTAATTTTAACAAAAATAACAAAAAAGCACCACTTAGCGGAGGGCATTAAACGCACTATCTGGGCCGCGAATCGGCTTCTGTGTCCTCTCTTTACGTTTACTATATTACTCTATGACCTTCGGAACTTCTATTATACACACGTGTGGACACATCACGCATACACATACGGGCACATACAACGGCACACTAATCCGATCACTACACCAGAGCTCTGCGTTTCCGTCTTTTATACTGGTCGTTTTAAACGTACGGAATTTCTCGGTGACTGCCTAAGCAATAAAAAATGTTCCCAGCATGTTGATTTTTTTCCAGCAATGTCATACCTCTGAGAGTATTTTTAATGGCTCAGGGGATGAAACTCTTCATAAAACAAAAATGTTCGATCTTGCCGTAATTATTTGAAAGCCAATAAATCGAGCTGCTCCAATGCGGTTCCAAGCCATGAGTTTGTTTCCCCGCACGGCACTTCGTAGACAGTATTTCTATCGTAGTGTTTCTTTTTCTATTTGTGCTGTTCGCGCACGGATGCAATTGCCGTCTTAAATTAATCTCTGTAGGTCGGATATTCACTCAGCTGGAACTGATGCTTCACGGGCAGAGAAATCGCTTTTCGATCAAATTGAATGAAGTTAAAAGCCGCGACTTGCGGCTGGTGTTAAGTGTACGGAGCTACGACAAAGCGAGCTCGCGCTCATTCCAGCGCGCCACTTGGAGGGCAGTTCCTCCAAGAACCGTAATATATTTAAACAGCAAAATAAAGGACAGCTTTTTTCTCGATTTTACCTACTATTCTTTGTTAATGCAGCAATTCCACTGTAAATATACGTACTTTCCGTCATAATTTCGCATCGTTCAGTCCTTTCCCCAGAGCGCAATCGCTCTCGAAGACCGACAGTCACATTGGCCACTGTACGATAGTAGCTTACTGTTCAGACCAGTGTTCCAACATGACTATCCGCACGTCGATCGATTGCACCTAATCCCTCAAGCTCTTTAATGTAATGAAAAGCGGAATGTCAACCTGCTACACCCCGCCCCCTCGGATCACGGCCCGACCAGCGGCATCAATGCCGGACAGCTTACGTCATCTAATATTGTTACACCACTGATACGCGAACACACGGTCACATCGGCGATAATTCCAGTCTTCTGTTCACAACGCACAACACTGCCATCACGATGTTGCTGCTATGTTGCTGACACGCAGAAATACAGAACCACGTTGATTGCCGGTTGGCACTCGGCATCAGAAAACAGAACCGAACTCAGCGCGGAAGGCACCCAGGAAGCCGGCAGCAAAACCTGCCTGTCTTGGACGCAATTCCTGCGATTTCACTAACGTCGAAAACGTCGACACAGTTCCGCGTGGATCCCGAAAAACAAGGAGGTTTTAAATCTCCTTGCCCACCGACCGGAGACGGCCATATTGCCCAGTGTATGTAGCGCAGCTGACACTGCTCCGGAACTTCGCTGTTTCTAGCGGCTTCGTTTGCTCGTTTGATAAACTCAGTGGTAAAAACGTCGATGCAACCGAAATGTTCTGCACGTTTGGACTAGAAGACGGAATTACAAGCGGCCTTCGCTGCCGCTGAATTGCTCAATCAACTAAACAACATTTATTAAACAACATGCGCGACGTGGTCGAAAAACGAAGCCGAAAGAAGAAGAGTCGGGAGAGCGAAAGCTTTCTCCTGTCTGCCTGGAGAAGGAGAAAAAGTCTCGTTCCTCCATTCTTCTCGTGCCCGCTTGGGGGCGCGTCAGTAGAAGGGAGGAAGACGCGCCGTTGCTACCTTTTTCCTCTATTTTTTTTTAGAGTGTAGCCAAAATCAAGTTGTGGCATTATAGACCACCATAAGGTGCGTGAGTTTCGTTTGCCGCATTTATGGCGATAAGTGGTGCACTTCTAAATTGCATTATGCGGTGTTTTTTTACGTTTTGTATATGGTTACTTGTGAAGTAAAAGCTGTTGTTATACGTGCGATTTATTAAAGAAATAGATCGGCTTGGGCAAATGAAACACCGTGTTTTATTCGAAAGGGAAAACACTAGGAATGCGATAAATGTCCACAACCTGCCTGCCTACTCTCCATTTCTTGAATTATATTTGACTTTGTTTTGCAAAACAATAAAAAAGTGTGGGTTACTGACCTGCTCTTTTTAGTTGGATTATCGCTTTTGCATTCCCAATATTTTTATCATACCTTTTGGCTTCATTTTTGACGAAAATATTTTTATTTCACGTATTGACGTAGATTAAACATGCCACTTGCAACGGACGCAATTTTTAAAGTATGAATAATCAGCTCTGAGATATTTTGAACGTGTTTATTTGTGTAATTATTTGACCAGTAAATGCAAATATTACTGTTGCATATTACACGTAGCATTTGTTTGTTATATTCATTCGACTGGTCGCATTGCAGCTGAATGTCTTCAAAAAGGTGGGAGAATTGCCAAGATGTCGGTTGACCCTAAAAAAAGTAGCAAATAATTAAGACTAATAAGATTTACATGTACACTTCAGAAATTATAAAACTTTTAACTGAAGAAACTTTCCTTGAGTTAAGTTCACGAAATGTTGTAAAAGCTTTCATGATAAAATGGTACCTTATTTTAGAAGGGGAATGACTGTCACGTTCGACAATGTCCCTCAGTTCTGCGTCCTGATCGTTTTGACAAAAGCTCTGTAGAACAAAACAGGAATACACTTAGGGCAACCTGCAATAACTCAAATTTACATTTAATATGTCAGAGAAAACTCTCGACATTTTGAAATGCCATATTGAAAGATATATGTTTATGAGCGGAACGGTTATTTTAACGTCCGAACGGCAAGCCCCCTAGAGCTGAAAAGAAAGTGAAAAATATTTAAGAATTAAAAGGTTGATGAATTCCAACATGAAGAATGTGTAAATGAATTTGGTATCGGTCCCCTTGCGCGCCAAGCATGAACAGGTAGAGACTGATCATGAAAGTGCACCAAACATAAAGAATTCTTCAACAATAAGCAACGTTTTTGTTTACTTGTAAAAAAAAAAGCTATTTTGTTGTTGTTTTCTAAACGGAGTGGCGATTAACATGATCTCCCACCGGCACGCTGGAGGCCCTGCCGTAGCAGGTCTATTTGCCAATGGCTGAAAATGAACCTTGTATGTATTAAACTGACGAAAAACCTTACAGACGGAAGGAACGAAAATTCGTCCTTCATTCTCGCATCACCTTGAGAAGTAACATTTGGCCATCGGAACGCCCACATGCAAAGCAATGTTTGGTAATCTCGATTCGTGTAATGAATTTACAGTAGAGGGGGTTGTCTTCGTTTCAGACACAACCAATCAATACGCGCAGATTTATTTGATCTTCTGTAGCCTTCTTTTTCGCATTTTGCTGCCATCAACTAACATTTACAGGTCAGATTGTCAGGTCACCTAAAGGTGGATTTTATGGTAGGTATAATAACGATCAGAATGAAAGACTGACATTCCCTGCGCGTATACATCTTGAGTTATAATCTTGTTATTTTAATTTTGACGGATGTCAATAAAAACAAAAACGTATGCGTAAACAAATTTGACCGAAACGAATGAAAACTCCCACTAGAAGCCCTTTGCCTCCAGTTTTATATCTAATAAACGTAGCCTTTAATACTAAATCTACAGGAACACATTGAGAAGCGCTGCGAAGGACCAATACATCCCCAGAAAAACAGACTTTCTGGCTATAATCACAGACAGCATAAGAAACGGAATATCTGCATTTCTTCAGCTGTCGGTGACAATACAAGGTCAGTGATAGCCCTACGGAGTGCGGGGGTGACATTTAAATGCATTTATTATAATTTGCTTTATTTTGATTTGTGTTATTTTCAGTGCGGCAGAAACAGCTATGCTCCTTTTTAGTGGTGTGCTACGTCGTAATAATAAGAATTCACATCTCAAGAACATGTGCTTACATGTCAGAATGAACGGAAGACGCCAATTCACTTTCTAATTGTTTGTTTGCAAACAAAATATCAATATAAAACGTGTGTAAGCTGGATTCGAAATCGTTAAAAAGAAGAGAAAAGAACAGTTGCTAGACGGGTGGTGGAATCAGGGCTGTGTAAGACGGAATGATAAAACAATGAGCGTAAAAAACTAAACCTTTGAGTAAGACGTTAATATGCAAAGTTCAGTAGTGCTGCGCAATGATCAACAACATTAACAACCTTGTGCAAGAGCATGACCTCACTCATCATCCGTCTATTACACAAAGAGTGTGTGCTCTTTAGTACACCTATGCTTTCATAGTCATAAAACACACGTCTCGATGTCAATTAAGTTTTCACAATTTACGACGCTTTGTTTTTAACAAAGCGCGGCCAAATGCACACGGGAGTGTTGTTTCGGTTTGTTTCGTGTTTATATTTGGGCACCTGTTGTTGCCTTCGTCAAATACGACAATAGCAGCAAAGGGCACATTCTTTTAATTTAATTAGAAGATCGGTGATTCTTCCAATGCTTTGAACCTACAAATTTTTATACAGAGGTTTACCTTCGTGGTTGTTTAACATGATATCCCTTTTATAAAAAATGCACGCGCGCCAATGCACCCGTGATGAAAAGAACGCTTTCATTTTTAATTTCATTTTTATGAAGAAAATACTCACATATGCCAGTGATATAAAAAATAACTGGTCAGCATTGAACTCAGTCATGCATGGCAAACGCTGCGGCGTATCGGAGTGCTGCGTCAACAGTTTCCGATGAGCCTGAGAAACCAAATAACAGTTACGTCTAGAGTATACAAAAAGCTGTCACATTTATTTTATGCTCGGATTTTTTAAGATAAATGTCCACAACGCTCCAAAAAGACGAAGACACGCGAGGAGCAGTAGACATAAAAAACACTCAACTCACAATTTAATATTTATTGAGGAAACAACAACTATGTTAACGCCCATCACAGAATCGACGAGCACGTGCCGAAAGACGCAGTACCACTGTTTTTATAAATAAGATATTTAGTTGATGCAGTTATCTCACCCTCCCTTCTTTTGTTTTGACCATGCTGCTTACCCATCAATTTTTAAGCTATTTTGATTGTACTCTTCCACCTCAATAATAATGATGCCTTCAAAATTATGATTACATTTTGAAATCACATATTGTTAGGGTTGATGACACTCTTACAATGATATCGTCACATGGATGTTTTATTATCAGCTTTTCTTTATATAAATGACTTCTTGGAAGATATTAGCATTGTATTCTATTAGAGGGGACCCAAAAGTAACCGTAATAAATTTCTGGAAGGCGGGCAATTCGTAGTACCAATTTCCGCCGCAAGCAGCGCTTAGCGGCAGAAGCTATAGAGAGAATGGTCACTATGTAGACAAAATGGTCATTAATTGGTAAGAACAGGGCGAAAGTAAGGGTACCTAATTAGCTGAAGTTGTTTTAATGACCTTGGGCGCGCTGATTGACAGCTCTTGTGGCCAACTACTAGCCACAAATATTCTCCCAGTGGAAGCAATAAGCTTAACAAATACCCTCCAATCACAATTTCTAGGTAAGGATATATTAAAGTATTTCATTTCAGCACACTAGACTTGAAATCTGCGAATCTTTGTAACTGAAAGGGCAACGCACGTGGTGTTGTCTTCACTGCGACATTGAGAACGCACTCAAGCTTCCTTTTGATTGCACTCACGGTGGCATCGCTGCGGCGCCCACGACGGAAAGGGCGATACAAAATGAGGACTCAGCTCCGCGGGAATTTGGACTGAAACTCCGAACGTGAACCCCACATTCGCAGTTGCGCCTGGAGTTCCAGAAATTGTTTCTTGTCAATGTCACCTTTTCTGGCTCAGTGAAGGCACTCAACACTTTGACCCTCTCCTTTTCCACCAATATCTTATAATTATACATTCATGTACTTTCAGCATCATAAAAAAAAACTTGCGCCGCGTTACGCGAATTTTTTAAGGTCCTCCCAGCACATTCTTACTTTGCAACTTTATCACGGGCGGAATATGCGGAACCGGCGGGAGCCGGGGCTCTCCACCCCGGCACCCGCCGGCCACTCCAATTGACCAGGCTCTTTCTAGACACGGCTCTGCCTTTCCGGGTCATGTTGCCGACCAACGTCATCTGCTAAAGTTCTAGGGGCATGTTGCAAATATTTTCCCCAAGAGTTTCAAAACCATTTCTCGTCTTTTGCAATATCTGATTTGAAGAAACAGCGTGCGGCTGTGAAAATCATTGTTTTCTTTTAAAGTAAATGGCGGCAGAAATTTATGTAATACTTCAGCAAGCTTACAAGGAAGATGCTATGAAGAAATCGTAGGCATACGCGTGGTTTTCTCGCTTTAAGGCTGACGAATTATTGATCAACGACCAAACTCGCTCAGGGCCACCCTGGACCTTCTCAACAGATAAAAAGCATAAAGATATTTCATGCACTGTTCATTCAGAGCTTGTTCCTTCTGTTGAAACTGTTTTTGAGGTGTTTTACCTGAGCATTTTGTGACGCTTTCGCAACTCAGTGAGGGGAAACACCCCGATTTGTGGGGAATGGGAAGGTGGTGGTTCCGTCACGACAATGCTCCAGCACACACGGCTCTCTCAGTGCAACAATGTTTGAACGAAAATAACGTATAACACCTCTTCTTCCCCCCCCCTTCCCTTTTATTTAGTGGACTTCGTCCCGTGTGACTTTTTTCTGCACGCCCTTATAAAAAAAATTCTGGAGGAAAAATGTTTTGCGCACGTCGAAGATCCTTCAAATCAGGCATTGCAAAAAAAAAAAAGAAAAAAAAAACGAGGAGTGCTTTTGAGGCGCTTGGGAATAAAATTCACAATGCTGACCGAAACATTGACTCGAGAGGGGTGCCGCTAAGCGCAGCTGGCGGCGGAAGCTGCTACTACAAACGGCCCACCCTCCGGAAGTTTATTGAATTACTTTTGGGACCCCCACCGTACTCATTTTATCTTATTTTGTATTAGTTTGCGCGCTGCGTAGATCTAAAACATAAATCAACTCTCCAGTACTACTGCTTTGCTTCTCGTGCTTCATTAATCTTGATACTCACCTCAAATGCAGTTTGTAGGCCCTTAATATCGGCAATATTTTCGTCAAATGTTCGATATCCACTAATCTGTTAAAAATGCACGACACATTAGGTACGGCACAAGTATGTAAACACACTAGGCTAAATATATTACGTTCAAGCCAGTTTCTTCTTCCGTCTGATCATACAATTCCTCGACACATTGTTCGAGGGGTTTGAAATTCTGCGTCGTTTCGTTGTTCCACCAGTTGCGCTTGTTTCCATTCTCGTCGTAGTAACTTCCTAGAAATTATTTATAGTTTTAAATAGAGTTATCATATATGTATTATTAATATACAAACCTGGATAAAAAAAGCCGTGATTAAGCTCGTGTCCTAGAATCCATCCCAGGGTTCCCATTTTGACAGAGCTGTAGTCGTTGAAGTTAAATATATATTAATCTCATGCGCGTTAGTTAATTTTAGAGTAGCAAATCCAGAAACGATTGTTGAAAGCATCTTCATCTAAACTCACGATGGCAGTCCAGAGGAGTAGAACGGGTGTTGCAATGTTACCGCCGTCAATACTGTTGAAGGAAAGTGTAAAGTAAATTAGAAATCTTGTTACGATCATTAAAACGCGAACGAAAAGAAAAAAAAAAAAACTTTACCAACTGAATTTTCCAGATACAAATAAGCGGCAAACACTTCCGCCACTTCATGGGACCATCTAGAAATAAAATTTATTAGCCACCGGGGCTGTAGAATAGTTGTTAAAAACGCAGTTAAGTCTATTCGCGTGACAGAAAGTGCATATTGTTTCATCATTTGCTAAACTTTAGCAAACTGTGAGAGCTGATGCTTCATTCAAACAGCTAGAGCCACGCAACCTCGCAACATGCGTTGTCTCTGTGTGTGCATGTCATTTCTCGCTAATACAACCAGGCGCTTCGAATACGCCAAGGAAACATTTAGGATTCCATATCCGTGTATATGTGGCTTCTTGATTTTGTGCGAACATTGATACAAGTTAAGTGAACTATGATTTGTAAACTATCAAAATAAATAACTCTTCAAGCAAATATTCGCTAGCTGTACACTACGCGACAGGGTTAACACAAACACGACATCAGCGATTTTTTAACTTTTACTGGGACAAGAAATTGCTGAGCACAAAGTTGCACCGTTTAGGTTGGAGCCCCGAATAAGCACTCTTTGATATACTAGCACATTTGATAGCAGCTATTTAGTAGACCGATTTTTCCGAGAGCGTTCGGTGCATGCGTGGCGCTACCATAACCTTAGTTCACAGGAGGCAGGAGGCAGAGGTCAGGGAGCCGCAGAGCCGCAGCGAGGTTTATGCACCGTTCAGAAACGGTAAAGCTATTGTGATGCATCGCGGAAGCGGAGGCGTAGCCAAACTGGCTGGTGAGATTGATGTAATATATAGTTCCCGTCTGCTTAAAGGGTTACGTCAACAAAGTGGAAAATATACCCTTCGTGTTCAGAAATAGGCTGAATATGATCCACAATATCCGTAAATGACAATCGCACGTTTGTATTTCGAGCCTGATGGCCATATTTTTCGTTATAAACGGCCCACTGTGGCAAACGCTCGGAGAGCAGCCAGGGGACAGCACGTGACATCTGGCGCAATCGTAACGTAGATTGTCTCGGGACCAGCAAAGCTGCGGCGAGGCTGGCGTCGACAGGATGTCCTTGCCATTCCAGCTACCGAAGCGGCCGAAGCACGCCAGCGGTCGGGCCACCGCAACTAACCCCAAAGCTGCTTTTGTCCGAACTTTGAGTGGCAGGTTAATCTTCTATAATCTTGCAAAGCGATAATAGCGACGTCTGGGCACACAAACGAGAGTTCCAGTGAGAGGGGAGTTCCTCCTTCCCCTCGTCTGTCGTGGTGGCCGGATGTGAGTCAGGCATCCTCACTACATGTCAAAAGGTTCCTAGACTGGCATTGCAAACGAGACTTTAGAGACATCCACCAGGTGGTTTCTACTAATCATTTAATTCGTTTTAGAATTCCTTTTCGCGTTGTTATCAACAAGAGATTGGTGAATCTGATGTGATACTGGCGTCTCGAACACGAATAGACCAAGAAATAAGCGCCAAAATTTCGTTGTAGTATCCCTTTAAAGAAGCGCTGAAACTAAGAGGAAACAATTTTTTCCTACCTGATTAGGACAGGCATGTCTCAAAAATGTTGTTCGTCGAAAAAAAGTTTTTCCCAATATTTATACTACAATACGGAATTTTTCATTTCCGGGCGAAACCGAAACTATAACCCCCTGGGATGATGATGATAGCATTTGTTTCCAACTGGTGTGAGCTCTGAGGCAATACTGAGGTCCAGAGAAGTTCGCTGGACCTCAGTGTGACCTCAGGGTATGTTTTTAATAAAGCAAAAAAAGAAAAACTAAACTTCTCGAAACCGAAACCGAAACATGAGCACGCAAGCTCATGGCCGTGGCATATGGACGAGGTGTATCGAGGAGGAGGGAGAAATGTAGAGTAAACGAGTGTTGCCGGAAGTCACATGGCTACCCGACTACATTTTTTTTTCTGCGCTACTCTTGCATGTGAAGGAGACGACGACGACGACGACGAAGTTGCGTGCACCGTTTGTCGTGCCATTGTTTTTCACTTATGTCCCATCCTCTCGATGTTCATACGCTTGAAAATCGATTGGCTGGTACCCCCAACGACAGTTCAGAAGTAGCGCCCCCACTTCCTTCACAACGTTAGTCCGTCGCCAACCGCCATTGCGTCGCTCAGCCCGCGGTACGTCGCCATTTTGAATCTGACGTAGCAGGTAACCGTGATGAAATACAGGCTCAGTAAACACAGAGCGCATACGTAGTACATGCACGTCTGGGACCTGTGCAACACCTTTTACAAACGTTTTTGGGTTTTTTTAGATGCCACAAATATTGGGTTCATATTTGTTTCTACTTTTACTATTGAATGTGCGCCTTAGATGACACACGACTTTGAATATATTTGGCACTCATAGTTTGAACACCAAGTGATCGTGGAAAAGACAGTGAGCGCGACTGAAACCGGTCAATTCTCGGCCGGCTGCTTTCGGGCGGAAGGAAAACGAATTTCGTGCCGCAAATTGTGTTCTGGCCAGTTCGACTCTTATAGGTCATGCTTTAATCAAATTCTCGGCCAGCATAATTACCCTAATAATGATGTTTAAAGCCCGAGACTGTGGTGAAGAAAAATAGGCAACTTTGAAGTCGGAAAAAAAAAAGGCACGCGAGAAGACGTCTCAGACTAACACTACCTGGAAAGCAGAATGCCTCCACACTGTCATCACAGTCGGATCGATCGAGGCCTGAGATTGGGCACGATTGCTGCGTCAGCACGATTGCTGTGTTCTACCAACGTGTCGAAGGGCGGACTCGTGCCCAATAGGCCGAGTGTTGCTCAAACGCAACTAAATCGTTTCTTTTCTCTCCTTACTTATATACCCCCAATTGACACTAGCAGCTCCTCTCCCGGACACAGACTTCGGTCACAATGCACCGATGTGTGCATTTGAATGATAGTGCCGATGTCTATCGGGAGTATATAAGGAGCGAGAGAAAAACGATTTAGATGCGTTTGAGATGTCTTCTCCTGTGCATTATTTTTTTTTTTTCGTCTTCAAAGTTTTCTATTTTTTCCTCACCAGAGTCTCGGGTTTTGAATATCATGATGAACTATTGCCGAATTGCCTCCTCACCCATTGTATTTTCAATATTACCATGTCAGTGTCACTTTAAGAAATGCATGACATGGCTTTATTATGTTCGCGTCTTTTTATTCGCGATTCGTTCTTTCGGATTATCGGCTAATGCCTGAAGCTTATAAGATATTTGCTACGGAACGGTAATAAAGCGCTCGGCACTCCCCGGGTGTTTTTGAAATTGTCAATTCAAAAGGAAAAATATCGGCTATTTCTTGTTTATGCTAGTGCAACAAAATAGTTAAAGGATTACACTTACTACAATATATTGGCTAAATAAAAAAAATAAAAAAACGAATACGGGGGAGGTAGCCACATACACTCTGTCGCTAACCACAGGCCAAATAGCTGTTTTTCCCTCAAACGTAAAATAAGGGCTATGCGACAAACACAGTCAAGTTGGCAAAAACAACAATTCTTTAACAGTTATTGCAAGGCGTCCAGAACTACCTGTGTTTAATTCACGTGCACACGGGACGACACGTAGTGGTCCTGAAGTTCTGCGACACTCAAGCGAACTTCTTGTTTTGCGTGTTCCTGTAATAATACTTATCTACGCAGAGGACTAGTTTTGTCCGCGTCATTATCATTTTCCTTCATATTAACTACATACGAATCGTTCCGTTTATTATTGCAATAATCACGAATAACACACACAAAATTTTTAAGAAGGATTGTAGTTCCTTGAAGCGGCTGAAACATGCTGGCTGCCAAACGGTTCTATCTTAATGTGAAAATTGAGAAGTCAAAAGATCCGTAAGCCCCCACACCAGAAAAGGCAAAGGCATGTATTGGCTATCTGTATGAATGCTTTTTTATACGCTTTATTGCTTCTGGGAGCGGGTTGGTCTGCACGCGCATCGGTTTATATGCAAGACAAGGTTTCTGGTCTTGTGTTCAATCTTCAGCTTATATATGCAAATGTGTTCGTTTTGTGTTGGAATGCACGGGGGCGTGCATCTGTGTTGTATCTTTGCGAGGAGCGCGTGCGACCATTTTTTGCGTGTGCGACAGCGTGATATTCCGCACATGCGATTAGCTGTCACTGCCCGCACCTGAAGCGCATCGGTGTAATCAGAGAGATTTATGTTAGAGAGTTGAATTCTCGCAACGGGGTTTTTAAGAAATATGGATGAAATCAAACTAAACCTACTGTCTCTAAAAACCTACACCAAATGGCAGTACAGCTAATATTAAATTATTCATTTACTGAATGCACCCTCAGGACCCGGAGGCATTGTGAAAGAAGATACAAAAACAGGTAGTAAAACTGCGACGTATGAACAATAAGAAATATATCGCAATAAATAAAGACTCAAATAGGTCATGATTGCAAGAATGGTTAGTGATAGCATTTGGAAACAGGTTAGGGTTTGTGATGGTAGCAATCGAAACGGGGAGGTTGTTTTATTTTTGTGGTCTACAGAAAAGAAGGATAAGTAAAATGCCGCTGTTAATGAGCTGGGGAACGCATAAAACCGCATATAAAAAAATCAAGTAAGATAACTATGAAGTCAAAGAAATTAATATATGCATTTCTTAACTGCGCTGCAAAGGGTTACGAAAACTACACTGAGACGAAAGAGACAACACGACATGCAGGCTGCATTGTTAAAATCATGAATAACCAACTAGCATAATCCCAAGCACTCATTAGATATGCTTAAAGAGGAGGACACGGTTTCAGAAGCACTTATTTCTAAGTTGAAAACAGTACGCTCATAGAAATATTTCAACATAATAAATAAAAGACTTGCCAAGGAATCAATGATCCTGTTTGCCTTGTCCGACGTATCCCCCGTTTTACTGTATAGACCCACAGCTGCTACAGCCTGTCAGCAGACTCAGTGCGCTACAATACAGAACATTGGTGGAACCCCAGTACCTAGACCAGTGAAGGTGCCTGTTTGTGTGAACAGGTGCCCGCGTGAGGCGTTGTAATAAAAATAAAGAAGAAATATTCTTCTCGCCTATTCCTTGGGGAAAACTTCTCAATTGTTATCCCGTATCAGGAACAGTGCGCAAACACTATCATTAATCATCTAGAAATTTACACCAAGAAATCATACAATTGATTTTCCCGCTAAGTGAATTAGGCTGACGAAATATCTGATGAGGCAACCATTACTACTTTTAACGCCTCTCTACTTATTAATGTAGAGCAAAAACAATGAAGTTTAGCTTTGCGAACCACCATCAATATCTCGGCGACCAAGTCCCAAAAGTGTTTCCTGTGACTTTCATTAAAAGCAGCACACTCTACAGGGTAAACTTTTGTTTTTTTAGTAACTATATTAACTTCTTCGCATTGTGAAACAATTATGCACAGAAGACCTGAGAAAGCGACGGAGATGGCAGTTGTCTGGTTTATATAGTTAAGTTTCTATTTTCGAAAGAGTCAAATGGAACTACTCTAGAATTGGGACATAAATTGGCGAATAGTGGTCGGCAAGCCTTATAATGTGACTGGCCTCCTCTTAAGTACAAATCATATCATGGTCTTAAGATTCCAGAGGAGGAAAGCATTCAGGAACGAGTAAGTGCTTATCACACTTCTGGCAATTTTTAGTCGGGTTTTCTTTTTTGACAGCTGGTGTACTTACGGGTGGAACCAGCTGGACAATGAAGGAAGGAGAAACAGAAAATACAGCCAATCGCTGGACTACACACTATTTTAATAAATCGTCCTTCTCTCCTACTAGATCTTATGCGTATCAATTTTTTTTTTAATTATGCTTTTTTATTTTTATTTATTCTTAGCAAGGAGGGCGCCCTTCAGAAAGAGCTTTTCTTGCGGTTGCAGAGTTACCACTCATTCACACTGGAATCTAAAGATCCAGTACAATTGCACGCGCACTCGAGGACATCAAGTGCGCGTGAAATTGCACTGGATCACTATACAACCGCGTTCGCAACCGCTTTGCGAACGCGGATCCGCTTCCAGTGTGAATGAGCGGTTATTGAGGCGGAGCTCAGACAGTTTTCTTCTTCGTTGTCAATAGCCAAGGCCTCCAACATCTCTCTTGCAAGCTGGTTTTTATGGTGCCATATGATGCTGGCTTGCTCAAGCTTTGGTCTGCACTTGCAAGTTCGACAATGGGCAGCGAGGTGTCCTGGCCGCGCGAGATTCTTAACGTTGGCCACGTGTTCACGTACATGGTCGTTTATGCATCTCCCGGTCTGTCCGATATAGCATCGTCCACATGTTAACGGTATGCTGTAAACGACTCCTTTTTGGCACGGAAAGTATTTTGTCCTGTGCCGGGTGTCACACATATCGTTCTTGTCCGTTTGTGTCTGATTGATCCTGCGGCATAGGGAATGAGCCTTATTGGGGGCTGAGCACACAACTTAAACGTTTTGCCGGTTTGCTATTTTTTCAATTTCCACAAATTGAAAAAAATAGCAAACCGGCGAAACGTTCAAGTTGTGTGCTCAGCCCCCAATAAGGCTCATTCCCTATGCCGCAGGATCAATCAGACACAAACGGACAAGAAAGATATGTGTGACACCCGGCACAGGACAAAATACTTTCCGTGCCAAAAAGGAGTCGTTTACAGCATACCGTTAACATGTGGACGATGCTATATCGGACAGACCGGGAGATGCATAAACGACCATGTACGTGAACACGTGGCCAACGTTAAGAATCTCGCGCGGCCAGGACACCTCGCTGCCCATTGTCGAACTTGCAAGTGCAGACCAAAGCTTGAGCAAGCCAGCGTCATATGGCACCATAAAAACCAGCTTGCAAGGAAGATGTTGGAGGCCTTGGCTATAGACCACGAAGAAGAAAACTGTGTCATCTTCGCCTCAATAGAGAGTTTTAATAATACGTATAAGAGCAAACGCAAGCACCCTAAGTTAGCGTTAACGCTGCGTCCTCCACACTGCGCATGAGCCATACGTACGTACTGCAGCGAGCTATGCGTACGTACGCTCGCTATCGCTTTTTGCGAGCGTACGTAGCGGTCCCCTGCGTGCCATTCTCGTTGCTCTCGTCGCGCACGGGAAAGCGCGAGACTACTCCAGTTTGGAAAATGGCGGCGATGAGGCAAACCAGTGGAAGTGCTACGCGCGTTGTACGGGTTCGCTTCACCATTGAAGATGAACTCAACCTTGTAAAGGAAAGAGAAAGAAGAAGGGAGAAAGGGCGAGGCTCGTCGCGAGCGAGGACACGCGGAGTTCGGAGCTGGAGACAGACGAAAGTACCGATGCCGAGCAAGGCCTCCAACTGAAGACTCGGACCATTCGACAGCCTTGGCCCTCCTCTTCCTCGGACTCTGAACTTAAGTACAGATTAAATCTTTTCCCAATGGTAGCATTTCCCCGTGTGACTTCCTCGGAGCGAGTGGAGCTCGGCCTGATCCGGCGGTATTGACAGGCGGTATCAACGCGATGAACCCTTTCGAGCGCCCACAAATATTGGTGTCGATAGCCAAGAACGTTGGCGACGCCGTCGAACCTAGAAAGGTGTTTACCATGCGGTCGGTAAACGAGCGGTGGGACCTATTGCTTGCATGCCTCCAAGCAAATGACGAGGCCAACATAAGATTGTAGGGATCCCCCAACACACTGGAGCGAACCATAGATCAAACTACTGGTCACACAGACCTAAAAAAAAAGACAAAACACGTTCACAACAGGCAACTGGAAAGAGATTCACTCACCTCGTAGCAAAGCGAGGAGATTCGCGGTGTTAAATTGGCTTGACCGAGTACCCGCCTTGGATTGTTTGAAGCAGTTCGCAGGAGCACATCTAGATGGCGCTGCAACACTTAACGTATGCGTTTGCCTTCCGCTATACTAAAAGTGCGCGTTCAACGCACTCCGTAACGTTACGTCCACAGCAACGTTACTAGATTACCTCAGTTGTAACTCCCGCGGAGGGGGTACCCCCCCTCACTCACCTCAATCCGCCTAGAGTCGTTCGAAGCGCCATCTATATTTTCGTTTCATAACTGTGCATTCTAAAGAGCACAGCTGAAGCGCCAAATGGCGATCACAACGCCGCCATTTCTCCCGCAGCGGTCACTCGAGGAACTGCACGCGACATCTATTTTTGGCTTCAATCGGGTTCCAGGGGTTCCACCCCCGTCTCCCTTGCGGACGCGCCGCGAAATACCTCCACAGTTAAAATGCGCCTAGGTCGGGACGCGCTACCTGAAATCCCCGCTGAGGCATGGTTGTATAAAAACAATATTAATTGTGCTGCAAAACCTTGAAAACTAAAACTTTTAGAAAACATCACCCGCCCCCATTTTGTACTAATCTCTAATAAAAGTTACTACAAAAAGAGTTTTTTTCGTTGGTTTTTACGTTTCTAGTGACGTTGAAACGGACGTATCCCGATTCAGTTACCAAAGCAGCCGTCCGGTGGCGCGTTGAGCGAATCTGGGCGAGTCGTGGTGAGTGAGGAGGGGTACTGTTCGTGCATGCAGCGTCTATGAACAGTTCCGTAACTGAGTTAATCTAATAACGTTGGTCCACAGCTAGCGTGCGTTGTACGTAGTACTGGAGAGCTTTAGTACTGCGTATAAAGGCCGGTTCAGACACTTGCGTTTGAGTGCGTTTGACTGCGTTGCGTCGAGAACCGAAAGCGAGTCACCGGCACATCTGTGCTTCGTATGAAGCGTGGAATCCAATTCAAGGAATCATCTTGGCACGCGATATAAGCAGCAGGAATCTCCTGGTTTCTCGCTGCCGCAACGCAGTCAACCGCAGTCAACCGCAACTGTGTGAACCGGGCTTAAAGCCTGGTTCAGACAGTTGCGTTTGACTGCGGTTGACTGCGTTGCGGCTGCAAGAAACCAGGACATCCCTGCTGCTTATATCGCGTGCCAAGATGATTCCTTGAATTGGATTCCACGCTTCAAACGAAGCACAGATGTGCCGGTGACTGGCTTTCTGCACTCGACGCAACGCAGTCAAACGCACTCAAACGCAAGTGTCTGAACCGGCCTTTAAGAGCAAACGCAAGCACCCTAGGTTAGCGTTAACGCTGCGTCCTCCACACTGCGCATGAGCCATATGTACGCACTGCAGCGAGCTATGCGTACGTACGCTCGCTATCGCTTTTTGCGAGCGTACGTAGCGGTCCCCTGCGTGCCATTCTCGTTGCTCTCCTCGCGCACGGGAAAGCGCGAGACTACTCCAGTTTGGAAAATGGCGGCGGTGAGGCAAACCAGTGGAAGTGCTACGCGCATTGTACGGGTTCGCTTCACCATTGAAGATGACCTCAACCTTGTGGAAGAAAGAGAAAGAAGGGAAAAAGGGCGAGGCTCGTGGCGGGCGAGGACAAGCGGAGTTTGGAGCTGGAGACAGACGAAAGAGCCGGTGCCGAGCAAGGCCTCCAACTGAAGACCCGAGCCACTAGGCAGCCTTGGCCCTCCTCTTCATCGGTCTCTGAACTGAAGTACAGATAAAACCTTTTTTCCCAATGGTAGCGCTTCCCTGTGTGACTTTCTTGGAGCGAGCGGAACTCAGCCTGATCGGGCGGTATTGACAGGCGACCCACAACCTCCTCAAACAAATCAACGCGACGAACCCTTTCGAGCGCTCACAAAGATGGGTGTCGATAGCCAAGAACGTTGGCGACGCCGTCGAACCCAAAACGGTGTTTACTGTGCAGTCGGTACGCGGGCGGTGCGGCCTATTGCTTGCATACTTCCAAGCAATGGACCTCTTGGCGAATATGTGCTGCCTCCTAGACACGCGACTGGGTTCGAGGCTAAGTGGCGAGAAAACAACGCGCGCGCAAGGCCTCTCCCACCCGTTCCACACCCAAAACGTCAGCTACATCCTGTTCACCAATTGAGGCGCTGTGACCTAGATACGGTTCCCCCAAACTAGCCTTTGTCCCCATCGTGCGTAATCTTCCGCCCCGAAGTCGACACAACGAAACCATCTTCCCTCTCTGCTAGGCCAGTAGGAAGAAAGAGAGGGTACTGAAACTATTTACTCTCGAACCGATGTTTCTACAAAAGGTCCATTCCAGAACCCGGGCGATAATAGTTCCGACAGCCGAAGGCTACACAGTTCATCGGCATGATTGCGGTGCACGTCGTAATCTAGAATGGGCGTCGTCAGTACGTTGACTCGTGTTCACCTTGTTCGCAACATCAAAACTTGAGTCTCGATGGTCTCCAAGGCGCTCAAAGGCGAGAAATGCAAGATGGCGGATTGTTTGGAACTAGATACTCTCGAACCCAGGCGCATCAAATACTCCGCGCATGCGTACCGCGTATTTCTACAAAAGGTCCATTGACGAGGCCAACATAAGATAGTAGGGATCCCGCAACACACTGGAGCAAACCATAGATCGAACTGCTGGTCGCATAGTCCTAAAAAGAAAGACAAGACATGTTCAGAAAAGGCAACGGGAAAGAGATTCACGTATTTCGTAGCAAAGCTGGCAAAGCGAGAAGATTCGCGGTGTTGGATTGGCTTGACCGAATACTACGCTTAGAATTGTTTGAAGCAGTTCGCAGGAGCACATCTAGATGGCGCTGCAAGTCTTTACGTATGCGTTTGCCTTCCGCTATACTAAAAGTGCGCGTTCAACGCGCTTCGCAACGTTACGTCGACAGCTTGTGTGCGTTGTACGCAGTGCTGACGCAAGGGTCTTTACGCTATTCTAAAACGCAAGGGTCTTTACGCTATTCTAAAACTCTCTATTAACTCTGCAACCGCAAAAAAAGCTCCTTCTGAAGGGCGCCCTCCCTGCTAAGTATAAATAAAAATAAAAAAGCATAATTAAAAAAATATTGATACGCATAAATCTAGTAGAAGAGGAGGACGATTCTTTAAAATAGTTGGTAGTCCAGCGATTGGTTGTCTTTTTTGTTTCTCCTTCCTTCATTGTTCAGCTGGTTCCGCCCGTAATGTATCATAACCAGCTAGCTCAACTCATCCCTGTAGTATGGTGTGCTTAAACCGTAATGAAGAATATATAGAAGAATCTTGGGTGAGGACGAAAAGCTAGTCGATGTCATTATGCTTCTTTAAATGTTTCCATCGAAGAGAAAGCATCTTTTTCAACAAAATAAACCAACAAAGCCAAAACGCTTACAAACTAAATAGCAAATGCCCAGACATGGTCGTAGTTTAACATACATTTTAATGCAAACACGATAACTGAATTATTACTGCAATATGTGTCCAATCTATTCTTTTTTAAATACCATGAGATCTGACCACTGCAGTGGTGTACAGAGACACGTGTAAATGTTTTCTTTTGCAAGAGATAAAAACATGTATACTTACTCTTTACGCCGATTGTGGGGACTGTGCACCTTCTGTAATTTATTAATAGCATTGTTTTTTCTGAATGTCAGGTAAATATCAAGGAATGGATCATTTCGTGTCATGTTCCCAACCTGCATAAAACACATTAAGGTCCGTTACATCCACTTAAATCTGTTCTCTAACGCTTTTAACAATATTTTTTTAAGCGTCCTCCCCAAATGTTTGTTTTCCCGCACTACACAAAAATGGCGCTAATTCAGTAAAACGTCTTAAGCCGGGTCACACTGCTCATACATCATATAAAAAAAAGCGAGTCTGCAAACGCGAGTCACCGCAATGTCCGTGGTTTGAATGTCGCGTGCCAAGACTTCTGCTTGAACTCATTGGCATGCTACATTCGAAGCGCGGATCTCGTGGTGACTTTCATTATAATCTGTGTGCTGACTGCCTTTTGTATGACGTACAAGCAGTGTGCCCCCGGCTTTAGGCTGCTCTTAAAGGGGCGATGCAACAATTTTTGTACTTTGCGGAAATTCCACTTTGAACGGATCCCTGACGTTAATGACCTACGAAACACGCATTCGTTTTTCACCCCACGCAATTAGCCCCGAGAGCGAACACAGGCGTCGCTGTGGTCGGCCTTCCACGATTGGCCGAACGCTGACTATGACGTCAGAAAGGGATTTATCATCGACGGAAATAAGAGGAATGACAGAACTTTAATTTTGACGGTGTTGGCAGTGTCCCTTTGAGAGCGCAATGATTTCAAGCTTCCACCATGCTATTTACAAACACCATCGAACTTGTTATTTTCAAGGTAATGACGTCACAAAGGGGAACCATAGGAGGGCGCCACCAAAACATTTCGCCGCTAATAGAAGTCGCAGAAAAAAATAAAGAAAAACGAGCAGAGTTTACCCCCTCAACTCGCAGCCAGAACAAGCGACCGCGTGATCTGGAGCCGATTATATGCCGCCAATGTTGATCATAGTCATGGGCTGGGGTTGGCAAAGCACAGGACACGCGCTGAGTTCCAGACATTGTTATGGCTCGGCTATTGTCGTCGTTGCAGCGATTGGACACGGGCCACTACCCGATTTCTACTCGAGCTAGTAATTGTCACGAGCCCAAATCGAGTGCCCACGCAATGCTCGGGTCGAATCTATGAACAGCATTCAAATGTCGTCATATGGGTGTACTGCGGTCCCCACGTTACGTCATCGAATTTCGCAAAGGAGAGATTGCATGAAAATGATCGCTTTTGACCTTGAAATTACACCGCAACAAAGGAGATTATTGGCCAGTGGCGGTGAGTGCGAGTATCCTTGAGTTACTTCGTCTCACCCTACGATGGACTAAAGGCAGAAGCTACGAACCGTCAGATCCAATCGCGAGCCACTTAGACATTGTGTGGTACTTCGTTTCAAAGCACGTAACCGTGCCGACGTCTCGGATCACTGATAGGAATGGGCCGACAGTGGTTCGGATCGAGCAATGAGTGACTCAACAATTTCACATTGCAAAGAAAGCCACGGCTTACTGGTTCATTGCAATGTCGAAGCTATAAACAATGACGCAGCGTTTTTGGATTCGGAGCATTATTCGTCCAAACCTAACCAATGGTAAGCGTGTCACAGTTTAGCGCGGAACGTGATTGGACCTGGCGGCCCGTGGCTTTGGCCTTTAGTCCATCGTAGGATGAGACCAAGTGTAGTACCAGTAAGCTCGTGTAAAGTGAAAAACATTCCAATTGAATATCGTTGCACCGCTCTTTTAAATAAATTTAATCCAAGCGCGAAACCAAAATTTAAGCGACAATTGAATATTGATAAAGCTGGTAAATGTATTTGTATTTATTTCTCCGTTGAACTACTCATACACATTGACCACATGTAATTAAAATTGTACTTCAATATGCTCACGTGTTTGTACATGTCTTTCAAGACTTCTTCCTTGTATATTTCTTCGGGGTAGCCTATTTTAAAAACCACATTTTTGAGCTGCAAGCAAACAATAAACATTACTTCTTTAAATCCATCAAATAATTCACATCTCATTTCAAACAAACTTACCTTATTTTTTGCCTCTTCTTTGGTCTCGTTGTCCATCCATGTGGTATTTTGAATAACAGCTTCATGAGCTTCTCTAATACGTTCGGCATGTAACTCTACCTGAAAATGGAAGCATATTTCTAACCCGAAAAAATACTCTTTAGGATGTTCGATATACGTTTCCAATTTCACACAAAAATTATTCGCTGCACGCACCGAGCGAATGAAAATGAATTGTTTCCGCTCTAAATATGCTTGACTCAAAATTACGACATGAATCAATTTTAAACTATTTGTATCAAATTAGTTTGTACCGGTTCTATTTTTCACACAGAAAATAAAATAAAGTATTGTAGACTATCAGTTTAGAATATGAAAGTCATGAACACGTTGGGCTATAATGAGCTACTGCTTACCAGTCTCCACATTGTCATGATTTTTTTTTTTTATGTCGAATGTTTTTTTTTTTAGGCAGAGTTAGTGTAGGGGTGGTCGCATTTTTCCGCGTCGCCGAAATCGCGTTTTGTATGAAGAACTTGTTTATGCGGAGAGCAAATTCGTCTGCTTCTTGCGCAAGATATTGCGGTCAGGTCAGAAACACGCCGAGTTCTGATTGGCTCTAATTGAAGGATAGTAGATAGACCTCAAAGCAAGCTGCTTCGAGGGCTACCCACTATCCTACAATAAGAGCCAATTAAAGCCCGGCGTTCTGACGTTACCACAACCCCTCCAAGAAAAGCAGACGAACTTGACTCCGCAAAGGTCCCGGTACGTGCTGAACCTATAGTTCGTTCATCACGGACGGAGTTATATCTTTCCAACGGCCGAAGTCATCACTTTTAACCACAGGACAGGGGCATGCGGGCACATAAACCTACACAGCCAGCAGAACACCTAAGTACACTAGTCAATGGGCAGGCCGTTATGTAGTCCTGACGAAGTGCCAAGGACGCGGGTGTCGGACGGAAGCCACGCCGGCGAAGAGCTCGGATCATGTTCCAGTGCTTGGCGAAAAGGCGGGGGGGGGGGGGGGGGGGGGGGGGGGAGGGGACTGCGACGGACCCGAGCGCGGCAGAGGTTTACGAGTAAAGGTACATTTAAGGTACGTTTATACTCCAACGTAACGTCGACGGGCGCGGCGTAGCGCAGCGCGCACATATACTGATTGGTCGCAGATATCGAGTTCCTGGTTGCCGGCCAATGAAAGGCGCGCGTTCTGCCCTACGCTGCGTTCACTGCGCTCAACGTCGGAGTATAAACAGCCCTTTATACTCCAACGTAACGTCGTCGGGCGCCGCGTAGCGCAGCGCGCGCAGGTAATTATTGGTTGCAGATATCGAGTTCCTGGTTGCCGGCCAATAAAAGGCGCGCGTTCTGCGCTACGCTGCGTTCAGTGCGCTCAACGTCGGAGTATAAACAGCCCTTAAACGTAGACATAGTGTTTGGTGAAACACCGAAAGTGGTCTCCGTATTCTTGGAATCCTGCGTGCTCCTTCGCTGAGTTTGCGTTTACGAAGCAAATATGTTGTGTCGGGCAAGTTCTTCGTTTATCTAGTTTTTTAACGTACCTAATGCTCGCGCTCCGTTGTTGCGGAAATATTTTCCCCGTGAGGCACGTTTTGGGGATTCTTGCCGGAATCATCGCGGTCACTTTATTTTTGCCTCCAGAAACGAACCAGGCCCGGGCACTAGAAGGGTTGAAAACTGAGCTAGTTGGTAGGAATTCATCCTAGTCAAAAGCGCGCCAAAGACGAGGACATTGAATATAACAAACACGAAAGACAAGTTCTAACTCGCAACGGAGAGTTTAATGAAACAACAGAGGCCACATAGGAAAAGAAAGGGAGGGAAACAGCCAGTTGCGAGTCGGCGTTTGTCTGTCGTGCTCGTTCTCTAATTTGTCCTCGTCGCCTGGTCGCTTTTTAACCAAAATGAAACCGGGGCTCGTGTCTTATTATTTAGGCTCTGAGCCGTGGACCTGATCTTGGGCGCCGACACGTTGGCCTTCCGGTGAGGATGGTGATGCTGGTCCGATTGATTGAGAATGCGTCGGGGCCTGTACCCAATGGGGTTCTAACTAGACCCTGATTGGATAGGACAAGCCTCGGCGCACTGATATAACCTCTAGCCGGACGGGAGATGGTTGAGTTTGAACTGACCCGGCCGCGGGCTTTTTTACCTTGGTGTTCCGCGTTACTTCTGCCGTGCGAGACAGAAGCTCGTCTACGGCTACAAGTTAGCCGGCGTCCTCAATGTACGCGGAAGGACCCTTGACGCCAAAGCGTCCGTCTCCTAATTGCTAAATTACGTAAACCGTACGTGGCAGTTAGTTAGTTATTCTATATTTATTCTGTTTTATGTAAGTGTGTTATGTATCAGTAAAGTTAGATTCGATTGATTTATTACTTTATGAGTCTAAATATTTGTTAACTTTCTCCTGTCGATTACATGCCAGTAACCGGCAACCTCATTCACGATTCTCCCCGGTCCAATTGAGGTCCGGGATAAAACAACCTAACATCTCTACTGTTAGCTTCAGGGTGGGGTTATTATTACAAAACTATGGACGATTTTCACAATTGTAGTGTACTTACATCTTTTTTCTGCGTTGAGTTAAAGTACTTATTCAAATACAGCTTTCCCATTCCGTAGCCGATTAGGGGGTCATACGGATCGTTCAATGCGCTGATGCAATGTCTCCATCGCGGCTCCGGCCCCTTTAGGCCCTTCCACACTTTGTTAAACTCGAGGTTGAGTGTTGTCATATTATGCGAAGCAATCGGACCTAATTTAGACAGAAGTTTCCATCCAAAATAGTTGTTCACAATCACCCTGAGGGAAAAACGGAAGATCAATTATTTCTGGCAAGCCTATTCACTTACAATGCCAAAGCCCAGGCTTCGCCATCTCAAATACGCGGTTTATTTATTTAGTGGCGCCAAATTAAGAAAAGGTTGCTTAATGTCATACGTATATAGGCAGAAAGCTTAAATGTCATTAGGTTCTTATTAATATTTTAGGCAATATAAACTTAAAAACCCGGTGCTTCATGGTTCTTTTCTTTCTCTTAATAATAGCATAAATGTTTGTAATTCTGTGCAATCGACATCGCACATTATTTTGTGCATATTCATTTCTCGTATTAAGAGTGCCTTAGACACGCATAATTTGTTTAATTAGTACTTATAATTGAACTCTAGAATTCAATATTAAGCAAAATGTTTCGATAAATCATAGGGCCTATAAGCTACAATTAATTATGAAAGGGGAGCACTTGAGAGACAGTCGTAAATGTTATGCTCGTTCTTATCTGATTTAATATTTTATTTACAACTATGTTAGTTTCCAATGTGTTGTCCAAGATAACTGCAATTCTTTCGTAGACTGGCACATAAGATATTTCGTTAAAAAATAATTCCAGCACAATGACGACGGCTTCTGTTAAGAGTTAAAATAATTCGTAACGCGTTTTTTCTTACCCAGATGTTTCATTAAGAAACTTCATAACTCGCTGGAGGAAAGTTTTACTGAAGGCATTCACCTCTTCTTCTCCGGTTAAGTTCACTGACGCATCTTGGAAGATGTTCTTTAGAAGCTGAAGCCACCCTTCCTGGCAAAAGAGAATAACATACCTGCATCCATCCAACTCATACACCTGCTCTCAGCTAGCTATTCATAATGTAAGGCTTACTGATTCCAATTTTCTATCAATGTCTTTCAGCTTTGTGGATGGCTCGGGCTCCTTTTCAGGTGGGCTTGAAGATTCGTCACTTCTTGCCCGAGCTGGATTATAAGAAAAGGTGATTATTCGTTGAAACGGGAAAATTTAAACAACACCAATATTGCATCTAACAGCTTCAAATAATTGTGATAATTATTATTACTAAAACAGACACTGGCTGTACTTCTTAAGTTTTGCTTGAATTATCACGTTTGTGTCGATCTCTAAAGTTGCTTTGAGAGTTTAGATTGTTTCTTAAAGTCATGGGCGTACCAACCGGGGGGAAGGGGGGGGGGGCAAGGGGGGTTCTTGCCCCCCAGTTCTCAAAGGGGGGGGGGCAAGGCATGTGTTTTGCCCCCCCCCCTTCCCCCCCCCCTCCCCCCCCCCCCCCTGAAACAGCCGCCACAGGGCAGGGCAAACACTGGCCGGCGGCGCGGAAGGGATACGAAGGGCACCGCCCCCCGGCCCTTGGGGGGTGGGGGGGGGGGGGTTGCCACCCCTCACCGAAAAACAAGTTCGTACGCAACTGCTCATAGTTTAGAGTATGTTTAGTCACCTCCAACTGCAGCGATATAAAAAGAAATTAATCGATTAGTGTTTACAATATTTGGCCACTTCCACCAATAGTAAATTTCGTGATTCACCAAAGGATGTATTCGTAGGCATGCGCAACCCTCCTCCGACAAGTTACTCTTCATTTTTTTATTTTTTTTTTGCGGGGGTTATCCTCGTGAATTGGCGAACTCACTTTGTATACGGCTCTGCTCGTTACCGGCTTGCAGCAACACATAAATTAAATTCGTCATGAGCATATGGCATTCATTAAATTGTGTGATCGCCGACAATATTTTCAAAAAGATGTGTTAATAAATTTCTAAAGTCGTTGTCCTTAGCTTCAAACATTAAAGCATTTTAGTAATACTAAGGGACATTAAAGACGCTTCCATTGGAATATTCTTCTTGTTCAAAACGAGACTAGACGCTTTGTTTATTGCATTTTCCTAAAAATATAGCTTCTCGGGATATTCCAGTCCACAAAAATGGCAGTGATTAGCGTTAAAATAACCAATGTTAAAGCATATACACTTGAACACATGAGCTTGACTTGATGGCTCTAGCGGTACGTTGTCTTTCGATGGAGTTGCGTTACTAATAATGTCTCCTCAGTCGTAGCCAGATGTATAGAAATTCAAGGTAGTTTATTTAACTGTGTAAATCGAATATCTTTATTAATGCACTTAAATATTGTAACATTTGAGGAAACTTTTCTCGCATTTTAACTAGATTGATAATATATTCTTGTAAACACTGTTTTATTAGGTTGAGCTTATGGCGACTTCATTTTCACCGTCCCTATTCTATACCAGATTACTACTACAAGCACGCGGATAGCCGTCGTCTTAATGTTTTTTTTTATGTTGTTTTGTTTTGCAAAGGAAACATCTAGTGTGTTTTTAACGGAAAATACACATAGTTTCCTTCTTCCGTAAAAAAATATGCCTCGCGCTTTCGCAAGGCCGTGAGAGCTAGAAACAAAAGCCTTACGACCTCGCGAACATTATGAACTCATCCGTTCACGTGACTCAGGTGAACAATATACAGGGCGGTTTCACGTGACGTACTTCTGTCTCAAGATCGTTCCTGTATCTATTCTGGGAAGGAAGCTTGGCCTGTGTTTCTTAGCATGGAGGTGGTGTTTTTTTAGCTCCCATTTGGAGTAGCCGGCAGCTGAAAGAAGTCTTGGAAGGTCCTCAATATTTTACACAGTTCGGATTTTATTTGGAGTTAAGACGAGGCGGCTTTTGAAAAGTCGGCTCATCTGCGGACAAATTTATCTCTGGAGATGCCCCTTCCGAAAGAAAAATGAAAGCGGAATAATCCTGGGTCATTCCATGTCAAACGTCCTGGGTGGTGATACCGACCATTGCAGGTTTCTTTGAAAAAACAACGTGGTTCTTTGCTAAGTTCTAAATCTCCTTTTGCCAAAATTATTTTCTCTAAAAAAGTTTAATCCCGTGAGCGCTTTTTGAAATTTCTGCAGCGAAGCCGAGCTCAATATAAGTTAAAAATCTCTAAAAAATCCAAGTCATTAAAATAAGACTTATCAATTAGTTTCACATACTCTGCTGAGATTGTCATTTCATGTGATGACAGAATTCATATTACGTAGGAGTTTTCTGTTTTGAATTTTGAGACATGTCCAGCATTTAAAACAAAAAATACTGTTGACACTGAAAGTGATTTAAAAGCTTATCTGGGTGGGGTTGTTACTATGCGTTACGCTTAAAATTATTTTACAACAATACAGCAAAGAGCTTTTCAGAAGATGAAACTCAATTACCAAAAACTCACGTTTGATGCAGCTTCAGACAAAAATTAGGCATAAAGGCACCTCTTATAAAAAAATATGCTGAACTGCCCATTATGGACATCAGCGCGTTACCTTGTAACTAAGCAAAATATATTGGATTTAAAATTTCCTTTAAAAGATTTATATATTCTTGATATTGAGCACCGACGGACTTAGTTCTTGTGGTACCGCCTTAAGCCTTCAATGCACAGAACGCACGTGCTGCTGGGAAATTCAAGACATGCTAACGCCTTCGGACCCCACACGCCTCGAGGTTATGCCCTACATCGCATTTACCTTGAACAGCGTTGTTGTGGAATAAGTAATACCAAATGAGGCATGTGTCATCTCTCGAACTGCAAACGGTGCAATCGTGTTGATCAATGGAGGCAGGGTACAGCTCCATGAAAACCAATAACGCCGTTGTTGAACTTGCAAAAAAAGTGTTTCGCTTAAAACGAACTTTACTTTGATACTATTTTGTTAACTAGAAAAAAACAAGCTGATGTACCATAAGTGCCATCCCGAATATTTTTAACAGGAGGGTCTGGGTGGTCATTTTGGGTCTGAATTCCAGAAAATGTAAGTTTCTTGCGAATTTGAGATTTATTTTTGGAAACCAGCTTGTTTTATTGTTCTCAAATAAGCCTAAGCATAAATAAAAGAAACCACCCAGCTCAAATAAGGGTTTAAATTAGTTAAGGTCAAGAATGCTTTCTGATTCAGAGCATGTCTGGTTTTCCGCTTGTTTACTCCAGAAAACGAAAAAAAAAAACGCGAAAAAACTTAAATATGAACTCTGACATAACACGACAAAACAAACCAAACAGAGTATTTAATGGTAATTAATAGTAATAGTAATAATTAATCATTTAGATTTTTCAGACGTTCTTATCTTAGAGCTAGTTTGTGCTCACTGCAGAAATTTCAGAGAGCGTTCACGTGATGAAGAATAGTAAAATAGTATTTTGGCAGAAGTTTATTTAAAAAATAATATATAGCCACGATTAAAACAAAATTGGTGCTCATCGATATTAGCGTTTGGGGCGTTTGACATTGAATGACCCGCCTGGGTTTTTGCGGCCCAGCGAGTCCCCGGTCGGGCATATTGAGTTCTGTCGTCGGTGGAAACACTCACTATACCCCCTTGTTTTACCAATACAACAATTAGCCAATAACTAAACGTTTATGCAGACTAATGAGGAAAATGGCAGAAATTGTCATTGCCATGGCCACACTCGGTTTTCCGGAAGTGGAAAGATGTTTTCTCAAGCCGTCCTATCCCCTATGTCACCCGGCGCATCTGGGCTCCGTCGCGGATGGTACTTCACTCCCACTGGCTGAGTAAGAATCACGTGACCATATCGAAAACCAAATAGCGCTCTCGTCGGATGTCGCTGTATGAGTCTCGGATCATAAAAAATTGTACGGAAATTTACTGACACAAAACGTATTTTACATATGCCGATTTTGCCAAGTGTGGCCGAAGTGCTATACACTCCAAATTAGGGGGTGTGTGGATATTTATACAGTGTGTAGTTGGTCAACCATTTCACAGATGCGACGAGTCACTCGCTGCAGATGAGCAATTTAGCCAGTGCAATACGACTGCTAGCCTGGGGTCTTTAACGTGCGCCACGCAGTAATGATACATGACCGCACGCCGGTACGATGCTCATCCAGATCGAAACGGGCAACAATGGGCGATACACTCTAAAAAAAACAAGAAAAACAAGAAACGTGCGTCTATATTTCCGCACAACACATTGAGTGCATATCACTGCAACTTATGGAGGCAGCTCGGCGAATGACGATCCAAAAAACGCAATGCAGAACGTCACGCTTGCATTGCATAATGTAACAACTCAGACTGCGTTTTTTGTCTAAACATATGTTTCGGCATCGTCATTCGCTGAGCTGCCTCCGTAACTCCGTAAGTTGAGGTGATTGGCTCTCCGAGTGTTGTGCGGGAACGTAGACGCACGGGATTTTTTTAGAGTGTACGTCAAATTTTGTTTCGAACAATTTGAAAGGCTTCCTTTCGTACGGTAACACAACATTATTAATCCGAACGCATTAACTCTCCCATGGAGCGAACCGACGTTATCAGATTTTGAACCCGCGCCAAACGGCACATAAACTCTGTTTTGCCAATGGAGCGAAGACTGTCGTCTGTAGCAGCGATCTGATGGATAGTCTCCCCTTGGCTGGCGCGCGTCATAGTTTCAAGAAGCGAGGCTCCCATAGGCTCTCGCGTGGCGTAGTTCCAAGGAGCGCCACCAGAAAAGCCTTCTCCACGGCGGAGCAGCGCAAGTAGCGGCTCGGCCGCCTGTAAGAGGGAGCGGCTGGCCGTAGAGCCAGCAGGGGCAAACTCCGGAGATGGTGCACGGCCGATCTTAGCGCGGCGCGTCCACTTCACGATAGCGCGCGCTCGGCCGTCGGCCGCTACCTCGGCAGTAGCGAGACGTGGCCGTCCACGCAAATACTCCGCAGACAAACAAAGGGAACGAAAGAACGACATTCTTGCTTTCGCATTTTGTAAAAAAGTTACCTTTACATTCTCCGAACCTCGTCACTGTCCTTCACGGTACGTGATAAATATAATTGTTAATTATATATAAATAATATAATTCTTATAATTAAAGAACACACTTTAATTATCTCGCTTTGAGAGAGCACGATTAGGCTCGTGTAATTCTAACAGAAAGACCTAGGCTCTTTCCGTCACTGCCTTTGACTATTGACACGCTCATGCAGCACTTAGCGAACAGTTTCTGCAATCAATAACTGAATAATGATTAGCGAGAGCTAATATTTTGGCGGAGGATATTTTTATTGAAAACCGTTCCATTGTCAATACGAACATTTAGAAAATTGACTTACTTTTTACTATTACTTATATAGTGACATGTCTTAACCTGCACCTATGCATTGCCTCTGGGAAGTGCGATATACGCTGGAATATTGGGTGGGGAATCCCCGCAGCTCTTGTACTCAAGCTATTCAAATTTTCCTTTAGAATCGCAAGCACCTTTTGATCCACCTTTCACGTTGACTGTAGTCAGGACAAAAAAACTTGGCCCCGTGAATAATTCTGAAATAATTTCTCATATTACTTGTATTGCTGATTTCAGTCACTTACCAGTTCAGGTTCTATGGTGCTTGACGACACGTCTTGGTAATCATAGGGGTAATCATACGTGCTATTATCATCTGGAAAATCGGGTAGCTCGAAATCGAAATCGTAGTATTTCTGGCGACAAATAAAAGAAAAACTATCGTCAAACGCGTGACAAAGAATGAAAGCTAGGCAGAGCGAATTATGTCTAAAAACAATCGCAATTGCACTATATAATTTAGTTCACATGTCAGTTTTTTCATCACATTAAAATAATTGCCGTTGAAGCAAAACTGATAGGCGATGTGCCAATTACTGTTCAACAAACATGTTCACTCGAAACTCGGCCGCTGGACCAAATCTTCAAATAAATTTTTGCTACAATAGCTTATTCAAAGCTTCTGAAGTGTTATTTTGTCTCTGAACGGGAGAAACGACGAAGCGCTTGGTTTAATAGCAGTAATCAACGAAAGAAAATCGCCTCACCAGTTCACACAGAACTTTGATTACCGACCAAATAGTAATATTAGAATCGCAAAATCGGGAATGCATATTCGGGTTCGCATAAAATGCGAACGGCGTGGCTTAGTTACATTCTGCGCCACCTGAAGCCTACCTGGGAACTAGGAAAAAAAACTGCTCAGTAGGAAGGGTAGGTCTGTTGTGTATGTGTATGAGTACCCAGTGGCGCAGCGTGGAGCATCATGTATACCAAGTCATTTGCTGCACTGTTCAGATTTAGTTAGTGCACAGTAGTATTTCTCACATATATAGGCTCAAAAAGTAGGTATCTTGAAGGTGACTGTAATGAGAACTCCGTTTTCGGCTGTCAAATAGTTAAGTTAGTATGACAAGTATGGGAAGTTGGAAACGTTTTCCGAATACCAACTGGCCGGTAGAGCTTCAGCTTCTATAATTATAAATATAAAAATTTATAATTCAATAAAACACCATTAAAACCTTATATTACATATAAATACATTTAAATATATAAATCGCCTTTTAGTTGCGTAAAAAGTCAATAAAGGAACACTGGGAGTTTTTTCAAGGAGGCACTAGCACGCAATAAAATAAAATAAATGTTTTTCACTTTAAATGTTATTGCCTTATATGACACAACGATAATATTAAAATAGAACACCGGTGGCAGTAATGGTGCTTTTCTGAAAACATACAACGCGAAGAATTAAGTAACCTCACAAACCAATTTTTCTAGCGGCTGTGATAGTTACTTTGATCGTAATTTCCTCAAATATTTTCTGTTTTCGCGTCCTTAAGAAAGAAATATGATTAAGCAACAATTTTGTCGTTGTAAGGTAAATTCCTCTTTATTTAGCCTAACTTTTAGAAAACTGAACAAGAAACACTATAAAAGTCGACCATAACCAAATGACGGTACCGTTCACTGAAACCCAACGTCAGCCTCATTCATCTCAAAGTCTTGCTGTGCAAAAAATATGTACAAAGGACAAAGTAAAGTTTATCTACTCGTGCAAGAAGACTGGGCAACAAAAATATATTAACCTTTTTGAGTGAACAAAGAATGACGACACTCAATTGTATTTGAAAGAAACAAAAAAAAAGGCTAGGCAGTTTAAAAACGTTTAGCTATATTATACTCCGTTTCATATTGTGATAAAACGCTGCGGAAGGCTAGGAGCTTCCACAGCAAGTCAGGTGTCGGTTTAAAAGTCACGTCACTTTGCTCGCCGGGTGTGTGTCATTGCGCAAGTTAAAATGACGCTGGTTCGAAGTCCGGCGTGGACGCGGCACGGATGAAAGGTTTTTGTATGCTAGATTCGAGAAAATTTTGACTTCGTGTAGTTTGCACAGTTTACTACACAAATTCAACTATCTTTAATATTCGTGGCTGAAACCTCTTGATGTACCGAGGCTAACGCGCAGCTGTGGCGTCTCCATATTGTGAGTGGGATCGGAGGGATGGTCGAGCGGAAGCAGGCTCTCCAGGAACTTATCGCTTCCCTTCTTGTGCCATACAGAAAACTGGAGACTTCTCCGTCACGCCAGGAAACAGGTAGGTCTGGATAATGGAACGTCGACTCCAACCTGACGCCCTTGCGAAATGTCTCGCATGCATACACTCGCAGGCCAGGGCTCGTGTGTCGGATTGAAAGTGCCTATGCCGACTACTAACTTTACTAATACTAAACCATAGAGAGCTTTTCGTAAGTGACTGACGAGGCACGTGCGTCGGAATGAAACTGTTTTCGTCTTTAAGGCATAAGGCACTGGTAAATAAATGTGTTTGTGCCGGCGATAGCAGAAATGCTTCCAGTTGCATTTTTCTTCAACATTCACTATAGCTTAGACGTTCTTTGGACGATCACTCTTTATACGACTCGCTCGCAGAGTGAGAGCGACGTTTGTGGTACACGTTTAGCACGATCTGCCGCGGTGTGGATTTTTTTGGATAGACTGTCTGGAAGCGGGCGGGGGAAGGAAACAGGAGCAGCTGGCGGAGACGCGCCTGCGAAAGTAAGAGTGGAGTTACATTTGTCAGGTGTTTTTTTAAACAAACAGCAAGGCCATTTTAAAGTTAAAATTATTACTTCGAATAAATATCTAATTTAGTTTTAGTTTGTACATAATAACTTAAAAAACAAAACAAAAAACTTCCATCTCGAAAAAAAAAAATCTTTTGTTTCGCAGTACAGCAATGCCAAACAGAAGCGTAATTTCTTCAAACATGCTACATACTGTATTTATTTATTAAATATCACGTTTGCTAGCTTCGTGGAACATAAATATTGTATTACTAGTACAAAACACGAGCATTACTTTAAGAACAAAGGCTACGCTCCTTTTACTATCGAAGTCTTTGACGCCTACTCTGCGATGCCTAAGAATGCCTTGCCAATTCCGTGTCGCAGCTACAAGCCTTCCACAACGCTTTAACACAAGATGAAACGAAGTATAATATTTCTTTTGAAACCAGCGGTACATATTTATTTATGCTTACTTCGTTATTTATTTATTTTTTAAGAAGGAAGCGCTAGCTTTTTCAGTAATGTAAATGACGATTGAACTAAGAAGGGTCGACAACACAAGAATGCAAAGCAGCCGAAATGAGGTTTAAATCATTATTTGCACGTGACGTAAGTTTACAGATCTCTAACCCCCCCCCCCCCCCGCCCCCCCCCCCCAACAAACAAAATTCCACGAAAGATCCCAAGAATGGGATAAAACCACACAGAAGGAGTCTATTTTGTATATTAATCATGAGAAATCTTTTTTTTTTTTGAACATGCTGGTCAGTAATTTACTTCGAACTGGACAAGATCACTACGGCTTCAGGTATGTCTGAAGCTTACACTCTAAAAAATGGCTGCGCCTCTACTTAGCCGCAAAACACTTAAAAAGCCAATCTCTGCGATCTAGAAAATCAGCTCAGCGAATGATGAGACGGAACATCCGTTTAGACCTAAAAATCAAGTGTGCGCTTTGGCATTGCGCAACGCAAAGCATCATGCTTGCATTGCGTAATGCCACAGCGCAGACTTAATTTTTGGGTCTAAACAGATGTTCCGGCTTATCATTCTCTGAGATGATTTCGTAGATCGCAGAGGTTGGCTATCTGAGTGTTTTGCGGGTAAGTAGATGCGCAGCATTTTTTTAAAGTGTAAAGTATTCGACTATACTTTGTCTCATCCTACGATGGACTAAAGGCCAAAGCCAGGGGCCAACAGGTCCAATCACGTTCCACGCTAAACTATGACATGCTTAACATTGACTAGGGGTGGACGAATCATGCTCCGAATCCAAAAACGCTGCGTCATTTCTATAGTTTCGACACTGCAAATGGCCTGTATTTCGCGTCTTTCTTTGCAATGTAAAATTGTTGAGTCACTCAGTGCTATTCGATTCGAGCCACTGTCCGCACGTCCCCATCAGTGATTCGAGACGCGACCATCGACGCGTGCATCGAAGCGAAATACCACACAATTTCTAAGTGGCTTGTGATTGGATCTGATACCCCGTAGCTTTTACCGTTAGTCCATCATAGGGTGAGATGAAGTATAAAACGCCAGTGTCAGTGTCTTCAAACACATCGACCTTTGAAGATATATTAAAATCTTGCATAGATGGTATTTGAGACGAAATTTCCAAAGATTACTGAGTTTTTCTGTGGTACACTCTCAGAAAAAAGGCTATATTCTTACACCCGTTGTCCTATATGCGACACCCCAAAACCTCAGTTCGACGTACATCGCACTGACGTCGAACATACGGCTGCAACTTTCGCGAGGGGCTTGAGAACGTTAACATATACCTCATTAAACAGCTAAACTACGTATCGAAAACTGCAGAAGAAAAAAACACTGAGGTTTTGCAGTAGGGCCAAGAAAACCCCGATTGCTTTTCTTTTTTTTTTTTTTTGTATTCAGTAACCCGTGCATGATCTATTTTAATAAGTTGTACCACTCGGCTACCAAACCGGTAGTGAATGTGTGTACCGTTGGGTCGATGTCAGCGCGCTCTACGTCGAACTGAAGTTCTGGGGTGTCATAAGGGTTTTTAGAGTGTACTTGTGGAAACACTAAATATTCTCAATCTAGTCTCTAAAAAACAACGTAATTTATTTCCCCACTGGATCAGCTTCGCGCTATCATTTCTGGGTGTTTAATTAAAACAAAGATTAACAATGCTAGAGGGGCGCCAGACCAATTATGAAATGATAAAATTCAGGAATTTGACGTTTAATTTGGGGCGGGGGGAGGAGGGGTCGCTGGATAAAAATTCTTAACGAAACCAGTTTTTTTGGTAAAAGTTCCCGTAACTGTAGCCGAACTGTTTTACTTCTCGGTTAGAATCCTCGTGGTGGTGCGGTCGACAGCCTCAACGACTGCCGCGTTATTCTCGGGTCTCGTCAAAACGTTCCGAGGACGGCGTTCTCAGAAGACCCCCCCCCCCCCCCCCCTCCCCTTCCTCCCCGCTCGCAGCAAAGGCCGACACCCGACATGCCGTTTGGGGTCCACCGCTCACCCTTCCCCAGACGGAGGGATGGGCTACTAGGAGTTGATGGAAGAGGAGGACATGATGACGCCCATGCAAGAGCCGATTGTGCATGAGCCCTGGCCATCGACATGCCTACTCTAGACAAGAATACTCTGGAGCAGGACGGCCAGGGCGGATTCTAATATCGTGTGTAACAGTACCAGTGCAATAAATTACACGGTTGTAGAAACAACACACGTTACTACACACACTAAACATTTTCACACCTTTATAGTAGTGAATGGGGTGTTCCATAACGAACATCTTAATAAGTGTAGCGATACACCTAATAAAAAGGGTGTAAATGTAACACTTAATAAAAAGGTTTGATTTTTCTAACACCTTTACTAAAAGGTGTGATACTGCGGTACACATTTTTAGTAAGGTACAAAACCGCACTACACCTTCTCATAAACGTGTAATTATCGCAGTACACTTTTTTGTCGAGGTGTGCGCTGTGGCCCGGGAACCAATGAAATGACTGAGCTAATAAATTAGCCAAACGAGTCGCCGAAGCAGCACGGCCGTACTTGGCCAGTGTCGTGGGAATGTCGGCCGAAGACCGGCTCCAGTCTCGGCCAATTCTGAAGAAGGTCTCCCACTGTCAACAAAAATCTCGCTGTCGCGGATGAGCAGTTCTTTGCCGAAACGCGTCTAACAAACACAACACAATACGAAGAAAGCGGCAATTACCTAAAAGTTCGTATGAACTTATTACTGCCGTTCACGACGAAAAACAATGGCCGTGACTGCAACACACGAAACTCAGAACACTCAAGAGCGCATTGCGGAAACCGCGGATTTACGTGGCCCCCTATCCATCACCACAACTTGGCATGCGGCAAAGAGTATACGGCCCCAGTGAGCCCATCAGCACGTCAGAGTGAGTCGCGTGACACATTTCCGCCCAAACTTTTTTCTCCTTCGGAGAGCGGTCACGTGTTTCGCTCCACGCCTCTGATTTGCTCGAAGCGGTTGTCCCGCTCGCCCACAGCTACGCGAAGAGACGAAAGGAGGTGGGGTTGCTTAACAAAAGGCAAGGTCGAGAGGAGATAAACGATGCAGCTAAGCTCCCTCTGCTTGCTTTGTTTGTCCTTTCAGACAAAAAGTAAACAAATTTTATCTGTTTTACCTTACTTTTGAGATTGTCGTGAAATCCTTATATCCAACCAGCATAGCTGATTCACAAACGCCACTCCCCGACCTCAACGAAAAACGGCGGCCTTTGACTTGTCAGAATGGCGTGGGCGCGACCTATCCGATACTTCACAGATATCGGCTGGATCATTAGGGTACCGGCACAATCTTTCCGATTTGACGCTAATATCGTCAGAATACTGCGTGCTACATGTCGTGAGAGATATACCTGTTCTTGGGCAGAAACGACATAGGGGGAGGCGGCTGTTCAGGAACGACCGCTTGCACTGATGAGCGCGGTTGGATGCGCATATTTGGCATGCCGACGCTGCTGTGAAGGTTTTTTAGGGTGCTGAAGGATTAATTGCTACGATCTTGGAACCTTGAGCACAGCCAAGGAACGCTATAAACCGTGAGATAGCACTATTGTCATCTACTGAGTGATTCAAGGAGCGGCCAGGCTTTTAAAGGGATACTGAACTGAAATTTCGAGCTAACAAAACAGGGCTGGATAGATAGGCGGAACGCTGCAAAACCCAAAAACATCACTCCTACAGCGATATCTCCAACGGATCGCCGTATTTTTGGAAAAGAAGTTTTCCATTGAACACGGCCGACGAGGCCGACGAGACAAGGCACGTCACGATTTCCATTCCCTCTCCTCCTCGCTTCATTCCCTCGAGCTGGTGAACCGAAGCGAGGAGGAGAGAAGCGAGGCCGCTTCCCCTCATTCTCAAATTCTCCCGGAGGACAGTCACGTCAAAGGCCTCGCTTCATCGCGCCCTTCTTTTCCAAAAGTACGGCCATCCGTTTGAGATATCGATGTATGACTGATGTTTTGGAGTTCGTAGCGTCCCGTTCAACGCTTCTGCGGCTTTATTTTGCGAAATCCAAATTTCGGTTCAGTATCCCTTTAAATAGACCGCAAAATTCGGTTTCTTAACCTATCGCGCTGCGACTTTGTGCAGCGTTGCCCACAGATTGTTCATTTTTTTTTTTTTGTAAAATTTTCAAAGAGCGAATATACCTGAGGAAAAGTAAAGAAAGAAAAAGGCTTAGCTCTTATGAAAACGCAGCGAAGCCACCGGTCTTCAAGCGATACGGTGCCGTTTCGCACGGGAGACAAGAGATGGCGCAAGCGGTCGCGACGCCAACTGCCGCCAACGAACGAGCATACGGCGCCGAGAGCCGGCGTCTTTAGCAGACGATCGTTTCGACTCAAAAGCAGCGCGCGTTCCGCAGGCGGCGACAGTCGCAGAAACAAAAACAGGCGCGGTAACAACAAGGAACTGCAAAGCAGACGACATCAGTACCCCGAAAAAAAACAAAAAAACAGTCAAAATATCGCGACAAATCATTTTTTTAAATCGATTATGTGTCCATTCAGTGTGTTTTATTGGTAAGAATGATAAAAAAATGCGTTGGCAACTGATATGAAAGAAGCTCGCGCCGCTTATGAGTCGAAAAGATCGTCTGCTAAAGACGCCGGCTCTCGGCGCCGTATGCTCGTTCGTTGGCGGCGGTCGTTGCGCCATCTCTTGTCTCCCGTGCGAAACGGCGCCGTATTTTTTGAAGACCGGTGGCTTTGCTGTGTTTCCATAAGAGCTAAGCCTTTTTCTTTCTTTTACTTTTTCCTCAGATAAGTTCGCTCTTTGCAAATTTTACAAAAAAAAAAAAAAAAAAATGCACCGTCTGTGGGCAACGCTGCACGAAGTCGTAGCGCGATAGGTTAAGAAGCCGAATTCAGCGGTCGATTTAAAGAGCCTGGCCTCTCCTTGAATCGCCCAGTATACGTATTAGTCTGAGACGATCATCACCAAGTTTGGCTAACACAATAAAGAAAGATGAGTAATAAATCATGAATGTATTGCATAGTGTCACCATTCCACATTTTTTACACGGTCTGCTTCAAATGTGTAATAAATAAGACATACACCCATTCTACACGATATTTCTACCTGCAGGGTGTAGGAAAGATGTAGGAAGTATATAAATGGCCATTACTTCCTTGTTACACCCATACATATTTTAAAAGCGTGTAAAAATTCTGCAAGAAGGGTGTAGCAAAGGTTCCCATTCCAAACTACACACTTTTTACTCGAATATAGGTGTGGAAATATTTAGTGTGCAGGCTCATTCTGTTTCATACTGGGCTTCATTCGCATAAATAATTTTAAATCAGATGAATCCCAGCGGTGTTCGGATATTTCTTACGGAAGTGAACTACTCGCGGTTACGATGAAGGAGAAGCGTTCACTCAAAATCATGGTCGAATGCGAGCATGAACGATAATTGTTGGTTCATGCAGAGCGAAACGACTAGCTTTATTATTCTTCAAAATTATTCTAAACATATACGTTTTGAGAAAAAGAAATATAATTATACAAAATATTGACCTGGTGAACAGATAAAACTTATATAAATCATATCAAACGTATATAATCTTTGATGTGGTTTTATATGGCATCATATGTTAATTGAAGACATCCCTATTTCTTTACACAAAGGATAATTTTAATTTTATATGTATATGCTAAATATTTACAGCACGGCGTACTGACGCGATCCTTATAAATATATAAGAGCGAACGCTACCTTTGTTAAATTTACTTCGAAGTCAAATATATCTTGAGCAATCTGTGTCGTTACATTAATGTCTTTGTCTTCCGAAAACAACATTACTGTTTGCTTGATGAAATCTTTATAGGCTTCCACAGCGCTGTCCTCTTTCTTTCCTGCCTTATAAAGTTGATACGAACTGGGCACAAACTTTGCAAGTTGAATCTAAAAAATATAAAAAACAACCAAACCCAACATTGTTGACAATATTTTCTTCATAAAACAGCTGTTCTCTTAAAAGCACTTCCTGAAGCAAAATATTGACCACCAATACTTTTTGTAAGAGATTCAACCGTGTGAAAATTAGACCCAATAGACGGTGTGCGTAGAGTTCCTATATAGGCTCCCTACGGGAGCCAGAGTTGCGCGTCTGTTTTCCACGTGCCGCAGCGCCGCTATTCACCGAGATCCGATCACGTGAGGAACCGGATCAAGTGTCGTGCAGGAAAGTAGACGTTGCACGCGCCCCGGCGTACGTTCCCCTGCTTTTGAGCGCGCCGCGCGCCTCGAACGCGCGGCGCCGCTATTCGCCGAATTCAGTCACGTGAGAAGCAGACTCCGCATGCCGTGCAGAAAAGCCGGCGCTCCGGAGGTGAACGCGCAACTCTGGCTCCCGTAGGGAGCCTATACAGGAACTCTAGGTGTGCGAAATGCACAGCGCCATCTACTACCGCGCCGAGAACTACGTCCGCTATATTGGTTGCGGCGAGAAAGTGAAGAAAGCGACCGGACCTGCGAAGGACACATGTAAATAGGCGGCTGCTCCGTGCAACAGGTACAACGCCAAGGAATGTTGCGTTCTCCCGTGTAAACAGCGGGAACAAGATCGACACACAGGTAAACAAGGTTCAGTTTTTTTTATTTTATTTATGTTTGTTACTTTTCACGGAGCTTTTTGCAATACAGAATCAGCGACACGGCTAAGAAAGAGGTGATTCTTGTATGATGCGAGGCTATTTACATCTACTGGACTGACACCCGTCTTACTGAAAAGACTGCAAGGGCGCAGGCGAGCTCGTGGTAGCAATCATGTCGTTTAACACCTAAGACTGGTGCAGGAAAGGAAAAACATTTAGTCGAATGAACAGACATAGGAGGGAACGTCCCCTTCTGTGTCTGTTCCTTTGAGTAAAAGATTTTTTTTTTCTTTTTTGCACCCCAGATTTAGGTGTTAAACGACATGATTGCCCGTCTTATACCTGGATCGGGTGTAAGACGGATGTCAGTTCAGAACAAGCTCCTTTAAAGGGTCGGCGAATCAGCGCACGCCAATAAGCGCAAGATCGCGAACTAATCCCCCGATTCTTTAAAGGAGTTGGTTCTGCAGGTCGTTAATGTGCCCGTCAAACTCGGATATTACTGTCGCATTAAAGGCCTTCAGAACAAACTTTTTGAAGGGTCGTCGAATCGGCTCGCGATCTTAGCTCTACTCGTGCTCATCGGCGGGTGCTGGCTCCCAAATTTTTAAAATGCGTTCTCTTTAAATGTTTTATAGTGCTCTTAAAGTAAATGTATTTGTCTCGATTTTCAAAAACTTTTACCAAATTAAGCTTCTGAATTCGTTTTTTTTTCTTTTGGTGCATGTTATAGCCAGATTGCTTTTCACTTGATGCGACAACAGATGACCTTATGTGCGCTAGAACAAGCATGTGAAAGCGAAGCAGCCAGAAGCTACAGCTTCACAAACCCATGCCACAACCATAATTGAAGACGCGCATTGACAACAATGAAAGTCAAGAGCAGAAAACACGAGTCCTTTACTTAAAGGAGCTGTGCAACAATTTCAGGGCTTTGCTTAAATAATTGTGGAAGTTGATGCCTGACACTTCTGCAGTGAACTACAGAAAACAGATTTTGCCTGGATGCCCTAGTTTTTATTTAAAAAAATGAAAAAGATCCATGTTTTTGCCGCCTCTCAACTCGTACATCGTCTTCCGGGTCACGTGCGCAGTGACGTCACTGGAGTAGGCGCGAGGTTCCGGTAAATTCCTCTCTCTTACGCCATCAGTGAGCGGCGAGAACTCATCCGCTCACGACCACCTGACCGCGTCACCACATGCTTGCGACACGCGATCAACATGGCCACCGGCTGCTGGAGAGGCGAGCTCAACGAGGTCGAGCTCCAGATGCTGGAGTACAGCGAGTCACTGGGGCTCGTTCCGTACGCGGGGACGCCGGACCCCTGAGAGGTTTTTCGCGCGGTAAACGTTGGAACAGGAGCTTTTTAGCACGGACAAGAGGGCTTTGTGGAGTCCGGTTAGGACACAGGAGAACAGAGCACCCGGTCGGCATTGCCGAGCGGCGGCGTTCGAAGTCGAGATCATCACGGCGGAAAACCAAACCAACGCGCTCGTTCGGCTCCTCGTGCTAGCCGCTGACGCTGCTCGAACTGGCGGTTTTGTTGACCTCGGGTAGATGGCGCCACTAAAACACTGTGTGTATAATAAACAATTTTGTCAATGATACTACGTTTTTGAAGCATTTATGTTGTTGGGACGACAATATTTATGGAAAAAATACCGTTTATCGAGCAGGTATTTGCAGAACTTGCTATCTTTTTTGCAACTACCAAAGTGACGTCACGCCGCGTGTTTCCCATGACGGCCGCTCGCGGCTGCAGGTCGGGGGATATTCTAATTTTTACCTCGCGATTACGCGGCGAAATCGCAAAATTTCGATGAAAGGAGGTGTGTTTTCTGTCATTTGTGACAAGGTGAACAATATCAAAAGCAGAAGATGCCAATTCTTTCAACGTTAAAATCGTTGCACAGCTCCTTTAATTACTTTTAATAAATAAAAAAAATTAAGACTGCTAGAAAACAATCCGTAGCAGTGATTTCAACACAGTTAGCTGACTTGGCGTCAGTAAAGGCAGATTCACACGAAGGACCGAATCGCGAATTTTGTCAGCAAGTGGTGTACCACGTGGCCCCGACATCCCCAATTCATGCGATCCGAGCCTGGTCCGCGGACGCGCGGACTGAAATGGCCGAGCTCGTTTTCACTCGCGGATTTCTGGCGGGTGATTGTCTTGAAATGTGTTTAGCCTTTCAATTTACGACGTCCTCTCTTTTTTTTTTCTTTTTTTTTTTGACAAACAAAACAAAGATGGCGCATTATTGTGTTTTGTGTTTTCGCTGGTTCATCTTGTCGCGCGATTCTTAGTACCACGATTAAAATCAGCTGCAGAAACTTTGCCTGGCTGACGCGACGCAAACTCCGGTACTGCTTCATGTCCGTTTGAAGATTCAAGTAGCTTCCGTCATAACTCGTCTAGCACGCCGCGATCTTTTTTGAACGTCCAATCAATCTTTAATCCAGCAAGTCCTTTTTTGTGACGGTGCTGTACCCGAGCGTTCTGTGCAAGCACGGAGTGCTTGAAGGCATCTCCAAACGCCCCTCGGCCAGTCCAAGACCTCGTCGCTTCTAGGCCGAAGCCTTCTCGAGCAGGACCATGCTTGTGCATTGCCATGCTTTGGGTTAGTAAAGATAGTGGCAGTTTGCGCTACGTATATCACGGTGTTCTTTCTCGTTCTGTAAGCAACAGTGGCACACGGCGATTCCTTTTAGTGGTAGCAACGTGACCGTAGCAGTAAACGTCGATTTCGCCCTTGGACAACGGTGTCACGCTGTGATGCTGAAACTCTGCGGCACAGTAGGGCCGCGAATAGGTTCAGTCCCTCCTCGCTGTCGTTTGCTCTTCGTCTCCTTCGTGTGCATGCGCTTGGGAGACGGACGATCCGCGGACGTGTCATCACGTAATCGCTCCGTCCATGGATCCATCCATTTTATGAGTCGGTCATAAACCAGTTTTGTAAAAACAACACATCTAAAACCAAGCAGGTAAGAATTTAGAATGTGTGTATGTAGAACGGGAACCATTACAGATTGGGACGGCGTGTCTGTTCGCTCTAAACTCACCCACAGAAAGGCGATTTTATTGTTGCTCTTGTTGAACACAAAGTTTGATTGCATGACTTGATTTGATTCATCACAGAAGCTAGAACTTCAATATCGGCGGCAGCACAAATGTGACCTGATGCTAAAGGCGCCGAGTGGATTGGTGAAGCAAAAATTATTATCGCAACCTTCTTTTTTTTCTTTTTTTTTTTCATGGCTGAGATTAAAATTTTGTTTATTGTAAAGGAATTTTGTTGATAGGTTTAAAATGTCGCGTAGTACAACATCGATACCGAAATTCAGTCTTTCTACCAGAATCGGACAAATACTCGTTTTCCGGCACGACGTCCGCGATTGGTGTTCTACTTATTTTGAAGTTAGCCAAAATTGAATCGACCTGTTTGGAACACCTCCTAAATAATACCGAGGGTGCAGTTTGTTTGACAGGAATTCAGAAATCTTCATTGATCGAGGCTTTCACCGGAAGAACCTCCCGAAAATAAGCAACTTTGACTCGCATGAATGGGTTTGGAGCTAGGATGGCGATCGATATATTGTTTTGCCGCTAAAGAGTGCGACGTCTCGCACCGTCACGTCGAAAAGAAAGTAAAATAAAGTGTCATCAAAAAAGGCACGCCGGCCGAGTCCTTCGTCTAGGTTGGCTGATCATAAAATCACTGCATCTCACTCACTGAGGAAAAGTAACTGCCTTCTAGATACGAAGAGCCTGAAACTAACATGATGCTACCAACATGACCACGCGCACAGTGTTATCAGACCTCCTAGCAGTTTCACATATTTTCTATTGAATAGTTATAGTTTAAATAAAGCTGACAGTTAATGATTACGTTGCTTTACCTAGTGCAAGCTTACATTTTAATTTCTGGGTGCAGTCTGCTAACATCACACAGCAACGGGTCAAATGTAGGACGCTACTTACGTAAATGGCTGGCTGTGACGTGTTAAAAAGATAAGGTGAGAGAGTAACGCTAAAAATAAACGACATGTCTGCTCCAACTCGTATTTTTCGGTATATTTCTTTCCAGTCGATAGTTTCATTTGAACCAGGTATCATCGGCCATTTGCGGATGCCAAATTCTCTCAAGGTTTTTTGTAGTCGGCTTATTTCTTCGTCTGGTTGGCACGAATCTGAAAATATATCACAAAATATTATGAATGAAAGCCGGAAACTTTAATGTGTACATGTTTAGCAATGGAGATTTCCTTTAAAATTAGGAGAGACAAATAATTATTAAAGTGCGATTTCATGAAAATATTTGGATGTGCAGAGAGATATCTGCCATCAACTTAACGGCCTTTTTCTTTCAACCTCGTTTTTTTATACCTAAGGATATTAATTCGAAATACGTACCTTCATTCATGCACGATTGATAGGCTATTGCAATTTTGTCATTGAGAGATTCAGCTTGATATGTTGGCGGGGTCATGTTGCTTAAGATAACTGTAAAAGGCATAATAAGATAAGACCTAAATAAGATTTTATTCGTTCATGCACCTATACATTAAAAAATGCTGCTTCTATAGTTTCAGTCACCACGCTATGTAAGAGCTAAATTAGAAGGTTTTATTCGTTCCTGCATCCATTATTTAAAAATGCTGTTTTTTAGAATTTCAGCCAACACGTAATGTATTAAAGAGCAACTCCGATTAATTACGAAAAATCTGGGATTAATGGTGATTATCACGTCAACTACTAATAAACGGTTTTACGTCTATAATTTTCTGTGTTCGATTGTCGTCATTTGGATGTTTCTAATTCCACAATTACGTCATCAAGTTTTGCGAAGTGAATAATGAAGGAAAAAGTCCCCTTTTTTCCTCGAAACTTCACCGGGACAAAGAAGCATCTGAATCAGTGGCGGTCTGTGAGAGTACACTGGAGCCAGACTTGAACCAGTATTTGCCTCTGCAAAGTTATAAACAATCCAAACCAATATCGTGTAATGACCCTTTAAATTTTTCTAAATTGTGTCATCGATACTCTTCTTCATACTTAATGTAAAACGCTGTTAAAGCGCAGCTCCGCCGTCAATTTGAGCGTTTGTATCGAAAACATATTTTAGAAAGGGTACTAAAAACTTCGCCTATGGCAGCGGTTAAATCATTAAAAACCTGTTAACATAATTTATAATCGTTAAAATACGAATAAACCGATTCCAAAATTCACTTGCTACTTGACCGGTTCGCCATTTGGACGTGACGTCACATATGGTATAAACATTCGCACGTGTGCAGTTTGAGCTTGGCCTGCCTGGCACCAGGTCACTGTTTTGCGTTTGTGCCGCATATCAATATTGATTTATCAGGCTCGTCTGAATCGAGCAATGATCAGGATGTGCTCCTAGATTTTGAGGACAATAACCTAGACGATAACCCGTTCTCATACGATCCACCGGCATCTCCACCAAGCGAACCGCCATCGGCATTCGCGATTCGCGGCCATGTGGACCCAGAATCCGCTTCCGAAGCGGTATGGTAAGGCAGATTTTGTTGCTAGCACGCCGAGAAAAAACTGATCGACGTAATGCCTTTTAATTGGAAGCACTTTTTGTTATACCTCGGGGTTTGACAATAGACTGCTTTAGTAAACCGTGTTTTCAAGCAACGCTTCTCTAGCGGGAGATCGCCTTGTGTCCTGTCGATTTCCTTTTATATTGTCCTCGTCTTTGCGGTGTTTTGTTTTTCATAGTTTTTGCAGTCCAACTACCCCCAACTTCTACGTTAATCAAATATACTTCTTCTACATCGGGCACTTTTCGATGTTTTAATTTGACAGCGCTGTGTCCTGTCGGTTACCTTTTATTTTGTCCTCCTCTTTGCGCTGTTTTTTTTTTTTTTAATTATGACTGCCACTTCCAAGCGTGCTCTCGCGCGCTCCCGGAGCGGTAGCCGGCCTCTGAAAACTATCTACCAAAAAGCGACAGTTAATAGGACCAGCAAGCTACAAAGCAAGCACCCTTATCAAGACACTCACTAACATGTGACGTCACGGCAACATCAGCGCCATCATGGCAGCCCCCCGTGCGCCGCTCTTGCTCAGTCTTGCCAGTAGAGCGGCAGCAAGTGATTTGCGCGTGTGCGCGTAAATGTCAAAATAAATTTTATTTTAAGAAAAATATTATTTTGCCAAGATATTTTGTCGGACATGCTCAGGAAGGAAACCCAAATACATGGTGAACATTTTATAGAAATCGGTGACCATCAAAATTACGGCGGAGTTGCCCTGCTGGCGCGAGTATGGAATTTTATCTCGCAGATCATTTGCTCCCGTTCTTGCGCAAACGAAACCATAGATAAAGTCACACTCTCGCGCCACTAGCTTTGACAGCGTAGTCTAATAAGTATGAAACAGAGTACAGGTAATTTAGGTGCTCTAGTTGACGCTCAACAAGTTCCTAAGTGAAACCATCTGTTTAGTTCTAGGCAATAAAACTTAAACACTGTTTGTTATTTAGCTAATTGGCATGCTTTTTCTAATACCTGACGTCCGTCGTTCTGTCACTTTGTTCTCGTAAGGAGTTTTATTTACTTCAAAATCATTCGATTGTAGGAATGTTTTACGGTTCCCTAAAACATCATGTATATATATGTTTCATAGGTTGGTACTATTATCATTCTTGCTCCTGTGCTTGGAGTACGCGTGGAAATTAAATTTGTGTTAACATAAGCTTGCTATCTTCGCTTATTGTACATTTGTACACAGTCTACCGGAGTGGAGTGCAGTATACCAAGGTATAAAATTATAATAAAAAAGATATATAATAACAACAAAAAATAAGGAAGCAAGGGTGACTGAAATTTCAACAGGGACCACTGAAATGCCGAGGGCCGCAGTGGTAGTTCCGAGTATTCATGCCTAAACCGCGCTCCAACAGCCTGTTTTGAAACCGTTAAAGCCTGGAACTACTTCTTGCCAGAGAACCGCTACTGAACAGTGTAGTAAAAAGAGTGCAACGTCCTGTTGGACAAGAATAACGTCAAGGACCTTGAGCCCAAAGTAGAAAAAGAAAACCCTCGCTTAAAGTTAACAGTCGTCGTCACTATATGAGAAACAGACGAAAACAATGAGAAGTTTGGTGTGCTGTTTGGGCGCGAAAGTTGTCGCCTAATGATGGAGTACAAAAATAGAGATGAACGAAAATCGGCTTGCAGTCCTCTGCCTTGGCTGCCAATTTTAACCTTCGCATCGGGGCTTACAGAGGGCAAAGTATTTCATAGGAGCAGAAAAAAAATTGAAGGCAGTTTTAAATAACATGTTGCTTGAGATGGTTCCATCTCTTAAAAAAAAAAGCTAAAAAGGTTCTCAAAAAAAAAAAAGAAAACGAGTTAGATTCTAATTCTAGAGTATTTCATCACATGAATCTGAATATCATGTTTGTTTTCCCCGAAAATGTAACTAAACTCGAAAAAAAAAAAAAACGAAAAACCTCCGACCAGACAGTAACGTCATCTTTCGGCCGCCAAGCGCGTATCGCTCGTGTTTGCAGGGCGTGCAATAGCAAGCTTGCCAGGTATATTCCCCTACACCGACACCAGTCGTAACGTCCTCTTGGGACCTTTTTGAAAATAACAAGAGTGTGCGTGCATATCCTTAATAGGCGCTTAAGATGCGCGAGAGCGGAGATTCCTACAAACTCCTTTTATGACGTATAGCTCTGGGAAGGATCGAGGGCTTCAGCGGTACTTTTAAAATAATTTTCTGCAGCCTCTATGCACCAACTTGAAAAATAATCTCAATATTCGTGATCCTGGAGGCCAAATGAAGACGATTTAAGCATTTTTACTAAAATACAGAATCGGTTCAAGGCGGTTCATTCCACACCACAAAACGAGCTCGGGTCCCGTAAAGTGGCGGACCAAACCAACCCGTAAAACGCCGTCCGGGAATGTCCGGGACCCGGAACTCGTTTTTTTTGTAACTACCGCATGCCGGTGCGACTGGAAAGTGCAGGGTTGTGTGTGGATGAAGCAGCCAGTGCACCAGCGGCGGGTGGAAGGGGGGAGGAGGGAGGGATATTGAGCGAGAAACGGAAAAACGCACATACACAAGGGCCCCGCGAGCGAATATTAATTGCGGTTGCGTGGATATTTATACCGCGCGTAGTTGGTCAACCATTTCAAAGTTACGACGAGTCACTCGCTGTAGACGGGCAATTTAGCCAGTGGGTCTTTAACGTGCACCACGCAGTAGTGATACACCACCGCACGCCGGTATGATGCTCATCCAGATCGAAACGGGCAGGGGTGGGGATTGAGCCCAGGATCCCTGGGTTCTGCAGCGCGAGCCTTCGCTCCACATGCTCCCTAAATGTGCGCTAGCCCACTCGGCCACCGATCCCTCTTTCTTTCTGGCAACTGGTTGCTTTCTTTCTGTTCGCACAAATGATGCAACGAACATGGTATCGCGTCAGACACGGAGGCGCTGTCGGCTTCTTTCATCCATCTGTGATTCTTCCCGAAAACATACGCCTTCGTATCGTATGTTTGAAATGGCTTCGAGGGCAAGAAATAAGGGACAGACGTTGTCTGTCCCTTTTTCTTTCTACTTCACGAGTTTCAGTTTTTCAGACCACAGTCTCAGGTTTCAATCATCATGTATAACTTACACGAGCTCGCCTGCACTTCAACCGTTTTTTCAGTTGAAGGAAAACGGGGAAAAAAAGTTCAGTTGTTAACACTGGCTCACTATTCCAGGTCTCTCGGTAAAATTATGGAGTCTTTTGGGGCGTCCGAGCAGCAGGTGCGCAAAGCCATAAAAATCAGACAAGAGCGCGGAACACTATGCACCCCACACCAAAAGATTGGTCGCCCTGTGAGCGAAAGCGTGAAGTCTTCTGTCAGGAAATTTTTCGAGGACGACTCAGTTTCCTATTGCCTCCCAGGTAAAAAGATATGCTGCTCAGTCGTCGGAAGCGGTTACTTTTGACGAACCTAAAAGAGCTTCACCAAGAATGGACGAAAGGCTCGAACCCAAACTGTGGATGGTTATCGTTTGCCAGTATATGCGCCCTCCAAACTGTGTTTGAGCCGGGGCTAGTGGGGCGCACACTGTTCGCGTATGCGTGCAGCACCAAAACTTGAAGCTGATGCTACACGCCAGTGAGCTCAAGGAGAACACAGAAGAATTATTAGCGACCGCAGTGGGTCCATTTTATGAAGATGATTGTAAGGTTTGTCAAGTGCGACGTGTGCTGCGGTACCAAATACACATTGCCCTAGAAAACTCCTGCCCTTAACACCCATCAGGTCGACCATGTTCAGGTCCAGCAGTGGATGAGCGGGGTGTGTTGCAAGCTTGAGACAATTCTGCTAAAATCGCAGGAATTCGTTGAATTCTTTTTGGACACGATGAACGCAACCAAGGGTCACCAATTTATAATTAAATGGCAAGCCAGCTACTAGCAAGAACTAAAAGTACAGCCAAATGAACATGAGGCAATCGTGCTTGTGGATGTTGCCGAGAATTAAAGTTTCCTGCTACAAGACGCCCCGCAGCCTCATCACTAGGTCAACCAACAGGCTGGACCCTGCTTTCTTGTTGTTTATTTCCGTCTGCCAGAATTCTCTGAAGAATAATCTGTCAGAACTTTTGCTCTCATTTCAGACTGCCTGAAACATGATACTGTAGCAGCGTATGCATTACAGTGTTAGCTCCTGAAACATCTAAAGAATTACCTGCCACAGCTATGAACCATTTATTACTTTTTTGAAGGAGCAGACTGACAGTACAAACACAAAAAGAACATTCTAAACCTTTGGTTTCCCGATGAAGGCTTTAGTCTTTCGCATGAATATAATTTTTTCGCAACTTCCCACGGAAAAAGTTCCTGCGATGGCATTGGAGGAAAGGTCAAACGTTTGGCAGCAACAGCCAGCCTTCAAAAGCCGTACCAATACCAAATATCCATCCCACTAGAGCTTATTACATGGGAAAAAGAAGAAAAAAAGACATACACGGTGTAAACGTCCTAGGGGTACCAAATGTCATCGTGAAGGAAAAGTGAGACGAACTAGCTTCAAGATTCCAGACAGCAGTGGCCATAACGACACGCGGGGTTCACCACTTCAAGCCAATTTAAACTTGAGCGCTTTGTGTATCGATAACATCGTACCCACTGACTGAAGACGTTCAAGTGTCAACCAAGTTTGGAAACTACAGCCTTTACTTCAATAACGAGCCTTCCAGAAATATTTTATCATGAAGCCACATTTTGAGGAGGTGACTGCGAGGTGCGACCCACTGCCTGGAAAATGCAGACAATAATAAATTACGTTTTCTTTTCATCAGCTCTGTGGCAACTTAGTACAGCGCTTAAATAAGGCATATATCTCCCGTATAAAGCAACTCAGCTTACCGCGTATCAGGTAAAACCCTTCTCCTACGTGCTGTGCAGAAAAGTAGCCGCATGGAACCACTGAGCGCGATGTCGTGGGTGCTCGATTAAAAAAATATTTTCTCGCTTAAATTTTTCTTACTGAGGTTCAATTTTGCATTTGCCACAATAACATAGAGGTGTACTCTCGGTTCAGTGGACTTGTATGTTTTAACTCGGACCACCCCCAATGCGAAATTCGCAGCTAAATTGTAGCCAAAACGCCGCTTTCCTGTACTTTACGGTTGAATCTCAAAGAAACCTCAAATACCATTAACTACCAATACTGCAAACTGGAGCCAAAATGCATGAGGTTGTCAGGAGACACAGAAGAGCTGCCATCTCTCGGTGTGGGATGGTAAACTGTGAGCTCGAGATTAAAAGGATAACAGTCATTCACTGCACTATTTTTTTTTTTCTCTTCACACTATCACGAATTGTGAATATATGGCAAATCAGTGTACCGATTTCAATCGAGCAAGAGCTGATACACAGTATTTCTAAAAATGACGTACGCTTCATATTAGCAGCAAGTATTTAGATTATATAGACCTATGTATTACACCTGGTACAAATGATTTGGCAATTAGTCACTTTCTAGTAAGTTGACTGACTTTAATGACCATTTCGTGATATTTGTGAGGTTATGTCTCAGATTGTAGTTTAATGACTATTATTTGCTATTTTATTTTATTTCCTAATTATATGGCGGAGTTTGATTTCAAATGACTTTTAATGACGATCAATGACTATTTGTCACTATTTTGAGTTAATTGATTGTGTGCGGACTGAGTTGGCTTTCAATGGCAAATTTTGGCTTTTTGATCAAAATTTGATATGGCGGATATGTAGTTCAGATGACTTCTAGTTACTATTAATGACTATTGGTCACAATTTTGAGTTATTTGATGGTGTGAAGACTAAGTTGGCTTCCAATGGCTAATATTGGCTATTTTATATTTCTGAATTATATGGCAGGGTTGGGGTCCAAACAACGAGGTAAAGGGGCTTAGAGTGATAAACCGGAAGTTCAGAAGCGGCACCCCCCCGGTTGCCGCCATGTTGTACGCAAATGTGACCACTCGTCACGTGACCCCACAAGAGCCGTGACGTCACCAATAAGATGGCAGCGCCCAGAGCTGGCGGATGCGAGTTTGTTCGGAGCGCGGTAGCCGTGATGTGCAGCTGCTTTCCGACGATTTCGGGCTTCTTCGTGCTCGCTGACGCAGGTATAATGTGAAAATATGAAGGAATGAGACTTTATACCCTTTCTGCGCAAGATCGCTCTGGATCATCTGGATATTAACGCCTGTGAGACAGCATCAACCGTATCGCCGTGCCAGTGCTCGGATTCCCGGATGTGTTCGAGGATCGATAGAACTTCGAGGGCTTTTAGCGTGGAATTTTCGCATTCTATTAGCTTTGTTTGAACGTTGGAATGTCTGAGAATCGACGCGAAATGTATGCGTCAGACGTAGGGCCTAGGGGAATTTGTTTCAGCCCGAGGTAACTGCATAATCACAGCAACTTTTAGCGAGGAAGCTCCTGCAAAAGTTGAAAAATGTTGACTACCATCCCTTGCAATCTCTTCAATAGACTTTTTTCAAAAGTGTGGGCAGCCTATACTGGGTTTCACCGTAACTTGGAAAAGGGCAACCCCGACAGCCCCGTCAAGCCAATCAGAGAGACGGAGTGAAGGTGTGTGACAAAACTGTGTGGATGAGCATTCTGATGATATGTTGTCATGTGCCTCTCTCCAACGTGCATACTGACTGATCGAGACTGCAGCCTTCGCTGTTTGCCAAATTGTAATGAAACGAATTACAGAAGCTACTAATCTAATTACCCAAGGCCTTCGTACTTTGGGTATTTGTTCGACAAGAATGTTATGTCAGCCATCACCGTGAACTCGGCTCAGCGCCTATTGGACTCGAATGCTGCATTAACGTTCGACATGAACTGGGGCCCATTCGTGTGCTTTACGCCGAAAAACAAATGGTGACAGTTGTGTTGGTTGATGGGGTTTTGAAAAGGGTCTATTGTGTCATATGTATAGGAAGTGTCCTGCTATATAACAATGCATCAACACATAGTATTAGACTAGAGGCTCAGAGGTGTGTTATCTTTGTAATTATCAAGTTACAGCAATAATTATTTCTTACCAGTGTAATATTTATTTTCAGCAGCTGGGCCCGTTTTGTGCTCGTCTGTGTGCTATGATGGTATTATAATGTGTGTATAGTTTTAAATATCCTCTCTGCAATGCTTCCCGGGGTCTTTGAAGGGAATAGATTAATAAATAACATTTTTACATCACTGGAGTTTGCTTTCGGTGCACCACATGTTCAGGAGAGGTGGAACGAGTGCAGTCTCATGAGTCTGGTTTGTCCCATTTATTAATATTCGGGGGTCAGAGATGCAAGTGTCCTCAAAAACTCCGCCGCATGCAGTGAACACAATTCTTGGTTTGTAGACTCTGAAGGCGTAAAGGCAAGCGGAAATATGTTGATTTGGTTAGTGTACGAAATGTTTAGTTCCACTTGATTACATAATTATTTATTCTTAGCAAATGGTTCCATAACGAGTTCTTTCTACGACAGTCTCGTGTCAGGCGTTCAGTCGTAGTACCTGTGCTCCTTGTTGTCGGATGACGCTCCTGGCACGTCGGTGTTCAGTTTGGTCGGGTGGCAATTTTGACTGACTGATGCCGTCTTGTAATCATACGTCATGTGCGGCCATTGACATCTGATGGACTTAAGCTGCAGGGCTGGCTTTTAGTCCGCACATTTCTCTGGTAGTTTTCTGCGTCAGTGCAGCAAGCTCGATTTCTTACATGGCTGTGCCTTTTGCTGTACCGTTGACTTGATGGCTGGCAACATTGTTTGTTTGCTATCCAAGCCATATCACTTCCATTTCGTAATGGCGATTTCTTCTGCATCCCGCGACCACTGCAACTTGTGTAAGTCTCGTGTGGCAAAGTGAAGACGGGTGATGCTTGGTGTCCACTTTTGAGAACAACCAACCATTCTATCTCTTCAAGTCACTCAGCGGCATTCTTCCTCAACGTTTAAAATTGTGTGCTTCGTTAAGTGGACACAGATAATTGGTTTCAGCAAATTATTACGTATTGTCCGTGGACGACAACCGACACCAAATCAACTGTCATTGCATTGCCGCTCACCTGCTTTGTCGTGCTTACCTCTCGTCGAGGTGATGGGGATAAGGAGCTTCGGGGTAATGTCGGCAGCAAGGACAAAGGCCGCCGAAGATAATCCTCAATGTCCCGCGGTCGCTCCTCGAGACGTGGTCGAGGGTTGTTCGGCACGCACCTTCGCAGGCTAATTCATTCGTACGGGCAGCTCCGGTAGACGTGGTCAGCCTCATGCAGTGGTAGCAGAGTAGTTTTCGGTCGGCCATTCGCAACACCTCCGTTTTCCTCGGTGTACTTTGTTCAGCGCAGACCTACACCCGATGTCGAGAATACTTCGGCGTTGGGGTGTCTCGTTGAATTGGCATTGAATACTAACGGGTAGCCGGTGAAGTCTCCAGTTGAAATGCCTGTCGAACTTGTTCCGAAACAATCTCGGCAATCAAAATAAAAGCTAGGCAACTGATGGCAGGAAGTAGCTTCCTGATCTCCTACCGGACAACGTCGTGGATGATGTTGCGGATGCCTGGGAGGCTGGTGTCGAAGTTGCAGCTGGACGACTCGAGTGTTGAGACGCTGGGGAGTTGTTGATAGTGACTGGCTCGGGCCTGCAGTGTACATTCAATGTTGGAAGCCTCGGTGCTATGAACCCTTCGACTCTTGTCGTGGGGTTGCGGGCAAGGCTGCCGAAGGTGTTGTCCCTCACATGGACATGGGATTCTTAGCTTCTTGTCCTCTGCAGCATTAGGGTTGGCGTGGGTGCTCGATCAGGCGCAAAACATCCTCCACGAAGGCGGTGACGCTCTCGTTGGTGCCGTGCCCTTGACAGAGTCAGGAATGCGACTCTCTCTCGTCAATGGTGGCTGATGATTGAGCACTTCAGTTCGATCTTGCAAACTTCCCATGGCGTTAAGGGGGATTTGTGGTCCTCAAACAAGTGCCTGGCAGTTTCTTCCAGGAGAAGTATAGGTTCTGCAGAAGCTGGTTGTCTGTCCACCCACTGTGGCGGGCAACACGGTCATATTGTTCAATCCAGCCCTCGACGTCTTCATGCACCTTGCGTGAAAGGGCGTCGGAGTGTGAGGTGCGACGGAAATGCATGCTAACAATAGTGGGAGTGGACGCGGTTTGCTGCTACAGGTTTGTCATTGTGGGTTTAGTCAGCTTCGGTTTTTCTGGCAAAAGACCGAATTCCGGTGGTTCTTGCTGGTAGCAGCGACTGGCTCGGATTTTAGGTTCTACGTGGTGTATTTCCGGGGTTCGTCCTTGTGGTACTCGCTCGTATTGCGGTTTTTCCGCTGGGCTCTGGTTAGGACTTGGTTCACGGCTCGCTGGGGGTTTAGGACGCGGGATAGTCCGCCACCCGTGTCCTGTTATCGGGCAACTCGGCCGAGGAGCCGCCAGGGTGCACACAGAGTTAAAGGCTATTGCTAAAGTACCCAGCACCTCCACCAGAACATACGATGACAGCTGAGCATGGCCTGGAACTTTCCAGAATAGTTAATATTGATAGAAGATAGGACTGGAGCAAGCATCCGTGACAATATAACAAAACTGACAGAAGATAGTCTATCCTGGCCACTAAAAAAGCTGCATTGCTTTAGTGGCATTCTGCCCGAATAAATCCTCTCCTTCGGGGTTTCGCGACTGCCGTGGACGGACTGAACTGAAATGAATGTGGGACCACTTTTCTGGTAATGAGCCGCTGCGGACTGTCGTCGCAAAATTGCATGAAAGGGGGGACTGGGTAGGTAACACGCGCGATGAAATGTCCACACAGCTTGCAATTCGCGTAACGAGTGTTGATGAAACTTGTGTCGACAAAACGTGCGACAGACAAGCGGAATCAATACCAACTGCAACACCTGTGCTCCGTGAAAGTGCACGTCTACGCCAGAACAAGTTAGGAAGCAGCACAACATCACCTAAAGCTCGGCACAGGAACTACCAGCTTGAAGGCAGCTCTCCGGGGCGCCGCAAAACCAAAGTGAGCCTTCGGTCATTCAAACGAAGCGGCACCACGATTCCACACTGCCAAGCACAACTCACGCAATTTCCGTCGCTAAACTATGTATCCAAATATATTACACACGCTTCACTACAGACCTCGAAGATTCCGATGGTCAACGAGAGCACAGAAACGTCGCTTTAAAATTTATCCTAGCGTTATCCGAATCAATCCGAGGTCCGAGCAACGTAGGGCCGATTGTCTCTTTCGTGGTAACATCCCCGTCGGTCACCAGCGAAATGCACACCGTTCCTCCTTATTTTCACGTTATACCTACGTCAGACGCCACGCTGAACTCTGAGGTCGTTTTCGACCGGCCTCATATGACGGCTTCAGCGTCTGAAATCAACTCGCCGAGACAAACGACAACGAACAAAGCATCCGACAAGCTCCAGCTCAGCTGGGGCCAGCCGCTGCCTGGGCGCTGCCATCTTTCCTGTTACGTCACGTATTTGGTTTGGTCACGTGACGAGTGGTCAAATTTGCGTACAATGGCAGCCGCCTTATGGGGGTCACTTTCGAGTGCAGACCGGAACCCCGGTTTATCGCTCTAAGCCCCTGTACCTCGTTGGGTCCAAATAACTTCTACTGACTATGGGTGACTTGTAGTTACTATTTCGAGCTATTTGATTGTGTGGGGACTGAGTTGGCTTCCAATGGCTATACAGTCATATTTGTTAATTATATGCAGATTCTGGCTTCAAATGTCTTCTAGTGATGGTCAATGCCTATTGTCAGTATTTCACATTATTTGGTTATGTGTGGACTAGTTGGCTTTCAATGGCTATTATTGGCTGCATGATATTTTTTGATTATATGGCATGTTTGGGGTCGAACGACTTCTGGTGACTATTCATGAGTATTAGTCATTTTTAGTGTGTGTGGACTGAGTTGGCTTCATATGGCTGTTATTGGCTATATGATCATGTTTATAAATTATATGGCAGCTTTGGGGTCCAACTGACTTCCGTGACTGTCAATCACTATCAGTCACTATTTCGACTTATTTGTTGTGTGCAGACTGAGTGGGCTTCCAATGGCTATATTGGCTATACATTCATATTTATATGTGTAATTATATGGCAGATTTGGGGTCCAAATGACTTCTAGTGACTGTCCACGATTATCAGTCCCTTTTTCGAGTTATTTGATTGTGTGAAGACTGAGTTGGCTTCATATGGCTATTATTGGCTTAATGATCATATTTATAAATTATATGGCAGATTCCAAGTTCAAATGACTTCTACTTACTATTAATGACTATTGGTCACAACTTTGAGTTATTTGATTGTGTGCAGGCTGAGTTGGCTTCCAATTGCTATTAATGACTATATGATCCTATTTCTGAATTATATGGCAGATTCAGGGTCCAAATAACTTCTTGTGACTATCAAGGGCTATTAGTCACTATTTCGACTTACCTGATTGTCTGCAAACTGAGTTGGCTTCATATGGCTATTATTGGCTAAATGATCATGTTTATAAATTATATAGCAGATTTGGGGTCCAAATGACTTCCTGACTATCAATCACTTTCAGGCACTATTTCGATTTACTTGTGTGCAGACTGAGTTGGCTTTCAATGGCTACTATTGGCTGTACATTCATATTTATAATTATATGGCAGATTTGGGGTCCAAATGACTTCTAGTCACTGTCCATGATTATCAGTCCCTATTTCGAGTTATTCGATTGTGTAAAGACTGAGTTGGCTTCATATGGCTATTATTGACTTAACGATCATATTTATAAATTATATGGCAGATTCGAAGTTCAAATGACTTCTACTGACTAATAATGACTATTGGCTACAATTTTTAGTTATTTGTGTGCGGGCTGAGTTGGCTTCCAATGGCTATTATTGGCTATTTGATCCTATTTCTTAATTGTTAGAACAATTCAATTGTTAGAACAATTGAAGCCTGGAATCTATTGCCCAGCGAGATTGTTAATATCGAGACGGTGTCTTCCTTCGAGCACTCCATCGCACAGCTGTTAAACCAATAGGAGCACAAACAGGCCATTTTAAGAGTGTATACTGCAATGTGTCTCTTTTATTTTCTATACTAGGTGGAATGCCTTTTTCCTTTCAAAGAGTTGTGTCTGCTGGCTTTTTTCCCCTGTAGGCTTGGCGATTTTTGTGTGTTTTTTATTGTAATCGAAATTCTCCCTGTAATGGCCCTCAAGAGAGGGCTGACAGTATTTTCAAATAAATAAAATAAATAAATAAATATGGCAGATTCATGGTCCAAATTACTTCTTGCGGCTATCAATGGCTATTAGTCACAATTTCAACTTATTTGATTGTGTGCAGACTGAGTTGGCTTCGTATGGCTTTTTTTGGCTATTAGCATCTATTTTTCACCAGATTGGCTTCAAATGGCTATGAATGGCTATTCGTGAATATAGTTGACAATTCTGTGCTACTTCGGTGTTTATGGATGAAAATGGCTTCAATAGCTAATATTGGCTATAAGCATCTATTTTTATTAGATTGGCTGGAAATGGCTATACATGGCTATCAGCAACTATTATTTACAATTTATGCAATCGGAGCGTGTAAAGATTTGAGTGACTTCAACTGGATATTTTTGGCTATAGCACCTATCCTTGACAAAGGTGACTTGGATATGCTATTATTGGCTATAAGCATCTGTTCCTGGGCTGGTTGGCTTGAATTGGCTACAAATGGCTATAAGTGACTAGTATTTATAGTTAGCTGCTATTTCTTTGTCTACAAACTGGAATGGTTTCATGTGGCTATTTTTGGCTCTTATCCTCTATTTTTTACTAGATTGGCTTCGAATGAATATGAATGGCTATTCGTGAATATCCGTTGAATGGCTATGGATGGCTATTCGTGGATATCACGATTATACTTGCTAATAGGCATTGCTAGCCCCGTAAAGCCAATCTGGTCAAAAATAAATGATAATAGCAAACAATAGCTACTAAACGCCAGTCTGGTTAGTAAACACTAAAATTGCTCATGAGTATCAAGACTAGTCACTAATAGCCACTTGTAGCCAGTTTCATCCAAAAACACTGAAATAACACAGAATCTTCAATTATACTCGCTAATAGCCATTGCTAGCCATCTGAAGCCAATCTGGTGAAAAATGGATGCTGAAACCCAACAATAGCCACTAAACGTCATTCCAGTTAGTAAACACAAAAACGCTCATAGCTATCTACACTAGTCACTAATGGCCATTTGTAGCCATTTCAAGCCAATTATTAGAGACTAAATCCTTGTAACCAATGATAGCCACTTGTAGACAGTTTTATATAAAACACTGAAATAGCACATAATTGTCAATTATACTCACTAATAGCCATTACTAACCATTTGAAGCCAATCTGCTCAGAAATAGACGCCAATTGCCAACAATAGCCACTGAAAGCCATTCCAGTTAGTAAACACAAAAATCGCTCATAACTATCAACACCATTCACTAATGGCCATTTGTAGTCATTTCAAGCCAATCTAAAAATGGATGAATGCTTATAGCCAACAATAGCCACTTGTATCCTGCTTTATCTATAAACACTGAAATTGCACAGAATTGTTTACATACACTAATAGCCATTGCTAGCCATTTGAAGCCAATCTGCACAGAAATAGATAATAATAGCCAACAAATGTCACTTAAAGGGGCACTTCAATCATATTTAAGCGTCTACCTTTTTTTGCGGTTTCCACGTCTCTTGGGGTTCGGGCAAGCCAGCGGGCACGGAGAGAGTAACTAAATATCTGAGCTTCATATTTTAACCGGACGACGCGGAAACCTCCTCCACCGACGAGGGCGACCCGCGGTACCGAAAGCGCGCAAAATGTGACGTCTTTGGTCCTGGGCTTACTACTGGTCAGAGCCGCTAAAAGCTTCTTTTTAATCGAAATACAAAATATAAATGGCGCGAACCGTTTCAATTATCTATAAAAGTAGTTTTTGTTCAGTATTTTAGATCAAAAAAGAAACAAATGCAGTTTATAAAGTATGGAAACAAGACATGACCCGTCGACATACCCGCCACCAAGCGGTGGAAAAGGCGGCGCACACTAGAAAGCAGTAGTGGGATCAGGCGCCGACATGGAAAGGTCCCGGATATACGCGGCGGCCCTGCGGTCGTGTGGACAGGAGGATCCGACCGGCTCCGAGCGTTCCGAAGGCCTTTGGCGAGAAGCTTTGTCTTGCGATTTGGCCGTTTCGCGGTATAGCAGCTCGAAGTGGCTCCCATTCTGAACTGATCTTTACCCCGTGTTTGCTGTCGTTTGTGTCCAAAGAAGTGTCATGCCGAATTAGTGTTTAATCGCGCAGCAAATGCAATGAGAGGCGCTCTGTCTGCCCGCTGCATACAGCCTATCCAGAACATGCTTTAGTGCCGCCCTCTCGCGCCGTCGACACAGAGTGCGGCAGCCGCGAGCGCTCGCTGAGCTCACTACCCCTCTTCTAGTTCACGGCCACTCAAGCAAGCAAGGACGTCATGAGGGAGGTTATTTTTTGCTTGTTTTTGTAATTTTATTTGGCTATAACTATTAAAATAAAGCGAAATTCGAGAAAAGAAATGTTTAATTAAGTTACTACGTTGAGTGCGCTCAGGTATGGTGCAAATTAAAAACCAGTACAAAAGTCTTTGGAGAGCCCCTTAAATATGTGAAGGGCGTGCTTAATCACTAGTTTCTCATCGCGCACCAGCCAATGAGGTTAGAGCAATTGTTGATGAAACACCGAAGAGCAAATCACCAAGCATGGACCATGAACACTTTCAAAAGTTCTCCGGGTTTCTTCGGTCGTCAATGAATATTGTCACGAATGACAAGGTGAAACAAAGAATAACTGGGAAAATGGAAACGTTTAATGGGGTGAACTTGTGCCCAAAAAATAAAAAAAAGGGAACGGAAGAAAGCAGAGCGTCGCGGGCGTCGAGGTCGGCGTGACAGCAGAATCGAACGCTGGGGCGAAACTGAGTCCGGCTGGTTACGCGGAGCCCCTTTTGTACACGCGTGGGCTTCTGGAACAATCGGCGTGGAAGGTTCGGCGTGTAGAACATTCTAACCTCCAACCAGCAACACGGTTCTCAAATTTACCAGAACAGTACATTAGAGTCAACAAAAATGTGTAGCCGCGGCCAGGAATCGAATCCTGGCTTTCTGCGTGGAAGGCACGCGCGATAACCGTTAGGCCACGAGCGCGCCGCCTACTTAGTCAGCTGCGCTCGCGGCCTTATCCCCCCCCCCCCCTTTAAAAAAAGTGCATCGTTCCGATGGAGCACAAAGCTAAAACAAAAATACACAACCAAAGGATAGCAGAGTCGCGAGCCACAGTTCACAGTTCACAGTTAACCGTTCACAGTTCACAGTTCACAGTTCACAGTTCACAGTTACTGGTTCGGTGCAAATTAAAAACCAGTAAAAAAAGTCCTTGCAGGGCCCCTTTAAAGCTATTCCAGTTGGTAAACTCAAAAATCGCTCATAACTATCAACACTAGTCACTAATAGCCATTTGTATCCAAATCAAGCCATTGCAATAAAAATAAATGCTTATAGCCAGTAATAGCCACGTGTGGCCATTTTCATCCATAAACACTGAAATAGCACATAATTGTCAGTTATACTCACTAATAGCCATTGCTAGCCTTTTGAAGCCAATCTGGTCAGAAATAGATGCTAATAGCCAACAATAGCCACTTAAAGTCCTTCCTGTTAGTAAACACAAAAACGCCCATAACTATCAACATAAGTCACTAATAGCCATTTGTAGCATTTTAATCAAATCTATCTCAAATTTGATGCATAAGCCAATAATAGCCGCTTGAAGCCATACTAATTTTTAAGCACCGAAATAGCACAAAATTGTTTAATGATCTCATCAATATCCATAACCAGCCATTTCAATTCAATCTGGTCAAACATAAATACAAATAGCCAACATTATCCACTTGAAGCCATTCTATTTCGTAATTATAAAAATAGCTCAAGCAAGAGTTACCTACTAATAGCGGTTTGTAGCCATTTGCAGCCAATCTATTCAAAAATAGGTGCTTATCGCCAATAATAGCCACTTGAAGCCATTCTCATTCATAAACACTCAGACAGCAGATAATTGCTATTATACTGTCTAGCAGCCATTAGTAGCCATTGAGCCAATCTGGTGAGAAATATATTCTAATAGCCAACAATAGCCACCTGAAGTCAATCCAGTTTATAAACAGAAATAGCTCAGTTTTCATTACCCATTATTAATATTTGTAGCCATATCTAGCAAACATATATAAAAGCGGAAGCTGATAGCCAATAATTGCCAGTTGAAGCCATATGCATTCACCAACGCCGAAATAGACAATTGTCAATTATCTCATCAATAGCCATTGGCAGCCATTTAAGGTCAATCTGGTCAAAGAAGATGCTAATAGCCAACAAAAACTACTTGAAGCCGTTCATTAGTGTGAGCAAACAAAAAATCACATAATTATCAATAATAATTACTTCTAGTCACTTAGAGTCATTTCAAGCCGGTCTCATAAAAAATTGATGCCTATTGCCATTTATAATCACTTGGAGCCAAGGACATCTAATAAGACATGTTTCGGTAGGAATAAAACAAATAAATCAACAAGCTCAGAAAAGGGTACAAAATCGCTATTCAAATCCTGCCTGATCTATAAACACACTGCATTTTGACATCGAAATATCAAGAGGTTCAATATCACGAGCTTATGCTCCCTATGCTCTATAAAAAAAGAGAGGAATATTTCATAGACTATCAATTTCTCTAGTGAAACACACCCACTTGATTCATTTCCGGGAATGTGGCGAGTTGTTTACTCCAAACCGCCAGGATCGCTTTCTTCTTCCGTCTTCCATTTTATCCCCTCCCGGAGTTTCCTGTATTAGTCTCTACGGTATTTGGAAACCTTTCCTCTAATAGTATGAAGGTATTGCATGCATAAAATGTACCTGCAATATTGGCTAAATACTCTCCTACTGCGGTTATACAGAAGAGCAAATTCAAACAAAACTACCCCGAAAATTACCCAATTTGAGCTTGTTTTATCGAATAAATACAATACAAAGACAAATTTACTTATTTATATTTTGCCTCATATTATTTACGAATGCATGTAAATTCAAATGAAAAATGAGGCATTGGTAAATAATTATTTATATTTATTTTTATTCGTACCATTTTGTCACAAAGTACAGGCGCAGAAGCAGCAAAAATTCCGTTTCATACTGAAAATTTATGGGGAGTGAATATCTGCCAAACAAAATAAAGAACAAGCGTCGCCACAGCAGAAAAGCGGGTTGCGATTCGGCCGCGTAACACAAGATCCCGGGAAGAATCTCGAAAATTCGGCCGAGAAGGTTCGAGCGTCGAACGTTCGCGGTGAGAATGAACAAGCTCCTTCAAGACCAAGGAAGTTAGACGAAATGATGGCATTTACGTCCCAAGTAAGAATGAACACGAATCGTCTAGAAGTCCTTTAATGAGCGTTGCATGCTCGGCCTTGCGCGCGGCAATATTTCACGCTTTTTTTGGAAACTTCAAACAGTACTCACGTAAGGGAAGAAATGTTTTCACCACAAATATTTGCAGAAATGACTACTCATCTTAGTGTGAACCTCTGTTAATTAAAAAAAAAAGAAAAACTGACGAGAGTTCAGCGTTACGACTGAGATATTTAGCATGGAATTAATCCAGACCGAGTTCGCCGCCGTTGCTCTTTCCGCATCCCGCCTTATTTCCGCCGATACCGAGATGTCAAGAAGGGGGGGGGGTTCCCGCTATGCAAGCAAACAAGTTTGGGCCTAAAAAGCACGCAGTTTTTTCTTCGGAACGTGTTTCAGATGGCGCATATAAAAACAACGTATGGGTTTTGGGTATGAAGAAGGCTCGTCTAAACCCGACGGTCTGCCGACCATCTTTGAAGGTACGAAGGCAACTCAGCGCATCCAAAGGCATACGGAAAAAAAAGGTGAAACTAATGAAAAAAATATCAATCGACTGTTCTAAAAACAAAATAGCTATTACGTGATTAGCTGTGAGCAGCATATTGAAAGAGCCGCGAGCACGTAACTAAATAGTAGGTTCTGCTGGCTATTCTATGCTAACCGTCTGATAGTAGTGTTTTTCTTTTTTTTTCGTGTCGCTGAAGCGACCATACACCCGGACCGCCCTTACGAAATGTACCGACTGTCTGAGGACGTTCTATAGAGCAGCGTACTTAGGAAGAACATAAGGAAGCTATCGGCAGACCACGACTGCTGTTGCCTTCCTGGGCCCGTTTGCTCGAAGCTGGTTAACTAACCGCGGTTAACCGGATTTCCCTACGAGGGGGAATTTTAGGTCACGTGACCTGCAGAGTAGGGACGCCGGAGTCAAATAGTACCTAGCATCAGACAATATGGCTGCTACGGCTGCTCGTCACGCTTGGGAACATTTATTTTTACGAAGATGCGTCATCCTCGTTCCACGAAAGGGACATTTCAACACAGAGTCTACAGTCGGAGTCGACGGCAGCTCGCCCACCGCCGGACGGCGAGCGTGCTGTGGGAGCAGGGCTACGCTTGACTGGTCACGTCAAGTTCGAGTTCACGCATCGCCCTCTGAAGTGGACTTGTTTCAAGGAATGCTACAGTCAGCGGGACCTTCAAAATATATTGCCTAGGTGAGTGCCGCGATGTTTCACGAGAAAGTTATGAGATCGTACCGCTATCAAAATGTCATGTCAGCAGATCTTGCGTTGTAATCAACGTCCAGCTTTCTTTTTTTTTTCACTTTTAAAACCTACCTTGAGCCGCAATCGCATGGTAGTGAAACAAATCTCTCCAAAAAACTGCCTCTAATCGCGGAGTCTGGTTTATAGTACAGTTCGCCGTGTATTCTATTTGTAGCGCATCCACAACACCGACGACCCCCTTGCAGCGGGAGACGGTTCAACGAAGGCAAGATGTAGACTAAAAACTTTCCTCGGAAGTAAATATCCGTTACCTCAATAGAAACTGCCAGCACGGATGCCGGCACGGCATTCGATCGAACTTCGGTACTGTCGTCTCCGAACTTGTACAACTGGGAAATAAACGAAGCTTCTATCATGAAAGAAGTGTCCATGTCTTCTCTTGCGCTTGTCTTTCGTCAATTTATTTTGTTTTGGGATAACTAGATGTCTTGTTAGGATTATAAAGAGAGACATAATTACGTAGCAGACGATCACAACCAATCTGAAATCGAAAATGAGCCAGGCGACATCAAGCATCAGCATGAATCGGCAGAGGAATTGGACATTGGATGAACAATTTCATTTAATTCGGGTAGTGGGGAAGCGAAAATATCAAATTATGGGGAAGTTCAGTGCTACGATCACGACCCAAACAGAAAGACAGGCATGGGCTGTTTGCGCACCCCAGACCAATTACAGCAGTGTTTGAGGAACCTTTTAAAAAGGACCAGACGGCTGTACAGCTTATACAAGCACGAACAGCACACAGGTAAGTTCATTGTGTTCTTAAGTTAAAAAAATATTGCATTGCTTTAGTGATAACATATGGACAATCAAACCTAGAAACGTGTATGTGGACATTTGTATATTCGTGCACCTTTGCCCTCCGCTGGGAGTCAACTTGTCATCTTCTAAGAACAGCAGTAAAAGCAGTGTTACAGCATCAGAAGACCATTTATTGCAGTTTATGTACAAGTTCTCCACAGGCTGTCTGGAACTCGTAAAACAGTTCTAGTGGAAGACCCAAAACTTTGGACACAATATTAACAAACATTTTTAGAGAGCACAATGGTCCAGGCCAACCGAGGCCGACCGGCCAAACTGTAAGAAAGTAAAAATTGCATGATTACATAGTCCACAGTTTCAGCACTGTTATGTCAGAGTTACTGAATGTTTAAAAGAATGCCTCATGCAGTATTTGTTTATTTTGATTTTTCCATGAAAGTTACATTTACATACTTGGTTGAACAGTGAACCCCGCCTCCTTTGTTTTTGCTCATGACTCGAGTAAGTAGTAGACGAGACGAAATTACTATGCCTTAATTCATAGGTGCTGGGCCAAACCCCCATGTCTTGACGCCCCTCATCGAAGCCGTTCTCGAGACGATCGGCGAGGACTCTCCCAACCTGTGCGGGTTTAGTTGCCACGATAGGTGACACGGAAGGGTAGGTGACTGGTTTCTAGACCCGATTGTGTGACGAGTAAATGGTGCTAAGGAACTGGTCATAGTAAAGCAGAACTGTCGCTCCAGGCGAGGCTCTAAAAGACGAGGACAAATGTTGATAACAAGATGGGCATGTTGCCATTTGAATAGCATTACTGCCGAGTACTTTTATATAAAGACCAGAGGCCAGATTCCCGAAACATTCTTACGGCAAAAAAAGTTAGTAAATTTATCTTACGACAAAGTTACAAACTTTTGAGTATTCCCGAAGCAAAATGTTTGTAAGTTTTGCGCACCTTTCGACGAAATCCGTAACTTGCGCAAAACTTGCGAACATTTTGCATCGGGAATACTCAAAAGTTTGTAACTTTGTCGTAAGATAAATTTACAAGCTCTTTTGTCGTAAGAAAGTTTCGGGAATCTGGCTTCAGTTTTATTTCAACCACAAATGCTCAAAGGCGGGTCGAAGTATAAGTCACGAAACCGTCTTCCAGAGTACACTCCAAGATTTGACAAGACAAAGCGCTACCACATTTCTCATTATTTTCAACAAGGCTGCAAGAGTTTTACCGAAGCTACAAATTTATGAAATAGGACGGCATGCAATGAAAAATCAGGAGGTAAAGCTGTTTACCATAATCTAATAAAAATTAAATGCAACAAAGTGTCAATGGCTTTTTTTTATGCTAACTGTAACAGGTTTTCAATATGCAAATTAAAAGGTCACACACAGTACAACCATCCTGTTGCTAGTTTTACCAACTTAGGAAAATTGGCTCAAACACTACCTTCATTCCCGTTGTGAAGTTAACGACTCCCATGATGGTAACCTGTGCGAGTAAAATCACTGCCAGTGAAACTAAGTGCTGTAATGTTTGAAGTTGTCCTATCAATGTGCACAGTGCAACGAGATTTGACTGGAAATGTGACCACTAATTTTATGAACTGTTAATCACATAGCTACACAGCTGCATTCGAACCTTTAGCAGTGGAAGTGTATGAACACATGCATGCAAATGCTCTTCACAACCAAATGCGCATTTTCCCACACCATGTATTGGGCAATTGTGCAAGAAGTAACGACACTGTGCTCCGACCTCAAGCCTGCACGTCAGTATATAAACCAACTTAGCTAGCAAACTTTGTCCTCTGCACCAACACGTATGAATGAATTTTGGCACAGCATCGGCATCTTTATCAGGGTTACAAACTATGCACAGTATGTTCTCTTTGCTCGTACTGACAAGAACAAAACCTGACCACTTTTTACACATGCATTTGTCGCAGCTCCAGGGCACTAGATCCACAGCCCGGTCCCTCTGGGAGTGGAAGCGCTGCACGAGAGTCTGCCACAGGAGGCGGTGCAGCGGGCTCCAACGAATGTGCCGTACAGCTGACGTTGGTGCCGGGAGGCTTCACAGCGGTTCCTGCAGGAGACAGAGAGGCAGCAGCAGCTGGAGGGAGCGAATCTCCTGCTGGAGAAGGAGTGCACAGAAAAGGTTAAGCAAGCTGCCACGGCAACGATCGCAGCAGCAACTGCTGCAGAGGAGTTCTACCATCAGTCAAAAAATTACTAGAGGACCAAAAAACTTTAAAAAACTTTAATTGGACTGGAAACACAGCGTGCAGAATTGCAAATGTAGTTGTTATAAAACAATTAGGAGAAGAGTAAACATTGACATAATATGCTGTTTTTAATTTTCAATTTGAATGTATTTGTTTACATATGACAAAGCCAACACAGCTGCTGAGAAATAAAATTCATTTTACTTGCAACTGTCAATAGATTTCTGGATTCAGATCCGCTAGACCCCGTCTCGTCCTACGATGGACTAAAGCTCAATGCTACGGGCTGCCGGGTCCAATCACGAGCCTGTTTGAAACCATGTGGTATATTTGCTATGGGCCCTAGTCCTTCGTCGGGTGAGATGAAATATAACTAAAGCATGTACAGCGTATTAAAAATTTTATATATCAACATTGTATCACAGAAGATAAGTTGTAAAAGGTAATGCTTGACGACTTTACATCATTGGGGGTACCTTGCCAGCACAACGCACTGGTACTCAAGACCATGCGAAGCAGCATGTGCAATATATTGGTATACTTACGCTCAACCGATGAACTGGCTGATGATGGCGTACCGAGCCTCATTGCTTTCGTCACGACCCGCTGCCACGGGCTCGACGGGAACCTCTTCGGGGAGACGGTCCTTGGCATGCTGCAGGGTATATCTTGGCCAGGTTGTGCAGGACACAGCAGGCGACAGCGATGTCACAGCATCTCTCTGCTGCATCCTCAACTCAGCATGGAGGCAGTGGAACCTACGCTTGAGCTGGCCTATTGTCCTGCACAGTGTATAAATAGAGCAAGATCTGTTATCCTTTTGAAGTGGTTTAACAAGAACATCTAATGAGGTCGGCATGTGATGTCAATCATCGCTCCAGCCCATTGAAAACATGGTATTATGCCTAATATATATTTTTGCTGGAATTTGATGGACATAGTAATGACATGCAGATTTTGTTAAAGATACCAGTAATGTGATTAGTCAGAGTCATTTTGGCGCAGCTCTTGGAGCAGTCAAAAGTCAATTTTGGAGGAACAAAAAGAACTTCTGTAGCATAAGCACACATTAATTTTTATTCATACCAATGCAAACATTAGGTCAAGCTTAATTTTTCGGCCTGTCTAACTAAAAGTCAATGTCTACATTGCCTTCTCACATACATTCAAACCTTTGTTTGCATCAACTGCACAGCAGGAGTCCCTCAAACACAAAACTATAGCGTTTAGTTGCATGGAGAAGCACCATGACACGGTGACAAGAAGGTGAGTGATGAAGGACAACACAGACTGCTTTGAATGGTTATTTTAGGTACTGAATGCCACTGAAATAGTACAATAACATTGATCACATAAACTGATGTTTCCTTCAAGTTCTAGATGTTGTAATAAAACTGCAATTTATAATTCAGATAAAAAGCAAAGCACTTGTCATTTGATTATCAACATAAATTAAATTTTATCTGTAGAACTTCATAGCAAAAACGGCATGTGAACGAAACTTAAAAACAATCCCGCCAAACTCATTCGGGTTCTTCCCGAGATTCCATCCACTGCTCCTGTCAATTTAATTCTTATCTACTCGCACCTATAGAAAACTGATAGCTAAACAAATGAGTTGGCATAAATAAATAAACATACAAAAGAGCACATATAAATATTCTTGCAATACCGAAGTACCCTTACTAAATCTTGAATTCGAAAAAGGTACCGCTAGGATCTCACAATCTATCATATTTACGAGCCGAAGTTGTATTCAGGAATTGTGTTGCGTCTCGCTTTGGAGGACTGCTTTCCGCTTAACACGGAGGTGCGCTGCGGCGAAGCAAGACATGCAAAATCACGATGCCTACTCCGTGGTGTTTGCTTCTCTGTAGTACACCAGAGCGCAGTGAAAAGCGCACTCAACGACACTAGCTAACCCTCCAGAATAAACAGACGACTAACATGAAAATTATTACGAAACTTTCAAATACTGTCTGTCATTCATACAAAATGTGATTGAATAGTATGGTATTCGAGACGATAATCAAAAGTTTTGAAAACCTGAAAACTTGCGTAAGCATATCATAACGGTCCGGCCGGGCAGCGAGGCCAGAGCTATTATATTTTCAGTATTATTAAAGTGACATTAAGTTTTGGCACTATGTTGGAGCAAATTCCTCACATTTTGGTTAAATGAAGCAGAACATAGCAGAGTAATCACTTTGGGGCAAATGTCACAGCAATCCAATCACTGATATAATGAAAATGTTCTTCGCAAAAACCTGCAAGGAAAATGCAGTTTGAGATAAGCAGTATTTAAGAGGATATGTTTGAATGTCTGTACACAAACTGTCCAAAAACAAGACCTGCCTAAGCCAATGTGTATTTTTTTTTTCACATTGCAAGCATTGCTTTTTTTTTAAGAATTGCTTTACATTTAGGCATTTCTAACAACTGCTATTGTTTGAAAATTATGAACTTCTAGTAAAACCTTGTAGGTTAATAACCCAGTCATACAGCACCAACAGGAAGGATATGTTTCAGAGAAGTTTTAACTTCTAGTCTGGAGTTCAAACAGAGAAGAGCGAATGAAATATAATAATTAATGTGACATATAGAGTTAGCTGACAAATGGTTGAATTTTGTGAATTGACTTACTTCATACCCACAAAGCTGGCTAATCTTAGAATAAACATTACAGGCTATGGCAGTAGGTTATAGCCAGTAGTATAAATAAGGTGGAGTAGAGATACGCCTTCCTTTCCTTGCTTCTGAGCAGCCGTAGCCTTCTATGCAAGAACATAAAAATGGCAACAAATGTAAAGCACAGGCACAACCATATGAAAAAGTTTAGGTGCCTCAAGGTGCCGAAACCCTGAACCGTCGAACAAGGACGCATAGCCTGGCTTTAGCGTTCCACGATGCTCCTCGTTGTGCTATGCGACGCATCGTAGGCGACCTCCGCTGTTGATGATGGAGAGAAGAAGGGCGTCATCAGCCATGGCTTGCCAGGTGTAGCTGCTATCTCCAAGCAGTAGACCATCGTAAATGCCATCGGCCAGCTTGCCTGACACCGAGCCCTCGGTGAATATCCTAGTCGTGGGTGCTTCCAGGCATCAACAGCACCCGCGACCGAAGGAAACCCATTGACCTCAAAGAAGGGCTGTTGCAAGGCATGACCCTCAGCTTCACCTGGCCACCTGCATTGTAGACGAATTTGAGTCAGTCTGTAGCACTATGACATTAACAGCAATGGTATTGTTGTTGTGATCACATGCTCAGAAATAACACACCTATCATTCATCTTCATCAATAGCGAGCAATAAAAACTTTGTCCGCACAATGACAGTACTCAGTAGCCGCAAGACTAGCTCAGTAGCACCAAGTGCATAGTTGGGAGTGTAGAAACCAGGCTGTTTATAAATATCTGCACTCCTACTTTATTTGTAGTTAAGTTGCATTTGCACCTGCGCCAATAATAGGTACTAAGGTAGTCATTTTGTACACTCCAGTTGGTTCGTGTAATTTTACTGCTCAGTTCACTGGTCTGCATGTCACGCTCATAATCAGAAAACAAATACCGAGTGCTGAAGCAACACTATTAATGTTCCTTTAGTTAGGTTCCAGTATACGGGGGGATCGATACGCTGGCAGATATTCATGCTAGCAAGTCTATAGCTTAAGAAACAAAAACTGAAGGGTCATTGCACAGGTGGTGCGCCGTAAATAAATTGCAGAATAGGTGTGCTGAGAAGACCACCTTCAACGAACTCAGGTATTCACGCACCGAAATTTCTATACAAAGGGTTTCTGAAATAATGGTGATTGCTCATCGAGCGATCTAGGCCCAGGCTTCCTTCTCGAAAAACTGGCATGCACATGCGCCTAGTATGGGGACGCGCCAGGAGATGCTCGAAACCACTTACCCTACGAAGTCTCGAGCACGACGTGACAAGGCCAGAGTCACCCGCCTCACAGTCCGCGAAGCAGTGGAGACGTGCACGGGGATGTAGTCCCCTGCGGTGATGAGGAAGTTCTCCGTGGCGTAGAACTACAGGCCGACAATGACCTGCTGCTCTGCAGAGAGGGCGCGGCTGCGAGGCGTCGGCCGCTCCAAGTCTGGGCGCAGTGTGTCGGCGAGGAACACAATGCCCGCTCGACCGAATCGAAAGCACTCCTGCAGTTCGTCCTCGTCGAACCTCTCCAAAGGGTTCAAGCGGTCACGGAACACACGCTGCCGTCCCATCATCACAACAGCGTACTGGGTGAACACGCGCTCTCTTCGATGTCGGCGTCGCGTCACAGTCGACATTGCGTCCCTTATCTTCGCCAATCCGTCCGCAAATCAGTTGTCAGTCAGTCGGCGGGCAAGTCGGAGGGTCGGTTGGGCAAACGGCAGAGCCGACAAAGAGTGAAAATCAGCTGATAACTAAAGCGCGGGAAACGTGCGTTGTTGCAAGATACGAGAACAAAACAACAAATCTATAAAGACCGTTGCCAGATCCGAAATCAACGCTGCAAACTTGTGCTGTGTTTGGCGATACAATAGATGTATCAAAATATTTATGATTTTTTTTAAGTATATATACATATTTGATGCATAAAAAGAAACACTAAGATAAGATGACGGTTTTATTTTTCTTAATAAAGACAAAACTAGCGAAAAGGTTTCTTAAAAGGCTATTTGTTTGCTTCGACCGGCAGGTGGCGGGAGCTACCGCATAATAAGAAAACAGGGAGAAATTGTGCATCGAGTTTTGTCGAACGCGGCTAGGTACTCGGAGGTACCTAGGTAGGGAAACGCGGTTAACTTTTAACCGCGGTTAGAGTTAACCAGCTTCGAGCAAACGGGCCCTGAAGTCATCCTATGGCCTCCCTGTAGGATACTGGCCAACGGACGTTCATATGGACGTCCTATTCTAGTGGCCATGTAAGATCATCCTATACCCTGTCTATACTAAGACACCTTATAGAGCTCATACGGATTCTATAGGGTGTCTACGGAGGATCGATATGGTGTCTATACACCAACTCATGTTTACAAAAAAACCGGAGCGCCCCTGGCGGACGCCACCGGCGCCGCGCATGCGCGATGGGGGTGTGGGCAAGAAGCTCGCCGTCGCCCATAAACAAACCATTGAAATGCGATGTTATCGGCGTCGGTGTGAGTCCCCCTGCCCTTTTTCGCGTTCGAATTGTTGATTCTACGTCTTCCTGGCACTGTCTGACTACTTGAGCGGCCTCAGCGAAATTAATAAGGCTCGTTATACCGCAAAACGTCGCGTCAATAATGTGTCATGCGGCGATTCATTCCGCGTGGACGCCGCAGAATGTACGCTAAAGCACGAGACACATGCGCGAAAAATCCATCCGATCCGACCTCCGATCCGGCAGTACGACTGCCTGATCTGAAAAAGTTGGTCGCTTCAGACGTCGCATCGGCGATCCGGTGTGTGTCCAACGTGCCAGATAGTTTCGCACGGCGGACGGACTGTCGGAAGCGTCCAGCCAATGGCAGCACAGCTAGCGCGAACGTCATGATGACGTACTGGGTCTGGCGGGACGAATAAGAAAACGGGACGGGCGACGGGAAGCCGGGCGCGTGGATCCCGCTGATCCATTCGAAAAAGATGGCCCCGGCAAAGAATGCACGCGCTAGCGAGAACGAGCTCCTAACTTCGCTCGTGCGAGCTAATCCTTCATCCTGGAACCAAAGATCTATGAACACGGACCTCCGCTGGACTGCTTGGATCGCCTGGGCGGAGCCGAACGGATCGTCGTGTCGCAGGCAAGGTCGGAAGCGTGTGTCTCAAAGTGTCGCGTGCGGCAATTCGGAGCGGCGTTCGGACTGTCGGATTGGACGTCGGATCGGACGATTCTGCCGTCCATGTGTCTCGCGCTTTAAGCCCGATTTGCATGATGAGATTTCGCTCGCAATTTTCAGTCGCGACGTCGCTTGGGCTGCAAAAGCGTGAATCGTAGCTGAGATGGTCGACGTCGATACTGAAAATCTAAAGCAGAATCGGACCATGTGAATCAGGCATAACAAGTCGGTGATGGCCACTGGTAACAATGATCAACATCTCCTTGTATCTACTGTTTACATCGAGCCTGGTTACCAACCTTCAAACTTAAGCCTTATGAGGCCTGCACTTACTTCTTATCGCAAGTACCGGGCACACGCTTTGTTTACGGGCCGGTGTCGCCTAAAAGAGCAGACGACAAGCAGAAACGTTTGAAAGAGCAGACGACAGTTCGAACGATCAGGCGGCCGTTTGAACTTGAAGACGCACTGAACGTAGTCCGCAGGGGGTCTGTACAACTTGACGATTTTCCGGCGTTCATGTTGGAACAAAACAAATAAATCTGATGACCCCAAGTATCCGTGAATTCAACCCAAAGTGCTTCCCACCCAAGCAATTGTGGTCCGAGGGCGTCTGGTTTTCCCTTTTCACGGCACATATCGACATTCTCGGACGAACCGAGCACATGAAACCTGACCTTCAAACCTTTCTCGACACTTTTGGTACAGCCCCAGTCGCGGCGGTTTGACGAAAAGGCAGGTTTTCGTCAGGTTCCTTCCAAAACAATGCAGGAATACACGTCTCACATGGGGCCTTCAGCCCACAGCCCCAGACCGGAAGTGCGCCCGACGCGCCACCACCGCGCCGTGACGTAACAGAGATGAGTTCGTGTATAGGGTGCCTGAAGATAACCCATACAAGGCCTACAGGGAGTCCCTACGGGGTTCGCAGGGAAGCCATATAGGGTCTACACCTGGTCCTTAAGGGGTCTGCAAAGCACCCATACAAGGTTTACAGGGAGCACCTACGGGGTCCGCAGGAAAGACATACAGCGTCTACACAGGGTCCTCATGGTGTCTGCAGAGAAGTCATTACAGGGTCTGCACGGAGCTCCTACGGGGTCCGTAGAAAAGAAACTCAGTCTGCAGAGGATAGCTACGGCGTCCGCAGAGACCAATGTTACTAGAACTCAGTTGGGAAACTGCCATAGAGCCTGCTCTGAAAAAGTGGCACCGATCCATACTCGAGAACCGAACTAATAGCGATCGCAACGCCGCCACTTCTCCCGCAGCGACCACTCGGGGAACTATTTGATAGCGTCCCGTGCAACTCTTCTATTTCGGCTTTAATCGGCCATTTTGGCGCAGAAACATATACGGTGGAAAGGGTTTTAGAGATGCCAACCACCCGACTCCCAAGCGGACGTGCTACCCGAAACCCCGCGTGAGCCATGCTTGTATAAAAACAATATTAATTGTGCCGCAAAACCTTGTAAACTAAAGATTTTAGAAAGCATCACGCGCCGGTCATTTTGTACTAATCTTCAATAAAGTTTCCTACAAAAAAGCCTGCTTATTTGTTTTCACGCAAAAATCTGCGTTCTAAAACTGAGATGTTGTCATTCTCAAACATAGAACATCTGTGCGCCAGACGTAGGTTAGCTATCGTTGTGCCTCTTCGCTGTTTGATTGGCCCTTCGGCTCATTACATCGGCCGCGCTCGGACCGAAGCTGAAACGAAGTATAGGCTAAAACTTTTGTACTGTATTGCGAAGAGGCAAACCGGTATCGATCCTACCATGCATTTGCTCCCTCCCTTCAAGCACTCCAGTAGAATAAACAACTCGCACCACATTCGACCTTTTAGATAGTCATCTAATGTGTTCAAGTTTTCTTTCTTTTCCAGAACTGTAGATGAATGGAATATTTTACCTGACGAGGTTGTAGCATCTACGACTGTAGAACAATTTGTGGTGCATGTTCTTCGCATTTCTAATGCGCTCGCATGTTTTTTTGTTATATTTCAGTAATGTTGTAGTCATGATTTTAATATACAACGTGTCACTAGCGTTCTTATCTTATTTTTTATGAGCTCTGTCGCGCTTATTGCAAGACGCTATCAAGTGGCCCCATTGTTGTGTTATCTATACGCCCTTTGAACTTGTGTACTTTTTTTTTCTTTTTTTTGTGACCTCCAGTGTAACATATTTGTTGGTTTACTCTGTTTAGTTCTGTTTTTTTTTTTTTCTTGTTGTCTCACCCTGCTTGGGCCTGAAATGGCCTGCAGTATGAATAAATAAATAAATAAGTAAAATAAAAGCTCATAGTGACCACAATAAAGAAAAAATGATATAAGCCGCCGTACTGGCACCTTGAGTCTGGCAGTTTCGGTAGTCTGGGAGTGGGAACATCCAGTGACTCTAGCATTAGCCATACAAAGCAACTTTTATGTTTCAACTCGTCGCTAAAGGGTGGCGCTGTTATCGTATTTAGAATAAGGTAATTAACAGATAACAGAATAAGATAACAACAGGTAAGAATTATTTTGGTGCATACTGAGCACTTACACCTCCACATTAAATATGCCCTGAAGTTGGGCATGTCACTAGACATCAATGTAACATATTGATTCCCGGCGCTTAATTAACAACTTCTTAACTCGGAAACCTCCCTAAACCTAACTGAAAACATCTACCCGGCATCACTTTATTAATTTACCAATCTATAGCTCACAACATAGAGAGTCACTATAATGTCGATAGACTCACCAAAGCCAAACCATGGAAATAGGAAAAAATAAAAAAAACGTCTTTGTATCGAGAAAATCTATATCGTTGTTACGTCCGTTATATGGCAAACCAGCGGTCCATAAATGTTCCTTGAACTGTCTACAGGAATCCATAGGATGCACATAGGCGTAATAAAATGGCACAAGTATAAATATAGGACGTCCTAAACCAATTTTCGTAAAAGCGACTCCGCTTTCCAATCTTTTTTTTTTTTTTGTATATCTCTGCTACCCAGTTATTTGAGAGTGAAGGGCTTATGTTGCGAAAACTGGGCACGCAATTCATCATATTGCCGCGCGCGCAGCTGGCCAAGTAGGCAGCGCGGCCTTGGCCTTAAGGTTATCGTGCTTGCCTCCCGCGCGAAAAGCCAGGATTCGATTCCTGGGAGCAGCGCGTCCTTTATTTATCCTAGCAAATTAGTGTCCTAATAAAATCGAGAACTCTGTTGCATGTTCGAAGTCAGAATGTTCTACTCGCCGAATCTTCTACGCCGATTGTTCCAGACGGCGAGGCGTACATAAGGTGCTCCGCCTGGCAAGCCGCAGTCAGTTTCGCCTCAGTGCTCAATCTTGCTGGTTCGTCGACATCGACGCCTGCGACGCTAACCTACTTCTCCTTTGTTTTGGGCACAAGTTTTCCCCATTAAATGTTGAGTTTGTACAGTTATTCGCAGCCTTGTCACTTGTCATTCGTGACATTTTGGTGGAGGTACAGGGTACCGCATTCCATGCCCGTGAAACGTACCCCTCAGAAAATCTGTCGGGCCCGATCCTTTTCTAGTCCGGGAAAAGTAGTCCCGATCGACGAACCCGAGACCTGAGCCAGCCGCCGCAACCAAGGCCAGCCTCCGGTGTTTGATCAACGACCAGTGCAGCCGAGGAGGAAGAAGACGCCGACGATGAACACCACGTCGCAGCAAGACGGAACACCACCGACGTTCATCGTCTACGTTCAGGCTCCACCAAGGAAGCCGAAAAATTTCAGTGGCAGTCTTCATGAAGACATGGACGACTGGTTGAGTCCGTATGAGCGCGTCGTAGCCCGGCTCAGCGGATGGGGGCCTGAGCAGAGCCTGCGGGACGTCTACTTCGCTTTGGAAAGCACGGCCCGAACCTCGTACGAGAACCACGAAGCATCAACTTCGTCGTGGAAATAATTCCAGGCAGAGCTGCGACACACCTTTGCCAACCAGCCAAGGACGTTTAAATAGGGCAGGACCCGGCATGACGTCATACCCAGCGACGCCGGAAGAACAACCCAATCCCAGACTGCCCCGCGCGCCGACGCTCTCTCATCCAAACTAAATTCAACCATGCTTCCATCGTCTGCTCTCCGCTCGGTCGTTAGGCTTAGGCTACGTCTGCTCCGTGCCTGCGGTCTGCTTCGTCTGCTCGCTGTCGCGGCTGGCTTTCGATTCGATCGGCGCACCAAACGATGTTTCGATGCGAACCCGAATACTCATCACGGCGGAGTGAAACCAACATCTTCTCGAAGCAGAATTTGTACGGCTTTCTCAACCCGCGATGCCCTTCTCAGCGTTCGTGCCTACGATGACTGACTCGCGATCGCTTTCCAAAGCCGCGCTACGACGACTCGTTCGAGACGACGCTCCAGGCGCGGTCGCGCGGTGTCGAGAGCGTCCGCTACACGCCGACTTCCTAGTCCTACTGGTCAGGCAAGTGTTGGGCTCGAAATCTCGCCTGTTCGACACCGATTCAGTCGGTGCGTCGTCTAGAGCGTCTCAACTCTAGTCACTTACTTTCTGCTGGGCAACCAGGCGTTCGTTTATAATAATCTCATCCAATTCCGACCATACCGGTTTAAAAGTCTACCGTTAAGCGCTGTTTCAAATAACAGTGGGTGCCGCCATTACTTTCGGTGCACACAATCGCGTTGCCACGGAAATGTCATCGCAACGCGGTTGTTTGCACCGAAATTAATGGCGGCGCCCACTCACTAGGCTTCCCATTGGTCAAGAAATGCTCGTCGCGGCTCGTGGCCACGCCTACTTCCGTTACACTTCGCTCCATGCATTGGGGATAGGGACGCCACCTCCTGCCCATTATAACCTCCTTGCAACCAGCAGCGACGACAGCGTGCTGAAAAACTTGTGCTGTTGAGAACCCAAGGGCCGAACGAGAGCGTCACAAGCTTCGTCGAAGACGTTCTCCGCCTGATCAATCGCGCCGACCCAAACACGCCCGAAGAGAAAAAGATGCGAGTCTTTATGCGCGGCGTAAAGGAAAACATCTTCGGAGGCCTTGTGCGGAGCCCGTCTACCACCGTCGAAAGTTTTGTCATGGACGCCACCAACATCGAACGTGCCCTTCAAGCACGAACCGCACACTACCATCGAGTTCCTGGCGTTGCCGCACCCACGCCGTCCAGCTGCGCCCTCAGCCCCAATATCCCAGGGATCAGCGAAATCATTCGGGACATCGTCGTTGAAGAACTAAGGAAGCTGGTACCTGCTGTCGAACGTCCAGCTTCCCTCTCGATCGCCGAAATTGTTCGAGAGGAGATCCAGCAAGCGCTCCAGCCCGAAGTTCTCGCCGACGTCGCAACCGAACCACCAGCTTTGAGTTGCGCCGCAGTTGTTCGTCACCCGCACCCTCATGTCACCCGGCACTACTCAGCTGCACTCCGACGAGAAGTCTATTCGCCGCAGTACGCTCCGCGCCAAGAGCAGCTTCGACTTCGAAAGACCGACCTGTGGAGGACGGCCGACCGACGCCCTCTGTGCTTCCACTGCGAGGAAGCAGACTACACCTACCGGCGATGCCCATTCCGACGACTTGGGCTGCGCGGGTTTCACCCGAACGACCCGCGCCCCCGTCATAGTGAACACCCTCGGGAGATCGACGAGTGCGTGCGACGACCTCAGTCGCCCGAGCCTACGTTCCGCCAAGAGTTCCGGTCGCCTTCGCCACCACGTCCAGCTTCGCTGATGCACCGACCCCGACTTAAAAGTCTGTCGACTCTTGCTCCTCGCCGGGGAAACTAGGCGCGGAAACCCCTGGAGGTGGAGTTGCCAAAGACGACCGATGCCAAGATCCTCCACGAACGTCGGAGGGCCCCTACTCGAACGCCACCAGAGACCAAAACGACGCTCCTGCAACGGTAAAAAATAACCTAAACGTCGTTATCGACGGCAACAACGCGTCGGGTCTTGTCGACACCGGAGCAGACTACTCCGTCCTGAGTGGGAGGCTCACCAAACGCCTTCGGAAAGTGATGACGTCGTGGGATGGCCCACAGATATGGACCGCCGTAGGACATCTCATTACGCAAGTCCGAAGATGCACCGCTCGCGTCGAGATTCACGGCGAGACGTGTCCGGTAAAATTCATCGTTCTGCAAGACTGTGTGAGGGATGTTATCCTCGGAATGGACTTTCTCTGCGAGTATGGCGCCGTCATCGACCTCGGGGAAAGCCAGTTGACGCTGCGAAAGCCTGTTCTACCGCCGGTGGAGACCAACACGACGTCAACCGCGATCCGAGTTATTGCCTCCCATGTGAACCCGCCGCTGCGGTCGAGTGTTTTCGTAACCGTCATAACCGACGCAGTTATGCACGATGAAGCCCTTCTGGAAGGCAGCGTCCAACTGCTCTTTGAAAAAGGATTTGGCGTCTCACGAGGCGTAACAGATCTTCAAGAAGGACGTACAACTGTCTTTGGGACAAACTTTCGAGAGGAGCCGCAGCACTTAACGAAGGGTACCACCATGGGCAACGTCGAGGAGCTTCAGTCGCCAGCCGTAGTTACCGCAATCTCTGAGGAAACCTCGTCGTCACAGCAGAAAAACACGTCGCCGCCGCAGCTCGACATTGACCCCGAGCTCCCAGCTCCTAAGCGCCGGCAACTGGTTGACCTTCTCGCTGAATAGTGACTGTTTTGCCACATCGTCGAAAGTTCGCCAAACACCAAAGGCAAAACATCGCATTGTTACCGACGACGACGGACTCCCTGTCCACTAGTTGCCGTACTGAGTCTCCTTAAAGGAAAAGAAGGTCATTCAAGATCAAGTCCAGGAAATGCTCGGCGACGACATCATTCAATCCTCAAGAAGTCCGTGGGCGTCCCCAGCCGTCCTTGTCAAGAAGAAGGACGGAACGCTTAGGTTCTGCGTGGAATACCGCCAGCTGAACGCGGTGACGTAGAACGACGTCTATCCACTCCTCCGCATCGACGGCATGTTAGACCGGCTGCGCCACTCTCGATACTTCTCATCGATGGACCTATAGAGCGGCTACTGGCAGATCGAAGTCGACGAATGGGACCAGAGAAGATAGCTTTCCTCATGCCGGATAGACCTGTACGTGTTCAAGGTGATGCCCTACGGATTATGCACGGCGCCAGCAACTTTCCAGCGTGTCATAGACACCGTACTGGCAGGACCGAAGTGGCAGAGCTTCGGGCCTGTCACCGAAGACGTCGTAATGTTTTCCAGGCGACTTCGACAAACACTTCCGACGACTCCGAGATGTTCTCCAAGCCATACGGACCACTAGACTTACCCTTAAGCTGTCAAAGTGTTGGTTGGCCTATGACAAACTGAAGTTCCCATGTCACGTGGTTAGTATCAAAAGCGTTCACCCAGACCCAAAGACGACTCGCTCCGTTCGCAGCATTTTCAGCGCCGACAGACAAGAAGGCCTGTGCGAAGGTTCCTTGGACTATGTGCCTACTATCCGCTCTTCGTTCGGAATTTCGCAAGGGTTTCCGCACCGCTCGAAAACCTCACGAAGGACTGCCGACAAATTCGAATGGGCCGAGGAGCAGCAGTAGGCATTTGACGAGCTGAGCCGACGAGGTCAGACTCCTCTTCGTCTTGGACATTTCGATCAGGATGGAGAAACCAAGATTTACACGGACGCCAGCAACGCAGGACTTGGCGCGGTACTGATTGATGTGCAAGAAAGCACCGAGTGAGTCATCGCCTACGCCAGTCGGACACTGTCCAATGTGGAGAAAAATTACTTTCCGACTGAGAACGAATGCCTTCCGGTCGTGTGGGCAATCACGAAGTTTCGTCCGAACTTGTACGGGAGCCCGTTCCGTGTAGTCACGGACCACCACTCGCTCTGCTGGTTTGCGAATCTCAAGGAACCCGTCAGGACGCCTCACTCGATGGAATCTTCGATTACATGAGTTTAACATGGCTGTGGTCTACAAGTCAGGCCGCAAGCACAGCGACGCCGACTGCCTGTCCAGAGCCCCCGTCGAAACACCTTCCGGCAGCAGTGACGACGATGACGGCGAATGCTTTCTAGGCGCAGTGAACACCGACGACATGCCACAACGTCAAAGGGACGATCCTTAGCTGCGCGAACTAATAGAGCACCTGGAAAGGCGCTGGAGTACCATGCCACGTGATTTCTTACGAACCCTGCCGACCTTCGCCATTCGACAAGGTGTACTCTACAGAGAGAAGTTTGGGTACAACAAGTCGCCGGGGCTGCTGGTGATCGCGACCGACCTTCGCGAGGAAATTTTGCAAGCCCGCCACGACGACCCGGCGTCCAGACACCTTGGTTACAGCCGAACGCTGGCCCATATTCGTGAAAAGAAGTACTGGCCCGAGCTCCCCAAAACCGTCAACCTACACACACGATCATGCCACCAGTGCCAGCGACGCAAGAAACCTCCGACGAGGCCGGCCGGCCTCTTGCAGCCAATTCCTCCGCCAACTGCACCCTTCCAGCAGATCGGAATGGATCTACTTGGTCCTTTTCCGCCGTCAACGTCGGGGAACCGCTGAATAATCGTCGTCACAGATTATCTCACGCGGTACGCCGAAACAAAAACCCTTTCTTCAGGGACCGCTGTGGAAATAGCCAAGTTTTTCATCGAGTCCATCGTCCCCCTGCACGGCACTCCCGAATTTCTGATTACAGAGTGTGGGTCATCGTTCATGCACAGCTGACGCAAGAAGTCCTTCGCCTCAGCCACATTCAGCCATCGTCGCACCACGGCGTACCACCCGCAGACCAACGGGCTGACAGAGAGACTCAACAAGACCATCGCCGACATGATCTCCATGTACGTCGACGTGGAGCACAAGACATGGACACGAGGTGTTGCCGTACGTCACATTTGCCTACAACACGGCCGTGCAAGAGGCCACCGGTGTGATACCCTCTCAACTGGTTCATGGTGGCAAAGTAACGACAATGCCGGACGTGATGTTACCCCACGAACCTGCTGTCGATGGAAGCGACGACGCCCAGGTGCTTGCCCAACCTGCAGAAGAAGTCAGTCAGCTCGCCAGACACCGGATTAAAGCCCAACAACGTGTCGACACTGGCCGTTACAACCTTCGTCGTCGGGACGTCCACTTCCAGCCCGGAGGCAGGGTGCGGGTCTGGACAACGATTCGCCGCCGTGGTCTCAGCGGAGAAACTCCTGAAATGGTATTTTGGACCCTACAAGGTACTCCGTCGACTTGAAGGTCTGAGCAACGAGGTGATGCCCGACGGAACAAGAACATCATCATGCCGCCCACCACGACCTGAAGTCGCCCACGTCGTGCGCCTGAAGCAGTACTACGCTTAATTGGACTGTGGACCTTATGTGTTCCAAATGACTCATTAGTTTGCGGTTCTTTTTATTTGCCTTGCGTTGTTTTGTGTTGCATCGGGGCGATTCACTTTTTAAAAGGGGGAGTAATGCCGCGCGCGTAGCTGTCCAAGTAGGCAGCGCGGCCGTGGCCGGTTTTCATGCTTGCCTCCCACGCTAAGAGCCAGGGTTCGATTCCTGGGAGCGACACGTCTTTTACTTATTCTTGCAATTTAGTGTTATGGTAAATTCGAGAACCCTGTTGCTTGTTCGAAGTCTGAATGTTCTACGCGCCGAACCTTCAACGACGATTGTTTCTGAAGCCCACGCGTGTACATACATAAGTGGCTCCGAGTGCCGGGCCGTAGTCAGTCTCGCCCCAGCGCTCGATCCTGCTATTTTGCCGACATCGACGCCCGCGACGCTAGCCTTTCTCTATTTTGTTTTGGACACAATTTAGTCCCATTAAACGTTAAGTTTCTTCAGTTATTCGACGCCTCATCATTGGTCATTCGTGGCAATATAAATGAAATCTTCGAATCCTTCACTGCGTTACTAGCGTTATCCTCTCATTACACGCACTCTGGGAAAAGAAATACTTCCACATCATCTACTGCGTTCGAAAATTTTCAGCCTCGAACGAAAGAATACGGAGTTCCCTCCAGCGCCGAGGAGGAGAATGCGGAGAAGCTCCTGCTTACGCTCGCACTCCGATAACAACAACAGGTATACGTTCCTGGGAAAGGTGCACGTTCTAGGTGTGGTGCACAGTCAATTCCTGCGTTTAAAACAACAAATCGCAAATAATAACCACACATAAATGTCTGCACCTCATTCTGCCACATTTCGAACGTCTGCCACCAAAGCCGACGGAGCAAACAAGCTTTGACGGCTGTCGGCACAGAATGCAGACTACGAACAGATCACGCGACGTATTCACTCGATTTGATCCGACGTTACCTCCCGATTGGGAGGGGGGGGGGGGGTAGCGTGGGTAATTACTCCGGAGAAAACAACCCGCTTCTGGAACGTGAATTGTGACGTCATCGAGCAAGCAGGAGTAAGTTTTGAAACGCCACGGTACGAAACCTTTACTCTGCCCAGGTAGCACGCCAGAGGAATGCCCAACTTGGGCAAAGGTCTGGCAAACATAAGGGCTCAACTTTGGCGCAGTTAGGTTTTTGCACCATGGCACTCATCAGTGCCAAAGTACGGTGCCTAACTATAGCCTTAGTTGGGCGATCCTAGGGCATGCCAAAGTTTGGCTCTTCTCTGGTACGCCTGAGGAGTGCCAAAGTTGGTGCCATACTTGAGCTATAACTGCCATAGTAAATCCTAATCTGGGAATTCGGGGCATGCCAAGGTTTGGCGTTTCTCTGGTCCGCCAGAGGAGCGCCAAAGTTGGTGCCATACTTGAGCCATAACTGCCATAGTAAATCCTAATCTGGGAATTCGGGGCATGCCCAGGTTTGGAGTTTCTCTGGTCCGCCAGAGGAGCGCCAAAGTTGGTGCCATACTTCAGCCATAACTGCCAGAGCAACGTCTAATTTCGGTATTTGGGACGTGCCAAAGTTTGGCTTTTCTCTGGTCTGCCACAGGAGTGCCGAAGTAGTGCCATACTTGAGCCATAACTGCCAGAGCAACGCCTAATTTGGGTATTTTGGACATGCCAAAGTTTGGCTTTTCTCCGGTCCAACACAGGAGTGCCGAAGTAGTGCCATACTTGAGCCATAACTACCAAAGCAACGCCTAATGTCGGTATTTCGGCCACGCCGAGTTTGGCTTTTCTCTGGTCCGCCACAGTTGTGCCAAAGTAAGTGCCAGACTTGAGCCATAACTGCAAAAGCAACGCCTAATTTGGGTATTTCGGACATGCCAGGTTTGGCGTTTCTCTGGTGCGCTACAGTTCTGCCAAAGTAAGTGCCAGACTTGAGCCATAACTGCCGCAGTAAATCTTAATTTGGCGATTCGGGGCATGCGGAAGTTTGGCATCTTCTCTGGCTACCCACTGAAGTGCCAAATAAGTGCCAAAAGTGGCAAAGAAAGCTGAGAGGCCTGCCCAAGTTTTGAATATCTCTGGTGTGTCACAGAAGTGCTCTTTCACGCGTCCCAAAAGAGAATTAAATTAAATAAGCGTTGGAAACTCGATGGTAAGATGTCATCACCTCGGTTCCCAAGCAGCACGGAAATACTTTGCTGTATCATGCCAGTACCGGCCGAAAGTCGGTTCCAATATTGCTGAAATGTCCAGTTTTGCACCACCGTTTATTATCCGGCAGGTATTGCCGTACAGCTGCTTTGCCCCGGCCTAGCGTTCGCGCAATATTGTGCGAATACTCTACGATGCGTCTGCTCCGTATTGGCCTGAACGTCGTGCAAGTATGCACGTTGCATATCATTTGTTGCATATCCAATCACATATACGGACAAACAAAATTGTTTCGATCGCTCCCAGAATTTTATTAAACCACTATCATTACACACAGTGTATTCTCGACATATTTGCAAAGGTCACACTTCTCTGTAAAACGAAAAGCAAATTATAAAATAGAATTAACACTGTCCTCATGCCAAGCAAAACTCATCGCACAAAAGACCGCGGAGATTGAGAGGAAAGCAGGACTACTATCACAAGCATGCCTGCAGTGTACTTACTAATAAAAGAGCGATATCATGTAATCCTTGATAGATGCATAATCCAACTCAGGCACACCACAAAGGACACTCGAGAAAGAAGGTTGCGCACATTCAACTGACGTCTCGTCGTCGGCGAAGAGCAGTTTTTGTCGAAGCGTGTGCAACAAACACATCACAAGAATTCCATGAACTCCGGCGAATATAATTCAATAAGAACCAATTATGGCCGCACTGCTTTGTCATATCAGATAACTAAGATGCTAAACAGAACAGACATGACTATAGATTATAATAAAACATTTTATGCCTTCAAGAAACAGTGCCGAAGCTTTCTCGTGGGCAGTGGTATTATCTTCTCAGTTCTGTAATATGTAGGCTAAGTTATTATTTTTAGTATGTATTTATATTTGACTACAAATGTGGCTCTTGGCATATATTCGATCATTCTTTATTGCTAAACTAAATGGCGGCCATCAGCCCTATTTCATGCTGTAACTTTCTCAGCTTTTTTTTTATTAGCGATATGATGTTTTTGTGTCATACGACGTTACGTTTGTTATATGCTTCGAATCATGCTTGTTGTGTCACATGTGTTTTTGCTGGTTGTTTGATTGTGCCGTTTTATTTTATTTTACAATTCACAATGTTGAATGTTAAATTAGCTGTTTCATTGTGTTTTTTTTTAATTTTTACTGAGTATACCTATTGCTGAATATATTTATTGCACTGTTTACTGTTGAACTGTTGGGGGGCAGAGACTCTGTCAGGCTTCACGCCTTTATCTCTGCCCCCTGGGCGGAAAAACCCGCCAAACAAATAAAGAAAAAAATGGCAGTGACCAAAAAATTGGCATGGACGTATTCCGGCCGTTTACGACGAAAAAACACGGCCGCGTCTGCAACGCACGAAAGCAACAGAACACTGAAGAGCGCAGTTCGAAAAGCGGACCTACGGGGCCCGCCTATTTCTATGACTAGGCAAACGGCGAAAACAACCACCCCAGAGATCCCATCAGCGTGACAGAGAAATTCACGTGACAAATTTTCGTCCGAACGTTTTTGTCCTACGCTTCCTACGTAGAGAGGTCACGCCGGGTCACGCGTTTCTCTCCAACCTTTTGAGTTGCTTAAAGCGGCTGTCGCGCTCGCTGACAGCCACACGAAGACACAAAAGCAGGTGGGGAGGATTTGCAAAAGGCGAGGTCGAAGGGGCATCAACAACGCATAAAAGGAAAGGCGGCTTCTGCCGGTGACCTTGTCGCATTGCCTAGTCTGTCAGCGTTTGGCTTCCATTGTGGGCCTCAGAACGATTATCCCCTTTCTTGAGAACGAAATGGAAGGGGTGCTTATGTTTTGCGGGCTTGTCACTCGCTCGCAGTGGCCTCCCATGGCTGTCGTGCCGGCGAGATTAGGAGCGCAGCCGGGACATTTTCTCCCGTGTATGACGATCTGGTGCTCAGAATCCGAAGCAGCTCTTTCGGCGTCCATTTGAAGTTCTCGGAGCCGGTCGTTGAAGCATCGCCCAGTTTGCCCGATGTACCTGGCCCCGCAGGACAGGGGGATCGCGTACACTTCCTCCGCTTCCTCTCCTTCCCCCAAGATTTCCCTTTCCGGTACTCCCACGGAGCGGGCGGGCTTTGAGCTTGAAGCCGAAAATAAATGTTGTTGAAGTTGAAAGATTGTGCTGTCTGTATCGTCCCTTTTGTGTCTCCACTTTCTAAATGTTTAAAAAGTACCAACACGCTATAATAGTTCAAGTTCCGGGATTTCGTATTCATTCCCCAAGTGTGATGCGGGAGCCGCGCCACGGAGCCCCGGTCGTTCTCTTTGTTATCGCTATGATTTGACAGTGCTCAATCACAATGCAAGACACGCACAGAGCCACGCTCGCTTTTGCAATGTTCCGCCTAATAATGATATCTGTTGTGGAGACGTGCGCACATCAGTCTCGCGCAGTGCTAGCTCTATGGCAGCACTTTCTGTAAAGGCGGATTCACACCGGGGATGTAAGCAGTCGCGCGATCTGACTAAATCGCATCGCAAAAAAAAAGTAATTAGATGGTCAATCTGGCGTGCGCGATGAGCGAGTCCAACACATTCGTTGGCGAGTCGCTTCTCAAAAACTCTCGCTCCGAACGCCGTTGATTGGCTCAGCCTCTCCGCGACTAAATCGCATCGCAAAACGTCGGGTAAACACTTTTTGCCCGCGATGGTCGCTTTTGCGATGAAAGTTATCGCGCGACTAGATCGCATCGCCGGTGTGAACGCGCCTTAATGTCGAACCAGTCTCACGGCGCGTCCCGATATTGGCGTGTATACGTATACGCGCGAGTAAAACATCCGACACAATTTGCGTTTGCAAAGCCTGGTCCAGCCGCGTCAAAACATTCAGCCAACCTTTGGACTGGAGAAATCAAGAGACACCCAAAATAAGATAAAGTGGCCAGCCGAATAAAACTTGATTTCTATTTAATTAAGATGAAGACCACCCGCGTGCATCAAATACCTCATCAGCCGAACTCCAAGGCACTAAGCCTAGTTCTGGTACTTGTTTGGCAGTTTTGGCCCGTAGCTGCCAGATGACAGCCGAACTATCGGGAAGCGAAGCCTAACCTTGGCACTTGTTTGGCGACTTTGGCCCGTAGCTGCCAGATGACAGCCGAACTATCGGGAAGCGAAGCCTAACTTTGGCACTTGTTTGGCGACTTTGGCCCGTAGCTGCCAGATGACAGCCGAACTATCGGGAAGCGTAGCCTAACTTTGGCACTTGTTTGGCGACTTTGGCCCGTAGCTGCCTGATGACAGCCGAACTATCGGGAAGCGAAGCCTAACTTGGGCACTCGTTTGGCGACTTGGGCCCAAAGATGCCAGATGTCAACCGAACTATAAGGTAGTAAGCCTAACTCTGGCACATCTGGGGCGAGTTTGGCCCGAATGTGCCAGATGACAGCCGAACTATCAAAAAGTGAAGCCTAACTTTGGCATTAGTTTGGCAATTTTGGCCCAAAAATGCCAAAGATCTGCCAAACTACCGGGCAGTAAGTCTAAATCTGGCATTTGTTAGGCGATTTAGGCACAAAGATGCCAGATGACAGCCGAACTACCAGGCAGTGATGCCTAAGTTTGGCACTTGTTTGGCAAATTAGGGCCAAAATACCCAGACTGTTGCCAAGGAAGGTCAGGTTTGGCTCTACTTTGGCTGCTTCGGGCTTTTCAATGCCCTAAACTCCCAGACGCAAGCCAAGTTTTGGCCCAGAACTCGGTGCTACATGGGAACGTATATGCTTTGTAGAAATTTAAGAAACTGTTTGTAAGGGACAAAAGATTCATCGCTGAAGAAAAGTGCTACGTGTAATGGTATATGCTCAATAAAAAAAAAGAAAGCCGTTTACAACTCCCTGTAACGCCGAATTAGAGCGCAGCTCTTGAGGAGGAGAAGGGGAAGGTACGGAGAGGGGCCTATGCCCCTCCTCCTCTCCTGCTCCCCCCATTTAGGGAAAAATTTTCTGCTAAATTTATCGGCGAAACTTTTTCCGCTAAATTTGGCGGGAAATTTTTCTGCTGAATCTAGCAATGAAATTTTTCCGCTAAATTTAGCGGGGAAAATTTTCCGCTACATTTTGCGGGGAACATTTTCCGCTATATTTAGCGGGGAATTTTTTCCGCTAAATTTAGGGGTGGAAATATTCCGCTAAATTAAGCGGAAATTTTTCCGCTAATTTTAGCGGGGAAATTGTTTTCGCTAAATTTAGCGGAGAACTTTTTCCGATAAATTTAGCGAGGATTATTTTCCGCTAGCGGGGAAAATTTTTCGCTAGATTTAGCGGGAAAAGTTTTCCGCTAGATTTAGCGGGGGAATTTTTTCGCTAAATTTAGTGGAGAAAGTTTTCTGCTAAATTTAGCGGGGAAAATTTTCCGCTAAATTTAGCGGGGAAAGTTACGTATCATGCACCGCGCAGTTACGCCGACGCCGCTCAAGCCGGAAACGGGCGCCTAAGAGCTGCGCTCTAATATGAAGAAATGGATGCGGCGTTGTTCATGAAACTTTGGACATACTAAAAAAAATGTGAACTATTCCCAGGCAGCACACCGTATTGGGCCAACATTGGATTTGATGTGGCAAAGAATGGCCCAACAATGGCCCAATGAGCCATATGTTTTCCAATATTGGAATCACATTGGACAATAATGGACTATCAAAGCCAATGGTTTTCCAATATTGGAATCACATTGGACAATAATGGACTGTCAAAGCCAATGGTTTTCAAATATCGGTGATACGTTGGCATAGGCTGGTAAACATTGGACTGTCAAAGCCAATAGCTTTGCAATATTGGATATACGCCGGCATAAGCTGTCCAATATTGAACTGTCGGAGCCACTGGCTTTCTGATATTGGCTATACGCCGGCCTAAGCTGTCCAATATTGGACTGCCAAAGCCAATAGCTTTCCAATATTGGATATACGCTGGCATAACCTGTACAATATTGGACTGTCAGAGCCAATGGCTTTCCGATATTGAATATACGCTGGCTTAAGCTGGCTAATATTGAACTGTCAAAGCCAAGAGTTTTCTAATATTGGTGATGTCATGGTACAGGCTGGTCAATATTGCACTGCCATAGCCAATGGCTTATCGGTATTTGTGTCGTCTAGGCTATAAACCCGCGACCCTTTTTTTGCATTGCAGAGGTAGGAAAGTGGAAAAGAGTCATTCACGCGCTCGCTCGGGGCGAGAATTTTACTTAGCCAACTTCATGGGGCGTACGTCGCCGGTGCTTTATAACCGCGATCGCAAATACGTCCTTAGCTGCCTATAGGACTATTGCAGTTTTTTTGCCGGCTGCTCTCCCTTCGCACTGCCTTACCTCGGCGTTGAAAACTTAATTTCGTTTCTTAGATTTAATTGTTTTTGTCTTTTCCAGTGTATTTCGTATGTATATGCATTCCGTAGCGTTAACGTCTTCTACTTTGTCCGTGCCCCTGCCATGTTTGTATATCTTTCTGCGTGCTCTATTTTTTTTATATTTAATGTTTCTTTGCATATTTGTCATTGTCGACGAAGTGACTTCTACTCTCAGTTATACGAGAGTCTATCGCGCTAGAAAGTCGTCTATTGAACTCAAATGAAGTCTCGAGGGCGCTGCTTCGACGGGAACGCGACAGAACAGCACACGACAAAACAGCATGCGATAAAACAGCACGGTCAAAACAGCACGCGTCAAAAGAGCACAGCGTCAAAACAACACGGTGACAAAACAGCACGCGTCAAAATAGCACGCGACAAAACAGCACAGCGTCCAAACAGCACAGCGACAGAAGAGCACGTGCCAAAACAGCACGGTGCCAAAACAGCACAGTGACAAAACAGCACACATGTAGCAACTTCGAGCGCGCTCTTCACCTCTCTCTGCGCAAATAATTTCGAACCTCCTTTACCCATTCATTTATTTTCGCCTGGTTATAAAAAAAAAAAAAAATATTGCCTATTTCAGTGCTTACCAAACTCCGCAACCTATCTTCAATATAGCATCGAATGTGGCTTTCATGGTGATAAGTTGTTCTCTTCGACAAGAAAGAACGCACTGAAAGTCAATTATCGTGCGGCGATTTTACGGATTACAATATATAGGGCAGAATTTGCTTTACGTTTTGAGGACAAAAATCATATATTTTGGTTTTGAAAAAGCAGTGACCAGTTGGACTCTCCCACAAGTTGTCCTTCGACGAATTGCCCTATTACGAATTTACCCGTCGACGGGTTAGCTTTCGACGAATCGGCCTAGACCCTCAATTCCTTTACAGTGCCTACTTTGACACATGCATTTTTTAACTTCATACGCTATATTTAGGGTTCATCGTTTTCGGCTTAACCCAAATAAAACCGGTAAACGTACGCCGAATTCATTTTTCTGAATTCGTTTTTTACTGAAAAAGGTCAATATTTTGGAGAACTTTGGAGGGAGGGGGGGGGGGGGGTGACTCATTACTGATCGTATCACCACTTCATTTCGCAATTTTCATATTGTCTTCGAGATCAGTTGAACTTTCAAGAAAAGCTCCAGGGGCGCAGGTGTCTTCAGAACGAAATCTGTATTTTTGCACCTGATAGGGATTTGTGTGCCGAATTCTTTGTTCAAAGAAGAGAGTGTAGCGGCAGCTATCGGCAATGATCCAGCGCTTGAACGGCTCCAAGCTCACTGGACAGGCACGAGCTAAGGACACGAGGTGCCTGGACCACGAACTGCACGGACTGGGGGCTCGGTAAATCACGCTCTACATATTTATTTACAATATTTACACTGTCCTTTTGACTACACTTCGTTTCACTTTATCTGCGAGCGAAGCCAAAGCTAGAAGCGCGAGACCAGCGCTTTTTGCCTTTCTTCCCAGCTCGCGGCGCTCGAGCAAAGCCTGAACGCACGGAGCTTCAGTGCTCGCGCTTCCAGTTTTGCCTTCGCTCGCACATAAGGTGAAACGAAGTAGCTCATCAAGGGGCCTGTCGCCGAATCCCAGAGTCCGTGCAGCTCGTGGTCCAGGCACCTCGTTATGACCTCGTGTCCTCAGCTCGTGCCTGTTCCGTGAGCTTGGCGCCGTTCAAGCGCTGGATCGCTGCCGATAGCTGCCGCTACAAAAGTTTAATCATGAACCGAACAATGAAGATCAAGGGCGTCCATCAATGCCGCACATATGTTTAACAACTCTAGCTTCCGTCTACTAGAGGAGGGCATAAATACGATTGTTTTATTGTCGTTTGTGTGGTCGGCGCGAAGTTATCACCTCTCGCAGTCTTGAAAATGGGGAACAAACGCACTGAGTACAATGCTTGCGAATTTCTGGATTTTGATATTTTCTTTCCAACCGAAGTGGTAGTGAAGATCATGTTCGTCCTGTGTACAAATACGAGCCCACTATGATAATGGCAGATGACAATAGGGCCCCAGTGCGTCTTGCAGAACAGGTTCCGTCGGCTGCCACAGATTGCAACAAATAGGAAAACCAGTACATGGTTTACTCACTATATATTTTAAACAAACGCTTTTAAGAACTATTGCCTTTTTGTCAGTTTACTGGTTTTCGCCAATAAACCAAAAAGAACCGAGAAGCTTATGAGTCTACAAATGTACATAGCAATAAACGGAAAAGTTCTGTTTGGAATTAAAACTAAAAAGCACGCCGAATTTCAAAATAATAAAAATCGAAAAGGCCAAACCTTAGCTATATTGTCAATGTCCTGTTTTGACGCAGTACTGTTTTGACGCCGTTCTCTTCTGTCACTGTGCCCTTTTGACGCTGTGCTGTTTTGTCGCTGAGCAGTTTTGACACTGTGCTGTTTTGACGCCGTGCTGTTTTGGCATGTGCTCTTCTGTCGCTGTGCCGTTTTGACGCTGTGCTGTTTTGTCGCGTGCTATTTTGACTCGTGCTGTTTTGTCGCCGTGCTGTTTTGACGCTGTGCTGTTTTGACGCGTGCTGTTTTGACCGTGCTGTTTGGTCGCGTGCTGTTTTGTCGTGTGCTGTTCTGTCATGGTGCCGCTTCGACTGCCAGTGCACATGTCATCAGTGTAGGCAAAGCAACGACGTAGCAATCGCGACGCGAGAGCATTCTGCGCCTCCATCTGGCCGGCTGCGCTCACTTTGCGGAAATGTGAGCGTGGTACTCTCGAGCCCCGTTAGCTTACTGAAGTTGGAAGACGCTACTTTGTCGTCGCGAATTTTTTGCCCTTCAAATGGTCGCGAAGCCGTTGCGCCCGGCGTATCCTACGCAGCATTTTTCCGAAATTGTTCGCGCAGCATCGCAACCTTCTGTCAGCCAGTGTCGGCGATTCATCGTGTGTTGAAAGTCGGACGACGTGCTGTCCATGGTGTCTTTTATGTGTAACTATTTTGTAAAAAAAATTTGAAGTTTAAAAACGCGAACCTAACAGTGTACAAATAATTTTATATTTTTAATGAAAAAAAAAAATATATATATATATTGTGGCGTTCTATCAATGCCCGAGTCTCGCTGCGGAACCACCCCGGGATCGTCGCGGCCTAGACCAGATGGCCAAGGCTCGCCGTTTCCACCGGTCTTGCTCCAGACCTCGCTGGTGGACCGCTCCGGGGTTCGCCATGGGCCAGGCCAGGCAGCCCGGCTCCGATGTTCCTGCCCAGCTTTAGCCTTAGGGAATTGCTTGGTTCTCTGCAGTGTTTTTGAGACATTGGTTAGAACACTGACTGAAAAATGGCATCCAATAATGTCATAGACAATGAATGTAAAAAATAGCCAGTGTATTAGACTGGATGCCAATATTGGAATAGCCAATATTTAAGCCAATGTTCGAAGAGCCAGTGAGTAAGGCGCTGGATGCCAATGTTGGTTCAGCCAACGGTGAAACCTTTCTGCCAATATTGGATAAAAAAAGCGCAAACCACGTTGGTCCAACGTGAGCTAGAACGTTGGCAAACCAGTGGTCCAACATTGGCACCAATGTTGGACCACCATTGGATCGGGTGGCGTTTTCGAAAATGCCAACGTCAGACCAACATTGGAACCATTTTTTGCCAACACTGTGCCAACGGGGGTCCAACAATGGTGTGCTGCCTGGGATTGTTAGTTGTTCTCTCCCCAGTGATCGCGCATAGGGTAATTCTCTCCCGTTAGAGGATAGCAATGTGTGAGGTGCGTGTGGCCAATTCTCAGTCGACAGGAGCCATCTTCGTAAAATCGTTCTCGGTCCTTGGCGTTACGCCATTCACTCAAGATGGGTTTAACAAAGTGGAGCTTGTTATAGGGATCAGAGTCCTACTTTGCCCGCCATGAATGTTTGATTTGTTTCCGTATAATTGTTCTATAGTCCGTGACTGGGATGCGGTCGAAGTCAACTGCTCTTTTTATGCAGGCGCTTGCAACCTGGTCGGCTTCTTTATTACCGCCTATTACAATGCGGCTAGAGACCCAACAGAACTCAATTATAAGCTTACGTTTTAGAGCATTGATTAGGGATTTGAAGGACTTCCCTACTGCCGCACAGCCAACATAACCCATGCCCTTTATTTCATCTCTAAAATATTCCCTGTGGGTTTCATGGCAGCTCTATAGCTCCCTGAATTCCTGCTGTATAACACAGAAGGTAACCATTTTCTTGATATGCTTTGTCAACAAGAGGTCGTACCAGATAGCTGCATGATCCCAAGGAGCAGTTCAAAGCTTATTTTCAGGGGCTGGTAAGAAAACATCGATAACGTAATCTTGCGCGGTGCTTTCTTATGCGGAGTGCAAAAAGCGGTGTGACTGATGGCTTATTTATGGAGGTGGGCTCGTACCTAATATTATGAATCAAAGAATAAGTAGGAGGGGGAGGGGAGTACGGAGCCGTAAAATGTACTGTGCACTAAGATTAAACCCCCGCTTGTCAAGCAACAATTCATTGCATTCTGCATACAGACTAGCCACGGGCCAAGGTTGGAAGGCTCCTGTTGCTAGTCGAATCCACTGGCTGTGAACTGGATCCAACATCTTGAAAGTGTAAGGCTTTGCATATCCGTAAACAAGTCAGCCAGAGTCAAAAATGGAGCGCAAACACCTTTTTATACTAGAAAAACACAAGCCCGATCGGAACCCCTAGGAGCGATGTGAGAGAACTTTAAGACCATTCATTTGTTGCTGTGCCTTCACTATTTGCGACTTTATATGGGAACCTATAGCAAGCTTTCACAGCTCTGTTCTTTTTTGACAGGAATTTGTGTGCCCTTGATATGTAGTGATCAATCGAAAGTCACTCCCCGTTTTTGAGTCAAGCATACAACCGCAATCTTATCAGCCGAAAACTTGAAACCATTCTCATCAGCCCATCGGATCATGTTGTTAATGGTCAGTTGCAACTCGCGCTCAAAGCTAGCTAAGTCACAGGAGGAAAAGGAGATTTGTGCATCGAAAACATCGATGGAGTGAATAATCGAGGCTACAATAACGGAAGATATAGAGTTGATTTTTACAACGAACGGAGTGACGCTCCGCACGCATCTCTGTGAAACACCATTCGCCTTGGAAAAATTGTCAGGGAGGGCTGTTTCAAGCCGTACCTGAAAAGTGCGATCCTGGACGAGGTCCATGATGCAATTGAACAATCTCCCTCCGATGTCCATGTTCATGATGTCCCGAAGGATGCCATACAGCCAAGCCGTGTCAAAGGTTTTTTCGAGGCCGAATAATACGGAAACACAGAACTGACTGTTTACGAATGCCTCACAAACGGCAGTTTCAAAGCGTACAAGATGGTTTACGGTGCATCGAGATGGGCTAAACCACATTAAAAGTGACTTAAAATATGCCTTTGCTTTAAGATGTGCACTAATCTATTATTCACCAGCGGTTCAAATATCTCGCCCAAACAACTGGTCAGAGCGATGGGAATGTAGCTCATGGCTTCGCTTCTGTCTTTTCTCTGTTTACGATTGGAACCACAACAGCGTTTTCCTAGATAAGAGGAAGTTGGTCTTCGGTCCACACATGTTAAAAAAACTGAATAAGAATACTGAGAATTAAATCAGGCCAGTTAGAAAGCACAGCATAATTGATATTGTCTGCTCCAGGTGGCGTAAGGTTTACTAAGTAAAAGGTATGACGTAACTCTCCAACACAAAATGGAGATTACAATCCTCAATCCCGCCAGTTTACACACAAATGGAGCCTTTTTCCGTCTTTAATTTAAACTTTTAAGAAGTCCTGAGTGTATTTTTGGGTTCTAGAAATTTGAGCAAAGTGCCTACTGAGTGCATTGGCCTCTTTGTGCAGCTACGAATAATAATATTAATTTTCAGATAGTTGTAAAGGCATAAAAAATGGTCGAGAATCGCCGTCCATTAGTCTTACTCTGTCCCACAGAACCTTACCTGGTGTAAAACTATTTATAGACGAAGCATAGGAGCAGAAAGATTTCTTTTGCGCTTGTTTTCTTATATAACATGCTTTTGCACGCAGCAATTTAAACGCCTGGGGCGGTTTGCTCATCTGGCGGTCGCGGCCGCAGCCACCGTGGCCGCGGCTGAGGCCAAGAGGGATTTTTATGTCACGTGACCAGTTCCATGGGGACAAGGAAGTACCTAGCGTTCCTGCCTAATGGCGGAGAAATCCGTATCGCTTCAAGCGCAAAAGCCTAATTTCGCTCGCAGAAACTGACTTCAGGGACTTTCAACTGGAGTCTAATTGACCACCTCTTTCTACTGTAGGAGCGGCAGGTAAAGTTACGGCCAGGAAGGGTAAATATTAGCCAGAATAAAGGAAAAAAAACACACAAGATAAACGCGGCGGCAGTATAATTATATACCTCCGCCAGCGCCGGCGGCTCGCTCATTCTGCTGTGGTCGAGAGGTTAGAGCGCCGGTACTTGTCGCAGCTTGAAAGTTCCGGGTTCAAATTGCGCTAGGAACTTCGTTTTTTTTTTGTATTTTGCGCGTGTCTCACTTTTTAGCTGTGATCCTGTTTACGAATCATGCACTTGCACTACTGCGCCTTCCACGGTTTTTACTGTTAGTCCCACCTGTTCAATCGAAACACCGGGAAGGAAAAAAAAGATCAAGGCAAGTTAACGCACAAATACAATCGTTTCATAATATTCATTAAAAGAAAACCAAGATAACAGCATCATTATGACTTTCACACAAACGGAGCCGAAATAAGCATCCTTTCCCTAGCAACTACAATTTTATGTGTTTTTAAATATGCAACGCTCTTGCTACAACTCTTTTCAATAACAGGAGGCGCCTATTTAGTACTAATAAAGACTGCAGTTGTGACAATTTAAGAAATAAAAAATAAACTTCCACAAAATAGCCAAAAAGAAAAAAAAACACTAGCAGCTGTGGATGCATTGATTGAGCGAAATCCCAAGGTATATGTACATGGGTAGCGAAGCTTTCATAGAAGCCCACATGTCGAAAACATGGCGGCCCATGGGGATGCTTTAGCGCCATCTATGAGTCGCGGGGACAGTTCCGGCGGAACAAAAAATAAACAGGAAATGACGACACTTCCGAAAAAAACGTGACGTCATGCTTGCGTGCGGTTTGGCGCGAAACTTAAAAAGAATTCCAGAGTCTACAGGTAAAATGAACGACATCACTAAAAAGTCTCAAACATAGCTCTGTGTTTGAGCTTTGTTTGATACTTTTTAGTGTGTATGTCGTTTTTTTTACCTGCAGTATCGGGTTTTTTCTTGGGATGTTTACTCTTTACTGGATCGTTTACGCCCTTATTTGCCCTTGCTCTTATATTTTGTTCAAAATGTTTTTTTTTTTCTGCAGCCGACTTTGTTAGCCGACCTGCTATGAGACTAGTTTCATTTCGTCACACCATCGCGTCTTTACACTGTGGTTAAGCTCAAGCCACTGTGTTTTGCTCGTTGTTCCATCGGGATCCCTCGGAAATATGTGAAAAACTCTAAAGCGAATGATGTAATTTCACAAAAAAAGAGTGAATCAAATAGTGTGTTGGGTATGAAATACACCACAGTAACTCTAATGCAGGTCCAATGTCGCATTAACTAGTTGCGTTTTATTTGTTTTATTCACTTACAATCATTCAATCAGATTACTCACTAGAATCATACAATCGGTATTCACTATTTTGAAAGTGTAATGGTGGAAGAAAATTAGTAGATCGGTACATAAGGCACATTATAACATAATAAGACAATGTTCAATCGGCTGGATGCTGTGAGGACATTGACAGTTTACAGGCAGCCACTAATAACTGAGAGGTTTCACAGTGTTCCGAGGAGAACTGTGGTCACCACAGTAATACACGGAAAAAAAACTACACTTGTCTAGCAGTCCTTGGGCACTGCACCATAAGGCTAAACATATTTTAACTTGCATCTGCTGGTGCTGCTACACTGCAACACAACGATTGTTTGGTGCAGGTCAAGGAAGCCAAGTGGAGTAAACCATCTTGGAGCCCTGTGGTATGCTGCACTTCATAAGCCAGTGTTGCTTCACAGCTTTAAACGCTATATATGTGAATCAGTTAGACGACTACATTACTCCTCAAGAAACCGAAGAAAATGAAAGGTTCGAATAGAATATGCCTGCACTGCTTTAAAAAGCACTCTGGGTGGTCTCACGTACGTAGCCTGTGCACTTGCTGCCTAGCCTTGCACTTTGCTGCTGTATCAACCTCCGGCCAAACCGGCTCACATTGCTCATTCTAAGCTGGGCAACGAGTGCAGCGACAGCAGGAGACACATGGACGGGGACACTCTCAACGACTTCGGCAACAGTCCTCATCTGACGTTGTTGTTGCAGCCTTCTTTGCAGCCTCTTGTTATGCTCTTGAAGCTGTCGCACCTTGGCTCTCAGGACGTTCACCTTCTTCTTGCCGATGCTGCGGCTTTTGCCGGGTGCTGTAACTTGACAAATGATCCAGATGAGGTCTCCAAGAAAAAGTTGAATTCGCCATCAATTTAATAAATGTGTAATCTATTCACTCTCAAAAATACTCCTCAATTATTTGAACTGTCTTTAAACAAGAACAGCAAGTACGACAGACTACACATATGCAATTTAAGTTGAGGAAAGCAGCAGTACATCTTTATGTCGGACTAGGCGGTTCATGGTGGCCAGAGACCTGATAGTTCAAAAAGACAAGGGCGCACACAGAAACATGCAAGTCAGAATAGGCATCCAAACTCTGAAATGCATTTTTAAAGCTTGACCATATCTTACTTATGCCGATGGCACTTTAACTTGCTGTATCAGTGGAGCGCTCGCACAAAAACAGGCAACTAATGTTTGGCAGATAGGACAAGGGACCATTACAGGCTCACCATCACACACATATGACCAGGGCAGCTTGTCGATAACGATAAAAAAACACTGTCTTACGTGAGGTTTTGCGGGAAAACTTATGATGCAGTGAAACCGATTCAGCTGTTTTGATTTCATGGTGTTAACACCTGCGTGTGGAACTTTTTTTTGTATTTTTGTGTGCCTTACAATGACAATATATCGTGAAACGCAAAAATGTGGTGAACTTTGAACAAGCTTCGATTTGTAGCTTTCAGCTTGCGTTATGCGACCCCTTGCGCCATCAGCTCTCAAGATAAAGTTTAGTATCCGCTGTTGTTTTTCGAACCTTGGCTTTTTATTTTTGATGCCTGACCTTTTATAATTTCACAAAAAAAACTGCAAAAGAAAAAAGTTCGCATCATAGAAACCACTCATATTTGTGAGAAGGCCCAGCAAGACAGCCAGAGAGATATTCTCTAGGCGACGGTGAATAAACGAAACTCTCCATGTCAGCCACGTCCCCGCTGGACTCTTGAGTAGGAGCAGCACCTTGACGTAAACCGTAGCTGTGATCAACTGCAAAAAAAAAAAATAAAGAAAGGTTTTACAAAAACTGTAAGTAACAAAGCAAGTTCAACAAAGCGGAAAGTTGGGCGCGTTAGTTGTTCATCTTAGCTGGCAGAAACAGTGCCTCTCTGTGTACTTTTACAGCGCCTGTTTGTATACTCCTTGTTTCTTGTCCTTCGTCAAGTTGCGCTGTTTCTACCAGTTAAAAGAGCAAGCTCACAAAAAAAAGAGAATAAAGGATAGCACACACAATATTCGGCCACCACTTATTATGGGCCCCTAGTGGACCTAATAAGGTGCACGAGTATGTGTGGTCCAATAAAGCCGCAGAAATTCGCTCTGCAAATTTAATGTGAACTTAGCGAAGGAGAAGAGGTTGAAGTCCTCCCTTATTCCCGTATTTGAACGCATAAAAAGGAAATTCACCTTCGTTTCATGACAGGTTTATTTCAGAAGACTGGTGGTCAGGGTGGCCACAGGAACTCCGCGAGTCTGAGCGGCCGGAGTACGTGCAGCTCGATGAGGCTGGCGAACTCCTCTCTGCAAATTTAGCGTGAAGGTAGTCATGGAATAGTAGTTGAGTTCCTTGCTATGTGTGTATTCTAACACACGACAAGGAAAATCACCTTGTTCCCACGAAAGTTTCATTTCGGAAGACTGGTTGTCAGGGTGACCACAAAAGGAGTCTGAACTGCCGAAGTATGTGTAGCTCGGTGAGGGGGGCGAACTCACCTCAGTAAATATATTGTGAATTCGTTTATTTTAACACAAAATGTAAATCACTTTCTTTCATGGGCAGCTTTATTTTGGAAGACTGGGTGTCGGCATGGCAAAAGATGCTCTGTGCACCGTTATTGACGTTGATTATGTCACCTCAAATAAAACATGTCATTATAAACGGGCCTGAAATGAACTTCTACTAGTATTTCTGACCATGTTCTACCAGCGTTTTCCAGCTAATCTAACCTAGTTCTATTGCAAAATGCTAAGGTCATGAAGACCTTGAGGTAACGCAGTGGTGCTGGCAGTTGCTGCCACTTATGTTAGTTACAATGAAAAAGCTCACCGTGCACAGCTGCTGAACCTGGAGAGCTTTCACTGGAAACGTCGCCATGTGTTGTCTCTGCAAATAATATAAAAATGTTGTGAGCCAACAGAAGCAATATTTCAGCCCCATGTGGTAACTAGTTTTCTAAGAGCGGGTTAACCATGCTTAGTCACAAAGTGCACGGAAGGTTTATTCGTCTGCTTACCTTTTGTGGGAAGCAGACTTGGCAACGCATTGTGACGGAGGTGGCCAGGCCGCAGGAAAGCTGACTTCTCAAAATGTAAGGAGCAAACTACCCTGTCTCGTAGCTGCCATGGAGTCTTCCCCTGTAACCTTCGGTTGTTGCAGAACCGAACTCAGGCTTCGCGCCTGCAGACAAGGCATAATGCTATGTGGGTGCCTGAATACTTACGAAAATAAAATGCAGCCAAAATGTCCACAAACCCAACGAAATCAGAGAAAGGACATTAACGAATGTATGACATCAACTCTCTGTGTACATCATGAATAATAAAAACACCAGTCTTACGCACAAATGCCCTACTATATATCTTTGTTGTACCACTCCCAGGCAGCACACCAATGTTGGTCCAACATTGGCCTAACATTGGCTAACACCGGCCTCAATATTGGAAGCGCTACCCCATCCAACGTTGGCCCAGTCATTGGTGCCAATGTTGGGACACTGTTCAGCCATGGTTCCAGCCAATGTCGGCCCCATCGTTGGTGCCAATGTTGGGCCACTGTTCAGCCATGGTTCCAGCCAATGTCGGCCCCATCGTTGGTGCCAATGTTGGGCCATTGCTAAACCATGGTTCCAGCCAATGGTGGTCCCACATTGGCAAAGACCGGCGTAATATTGGACAATACTGGAAGTGCGACCAGATCCAATGTTGGCCGTCATTTGTGCTGACTTTTGGCCATCGTTGCACTCGCCCAGCTGTTTGCAAGTGCACTCACCAAGTTGTTTGCAAAAAGAAAGGTACGCAGACACAAGGGATATTTTTGAAACCTCTTAAAAGTTTATTGCACACAGCGTACACAAGTACAAACTAAGCAATTTGTAATATGTGAAGAGGTACTACTCAGCTGTTATACAAGTGAGAAGATTGCAAAGCAAACAACAACCGGGGTAATTGTTGGGTAGTGTCCAGTCTCCCGACAGCTGGCAGACTTTTTCCCCGAAATTCTACCGTTAGTCGCCCCTCATTGGCGGTGCAATCAGTTCATCGAACGACATTTCATCGACAGATCGCTTCATCAACACGCGATGTTTCATAAAAAAAAAAACTGAGAATAGCATTTTGTTTTCCTGTTGCAAAGAATTGTTGCAGACTTACCATGAGGAGGCGTGAAAGGGTGGGCTGGTTCAGTGAGCACGCGCCTCAGGAATACACGCGCTTTGAAATGCCCCTACATCGTGAAATTCGTGTAACGAATGTCGAGGAAACGTTGCGCCTCAGGAATACACGCCCGACGAAATGCCCCTACAGCGTGAAATTCGCGCAACGAATGTCGATGAAACGTGAATGTCGACGCAACGTGTAATGACGAAAAGGTGGCCCCGAAACGTGTTTTCGCGAAACACAGGGTGAATAAGGACGTCAGTATTCTACCTGCAGTTGTGACATAATTTCAGACAGATAATGGCAGGCGACTGTCGGTAAGATTGCAGGAAAATTATTCTCCCGGCTGCCAGGAGATAGGCACTCCCTATAGTTCTAGAGGTTATCCGGAAGAGTATACCCGTAGAAGAACAGACAATGATCACCAAATAGGTTGCAGCGCACTTACGTTGAAAATACCGGACTTGAAAAATGTAATTCGAGGTAGATGTCGACACGTGCACTGCAGACCAACCACACAAACACAAGAACTTGAAGGAAGTGATCCGTGAAGATTCAACACGATGTAGCACACGCTGCCGTTTGCCGAAGCGAACACTAAACGGTTCACGAAAATATCTTGCGCTTCTTTGAAGAAATCGATACGGGTAAGACTTTTCGAGCGAGATACCATTTACCGCAGGAGCGAAATGCACAGCAGGCCCGCAGGCCGCATCGCACGCGTAACTAGGTCCGGTCTTCGCAGGCATTCCGGGTTTGTCAACCGCTAATGCGTCCTCCGTCAAACCACGTGATCACGCTTCTGCCGTTTCCCGCGCACAGAGAGCGGATTCAAGCGATAAGAAAGAGAAAACGAGAGAAGGAGTAGAAAGGAAGCAGGCCAGAACGGGGGTGCGCTTACAAAGGCTAATCTTCTGGGGAATCTCAACAATGAACACAGCGAGACGATTTGTCACTTGTACCCAAAGTTGATAGTGCAGTGGATGTTATGCGTGGCCTTGGGCTGGCAGGTTCCGTGCTCTGCCTTATCACCAGCTTCGAGACTGTAGTCACGTGACCCTTACCGGAGACACGATTGGCCTAACACACGCATAGCGTCTACCCGGCTGTCAATACCGATTGAACGAGACAGCTCTTTGAAGGCCAGCTTTTGAACTTCTAAAGAAGCTGTCGAGCCCAAAAGTGATTCTAAACGGGGTAAGTTTGAAGACACTATGTTTTTGCGTGGTACAGCCCCCATAAATATTTAGAATAAAGAACTTAGCGCTACTATTTTTTGCGCACGATGTCCACAAATAAATAAATAAATATATATCTTTTATCAATAAATTTAAAAATATTTGTACACTGTCAGGTTCGCGTTTTTAAACTTGAAAGTTTTTCACGAACGAGTAACACATAAAAGACACCACGGACAGCAGATCGTCCGACTTTCAACACACGATGAATCGCTGACGCTCGCAGACAGAAGGTTGCAATGCTGCGCGGACGGTTTTTGAAAGATGCTGCGTAGGGTATACGCCGGGCGCAACGGCTTCACGACCGTTCGAAGGGCAGAGGATTCGCGACGACAAAGTGGCGTCTTGTAACTTCAGTGAGCTAACGGGGCTCGAGAGTTGCACGCTCCCATTTCCGCAGCGCGAGCGCGGCCGGCCACATCGAGACGCAGTATATGTTCTCACGTCACGATTGCTACGTCGTTGCTCTGCCTACACTGATGAGATCAGCACTGACAGTGGAAGCAGCCCTCTCGAGACTTCACTCGAGTCCAATAGACGACTTTCTAGCGCTATAGACCCTCGTAAAACTGAGAGTAGAAGTCACCTCGGTTGCGGCGTAAGCGGCGGCTTTATGTTTGTAGACGCGTGCGTCGACAATGACAAAATAGGCACAGAAACATCAAATATAAAAAAAATAGAGCACGCAGAAAGAAATACAAACATGGCAGGGGCGCGGGCGAAGTAGAAGACGTTAACGCTACGTAATTGTGAAGAATCGTGTGTATCAGGCACGTGAATTAAGAAAGACGAGACCGTTTGAAGTAGAAAACAGCGTTATATTAGAAAACAATATGCCAAGATGAAAACACCCTAATTAAATTTACACACAAAAAGCTACGAATGGTATGACTTTGGGGAAATCGTTACAGGAACGCACGTCCGACAGATTGTTCTCGCAATGTCGGCACACTGCTTCAATGCTGCTCACTAAGCGCAACCGGAAAGTTCGCTGTAACACCTTAACGCTTTCTTGTTTCGTGGCGCTGGGTCTTGGGAGGTTTTGTGCGCTGGAGCGGCGGCAAAGAACGTACCGGCAAGCCCAGGGTTCAGCGAAGCCGGTGGGTCGGCCGCGGCGTTGGCACGGCGTTGGCACGGCGTCGGCGTCTGGGGTGGCGTGTTGGAATGGACTGGGCCGCTGTGGTCTTGACGCGTGCTCCGCAACACGTGCACCTGCTTTCAACTGGGGTGAAGGCGTCGTGGGAGCTGGAGGTCAGGCCAGGTGGAAGCCTTGAAGAACCCGGGTCTGGACTCCCGGCGGTTCCCTTTCACACGCTGGTCTGCCCGCTCGAACACACTCCATTTTCTGTTCTCCGCCTTCCTTCTCTTTTTTTCTTTCTCGATGCAGGGCGCGTGGCACGCGCCACGAGGATGACGCGCGCGCACACACACACAGTTCGTCGCGTGCACAACGCGGCAGGAAGATGACCCGGCACGCGCACATACACACCGTCGAAATCCGCGCACGTTACAGTAATACATATACATACAAAATACACTGAAAAAGACAAAAATAATTAAATCTAAAAAACGCAATCAAGTTGTCAACGCCGAGGTAAGGCAATGCGAAGGGAGAGCAGCCGGCAAAAAAACTGCAATAGTCCTATAGACCTTTCCAAAAACGAGCTTGTGGCCGGTGCCATTTTGAGCGTTCGTGCGTATGGCGCGTGCTTTGCTCGCTTTCCGAAGCGACGAACACGCACGTGCTGGGCTGTGAAGATCGCACGCTGGACTGTGATTTTGTAAACATTGGAAAGGTCTATAGGCAGCTAAGGATTTATTTGTGATCGCGGTTACAAAGCACCGGCGACGTACGCCACATGAAGTTGGCTAAATAAAATTCTCGCCCCGAGCGAGCGCATGAATGACTTCTTTCCACTTTCCTACCTCTGCAATGCAAAAAAGAGGGTCGCGGGTCTATAGCCTAGGCGACACAAATATCGATAAGCGATTGGCTATGGCAGTACAATATTGACCAGCTTATACCAAGACATCACCAATGTTGGAAAACTCTAGGCTTTGACAGTTTAATATTAACCAGCTTAAGCCAGCGTATATTCAATATCGGAAAGCCATTGGCTCTGACAGTCCAATATTGTACAGGTTATGCCGGCGTATATCCAATATTGGAAAGCTATTGGCTTTGACAGTCCAATATTGGACAGCTTATGCCGACGTATATCCAATATTGGAAAGCTATTGGCTTTGACAGTCCAATATTGGACAGCTTATGCCAGCGTATATCCAATATTGGAAAGCTATTGGCTTTGACAGTCCAATATTGGACAGCTTATGCCGGCGTATATCCAATATTGGAAAGCTATTGGCTTTGACAGTCCAATATTGTACAGGTTATGCCGACGTATATCCAATATTGGAAAGCTATTGGCTTTGACAGTCCAATATTGGACAGCTTATGCCGGCGTACATCCAATATTGGAAAGCTATTGGCTTTGACAGTCCAATGTTGACCAGCCTATGCCAACGTATCACCAATATTGGAAAACCATTGGCTTTGATAGTCCAATATTGTCCAATGTGATTCCAATATTGGAAAACATATGGCTCTGTTGGGCCATCGTTGGGCCATTCTTTGCCACTTCAAACCCAATGTTGGCCCAATACTGTGTGCTGCCTGGGCTGATAACCACGCCGATGATCACGACACTAGGCTCCTCAGAGCCAGGCCGGTACAGGTAAATTTGAATATCGTGGGCAATTTTATATTGACGGCACACAACGCTGCGAAGTCAACATTCCTTGTATAACATATTACGTCTTTAGGTGTAGTTTCTTGTGCACATCCAGACAACCCTAATAGCTTTAGGTAAAACTAACAAGAGTTAAGAGAAGACCGAACAAGGGGGCATGACATCACACAGCAGGCATGTTATTGACAGTAGCGAAGTCTCACCTTCTAGAGTCGAGGGAAACCGGTGCAGCGAGATGTCAGCCGTGCGGGTGTCACTTTCACACCCTTCCACGGAGCACCGTTTCTTTGCGTATCGCGCTGTGCTCATCATCACACGTTGAGCCCCTTGGACGCAGTAGTGTCCAAGGTCCAAGCGCATGACTGCCAAGTTCCCGCGCAAGTAACTGGGCTAATCACGCCCGAGCAAACAACAAAACCTCCCAAACGGTGTTAACTGCCGCTAAAACAATTAAAAGCGAAGAGCACGTGGAGGCCCAAACACAAACAAGCAGACGGACGTCAGCCGCCTGTCTTTCCGCGCGCCACGAGGTCCACAAAGAACTGCCTTTTTGCTAGTGGCGTACAGAGGACGCTCATAAGAATTATGCATATTATTAGCAAAAACAAAGACAGATTTGAATTTTGTAGCACGCCAGATATGAGTGATAATATCTAAATTATAATTAGCTTGTTTAAAAATACAAATAATTATACTACTAGTCACAAACTAATTAATTTTAATAATGTTTGTCCCCACCTCTCCTAGTCGCGCTTCAATCGTATCCTTCGCGTGATCCTCCAGGCCAATGTCGCTGGCGATTTGTTTTGAACCGCTTTTTGGCCGGAGCTTCGCTACCCATGTACATATATATACCTTGGAAATCTTACAGGCAAGGCAGCAAGTCAAACGTCTCAGAAAGTCGTAAAACCAAAATAACGGAGATCAAACTTTTACTTGCACGGAATGTGATAAAAGGTATATTTTTACTCTTTACATTTTTCTGTGGCAATCGTTTTGTAATATAAACACAATACTTGTTAAACTTTAGTTAGAATAGCAGACGATCACAACCGAATGCAAAAATAAATCAGGCGTCGACATCGGAAACCATCTCTCGAACGCAAACACCTAAAATGACTTTGGATCAACAAATGGAATTAACTGGAGCAGTTGGAAAACGGAAAAAAACATTCTAGAGACATTCAGCAGCTCAGTTACCTGTAGAACGAAGAGACAGACATGGGAAGATTTTGCCAACTTTCCGCGGAGTGCACGGTAGCTGCTGGAGGCGTGGCAGAAGTTGGTAAAGAAAGCCAGAGACATGTATGCGCTCTTCCAAAGTTATGAACAACAAACTTTTTTTTTTCTTTATTGCCTGACTTTGGCACAGGTGAAAGATTACAGAAGGATAAAAGGTTAAAAAGAGACCAAAGCCACAATGGCTAATGTACACAAGAGAACACCAACAAGGACAGAGGGATGACACATCCAAACACATCCAATGAGTTATGGATCCTTGAGGGTCGCCAGCTCCTCAAAAAGCGCCAAATAGTCAGGAGGAGGCTGCTGCATTTTAAACACTTCTTTCAGGTAACAAATTGTTTCAGCAAAATACTGCAGCGCAGGACGCACGTCGACGTCTGCGTGTCTCACCGCCATACGAGATCGCCACAAACTATGTAGGCCGACAAGCATGATCATGTCCTATGGCACAAGATTATTCCCTCCCTCGACACAAAGATACCGGATCCCATGAGGCGTTAACGGAAGGTCTTTTTTCAAAGTTCTTTGAAGGACGTCCCATAAAAACACTGCGTCCCAGCAGTTGAGGAACACATGCTCTATTGTTTCCGGCTCTTTACACAGAAGACAGTTCACTGACTACGCTACAGGGATACCTTTCCCTTCTAGCCACACTTTAACCGGCAGGGTTTCACTATGCAGCTTAAAAAAGAAACTTTGGTGTAAGCAGGGACCAACATTCGCTTAACACGTTTTAAAACATCCTGCCCCTTTCCCGCGCTGAACACCGAACGGTACAGCGGAGTGGGAAGGAGAGAAACAATCAGGTCTTTGGTCAGCCGTTTGCGTGACACACTTGACAGATATTCAAGTGAAAAACGAGCCACTAGAAACCGGTAGGCGGAAACAACTTCTTTCAAATAACCTCGCACATCGGAGCTCAGGTCTACATCTGTCGAGACAAACTCGGGCAGCGCACTGCGCAGCCGCACCTGAATGACTGTGCGTAAAAAGCTGTCTTTTTGGTCCCTTAGAAAAATATACCTATTCACCAGTTGTCTGACAAAAAGATGGGACAGACCCAAACCACCATCTCTCACACGCAGAAAAAGGTTAGTTCGGCTCGTGCACTCCCAACACGAGCCCCAAATAAAAACCGCAAAAACACGATGCAATCGCTGAATGTTGACTCGCTAACAGTGCAACACCTGCAACAAAAACCAGATCTTTGTGGCAAAAAAAAAAAAAAAAATATTACAAACTGAGGCACGTGCAAAAATTGAAAATCCTTTACCCCCCACTTATCGGCCTTTTCGCATAATGCTTGAGTTTGTTCGCACCAAAATTCGGTGTTGTCCTTGTACTGCTCCATCGGGACTCCAAGATAACACGTCGGCGTGGTTGACCACGTCACACGCCCAAAAACATTGGGTTTTGAGGGCCAGTCACCGTGCCAAAAGCCCAGACACTTGTGCCAATTCACAGCGCTACAGGTCTGCTCACTGTTAGGTCTATGGCTTTCTTTACACTTTCTTGATTCGCACAAAAAATAGCTACGTCATCGGCGTAGGCCAAAATGCGAACCTCTGTGGCTTGTAAGTTGAAGCCGCGTATTTCCCCACTACGGATCACACTAAGGCAGAAGGGCTCAAGGAAAATGCAAAAAAGTAGGGGCGAAAGTGGGCATCACTGCCGTACGGAAGAAAAAAGGGGGATGCGCTCACTCACACTCTTATTCACCACGAGGCTGGTGGCGCAGTTGTAGTAAGCCATGCGTAACCCATCACACAGCACGGACCCTAAGTTAACATGCTCTAAGATAGAAAAAAGAATTTCGTGAGACACACGGTCAAAAGCTTTCTCAAGGTCTACTTGAAGTACCGCTACCTTTTGTTGGAAAGCATCGCAACACTCTAAAATACTTCGCGTTATATGCACATTAGTAACTATAGTTCTCCCCTTGATGCCACACGTCTGGTGAGGACCAACTATAAGGTTTATCACGCCCTGTAGTCGCTCCGCCAGAACCTTCATAAAAATCTTATAGTCAACATTCGTCAAGGTAATTGGGCGATAGGCTCCGACCGAGCGGAGCTTTACTTGATCCTCGCTCTTTGGAATTAAAACGGTGTGGGTAAACAAAAATGACGGGGGTAAAACTTTAAGTCGGTACGCTTCGGCAATCACACAATGCAAGAAAGGAGCCACTTGGTCCTTAAACGTTTTATAAAATTCGGATCCCAAACCATCAGGCCCAGGCGATTTTCCGATCTTCAATTCATCTATTGCCTTTTCAATTTCACTTAACATAATAGGTTGTTCTAGTCGTTCCTTGACGTCGTCAACCACTTTCGGCATAAGCGGTAAAAAGGAATTTCGGAAATCCTCAAACTTGGGTGTGCGATAACTGAAGAGCTCTTTGTAATGATTAACAAAAGCTTGCTCAATACTCTGCCTATCATTGGTCAACGTTCCACAATAAAACATTTCGCCGATTTCATTTTTCACGGCATATCGTTTTTCCATGCCAACAGCTCTTTTAGTGGGCATCTCCCCCTCAGATAAGCGTTTCAAGCACGCCCGTACGATAGCTCCCTGATACTGCACAGTATCTAATGCTCCCAGACGCTTCTTAAGGCTTATAATATCGTCAGTAAAAAGCCCAGGGGCAACACATTCTTCGCATAACAACTCTTTCAGCAGGTCGTTTAATTCGCGCTTTACCTTTTCCTGTTCATACTTCAAAACACTTGAGCGTTCTATAGCCCTCATTTTCACATCTTGTTTAAAAAGCTCCCACTTTACCCCAAAATCGTTCCCTCCCGCCCTCGCCAACACTTCTAAGGTTTGGCGAACAGAATTAACGAAGTATTCGTCCCGAAGGAGCTTGGTGTTGCATTTCCAAAGGTCCCAACTAAACTTTTTTTGCGTCTCTTTGGATGAGCACAGTGAAAACGAAACAAGACAGTGGTCGCTAAAAGACACATGATCTACAGCATATTTTTTACACGCTCTTAGCAAATCGGCAGAAACGTACACCCTGTCAAGGCGCGCGTGACTTGTCCCCTGAAAGTGAGTAAAACATAGAGCCCCCCACTTGACGTGCAGTTGGCAACGTCTTCCAGACCGTAACTTTGAACCATGCCCCCCAAACGTAAAGAACTTTCATCTCTAAATCTTTTGCTATTCAACCTGTCGCGGGCCGCACACACACAATTGAAGTCACCCATCAATATAACGCTCCGATCGGTTTGAACATACTTATCAAGGAACTCGAAAAACAATACGCGTTCATCTACTCTATTAGGTGCGTAAATGCACAAAACACGAAAGTGGAGGTTAGACAAAGAAAAATCACACAAAACAAAGCGTCCCTCATCACTAACCACCTTTTCGACAGCGAACAAACCTTTTCGCAAAAACAAAAGACACCCGCCGTCATGAACAACGAACTGGTGATTCAGAACTTCCCACCCAATGCTTTTATAATGCTCATAGGGCCTTGTCTACAGTCTTAGTGGGAGTGCAGTCAAATACAAGAAAAAAAAAAGAGAGAGTTTCTGGCGCGTTTTGAACCCGGGACTTTGACGCCGCGACGTCAAGTACCGGTGCTCTAACCTCTTGAACACAGCAGAAGGTGCGAGCCGCCGGCGCTGGCGAAGGTATATAAATATACTGCCACCGCTTTTATCTCGCGTGTTTTTTTTTTTTTTTATTTTGGCTCATATTTACCCTCTCTGGCCGTAACTTTACCTGCCGCTTCTACAGTATAAAGGGGGCGGTCAATTGGATTCCAGTTGAAAGTCCCTGCAGTCAGTTTCTCCGAGCGAAATTAGGCTTTTGTGCTTGAAGCGATACGGATTTCTCCGCCATTAGGCAGGGACGCTAGATACTTCCTTGTCCCCATGGAGCTGATCAGGTGACATAAAAATCCCTCTTGGCCGCAGCCGCAGCCGCGGCCGCAAGATGAGCAAACCGCCCCAGGAGGCACCTTGAAGTGGGGTACCTTCTAAATATTCCCCAAGAAAAGTGTAGACGGTTTCGTGATTCTCGACACTCATCATCCCACCATGGCTTTGGACGTCTCGATAGGTAGCTGGATGTCTGTGGGAAAGACAGACCGGTTGCTTTAAGAGTTGTTGATGTTATAAGCGCATTTGCATCGTCCATAGAGACTGCTTCCGAACTATTTACGAAAGAGGAAATGTTCGCCTGGAAAAGATCCCAGTCTGCTGAAGAGATCTTCCAACGGGAAAGAACACAAGAAAGCCTAGGTAGGACTTCTGGTGGAGTAAGTTACACTAGGAAGCGGTCACTCCCTTAGGAGTTATCCACTATATTCGAAGAAAAATATGTAAAAAGTGCAGTGGAACAAAAGGCAAGGTCAAGGCAAGAAAAATGGCGGTTAGTGGCGCACCTGTATTTACGACACACATTTGTCTAAAAGACAAAAACCGTGTTACAACAGAGCTCCGGGTGTCAGTCCGTTCACTGCCCCAGAGCGGGGTATGTGGGTTAAAATCAACCATTAAAATAAAAGGTTCAGGCAGTTGGTGAACTAATGTTTGATGCTGGGAAAGTTCCAAGGAAGATAAGGAAGGGTTGTGAAGAGAGCAGGTATTAATGAGGCAACGTTTTAGCAACCTCACTGCGACAGCCTACAGAGAGGTGTCTGGGGAGACCTCGTAGGCCAGAATGCCACGGTCTACGATGATAGCAACTTCCCCAGAAGCACCAGAGGTCGTCACGCGATCTTTTCTATAAATCTTGTCTGACTTAAAGGGGCAATGCAATGAATTTTTTTTTAATTTAAGCAAATGCCGCTTAGAACGGATCCCTGACGTTAATGAGCTGTAAACCACCCGTTCGCCTTCAACCCCACGCAATCAAAGTCGCAAAAAAAAAAAATTAAAGAACAATGTACAGCGTTCTCTCCCTCAATTCGCAGCCAGAATACGCGGCAACGTGATCTGGAGCCAATTATATGCCACCATTGTTTATCATAGCCACGCGCTGGGGTTTGCAAGGCACAAAACACGTGCTGAGTTGCAGACATTGTTATGGTTCGGCTATTGTCGCCATTGCAGCGAATGGACACGGGCCACTACCCGAATGCTTTTCGAGCTATCAACTATCACGAGTCCAAAGCGAGTGCCCACGCAATGCTTGGGTCCAATCTATGAACCGCATTCAAATATCTTCAATGGGCGACACTGTGACCGCCCAGCTACGTCATCAAGTTTTGCGAAGGAAATATTGAATGAAAACGCTCACTTATGTCCTTGAAATTACTCCAGGTTTGCTCCGTTGGCTTTTGCGGGGGACTTTGATGGCCGCCGCTGGGGACGGTCGTGTTCCTTTCCAGCGATTTCGGATCCGAATTGGACACGGATTTGTTTCCGAGGTAGTCCAGAGAGACCGAAGACACCAAGTATTGGGAACGCTCGCCCAGCGAGTGAGTACTTTTGGTTTATAAACGTTTAATGCCGAAGCCGGAGATGCAGGAGCTAAGCTCAACGAGCTAGGACTAACGGCTTGCGAGCTCGCCGTCATGGCAGAGCCACAGCCACCCCAACCCAAGCAAACGTTCGCGACCGCTGAAGCCCAGCCCGTGGCTAACCCGCACGACTACCCGACGAATTCTAATGATACGAATCACCATGCCGACCAGAGAGTCAGCCCCGACGCGGCTGCTTCAATGCAGCCGCCGTCTACGCAACCAACGAGACCACCGAGCCGCGCTGCCGCCCGCTGCAAATCGGATGCTAGGACTCTAGCACTGCTCTACTCGGATTCGAAACGCCCTGGTAGACCCAGCGCAAGCAGCACAGACACGAATTTGGTGGACATGTCCGAACTCCTGGCAGCCGACACGATGGAAACAGAGGACGAACCGCAGTCGCAGGATAGCGCAGGTGTTGAATCCTCAGACGTAGTGGCAACCGGCTACCTCGACGCGACACAAGACACGTCGGAAGACTGCAGTCGGCAGGACCTACTTCACAAAAACGGCAAACTGCGCTATGGCAGGTCTCGCTGCAACCAAACAACTCCCGATACGAACACGACGGCAGAACCTCATCGCGAGAAAAACGATAGATTCGTAGTCGTTTTCCGCTCCGCTGAAAGGTACATCCTAGCCACTCTACCTTTGGAAAATCTAGTGAAAGGGTTCTACGGAGCGTTGGGCCTAGACAGACGAAACTGCGAAGAAGAAAAGCTACTCATTCGTACTGGTAGCACGACCAACACAGTATCGGTCATTACTAAGACCAGAGCCCAAGTTCCCGGTGTGCTCAAGATAAAGGCAATCAGAGCCCCAGAACGAGAAGTGTCGGTTATAGCCCACGAGATACTGCCAAGCAATACGACGAGAGGTGTTATCAGAGGCATTAACCCTACATACAGCCCGGAACAGCTCATGAGCGAACTCGACTGCAAGTCGCACGAAATACTCTTCGCCCGAAAGCTTGGTAACAACGGACTACCGCTGGTTACCTTCCAAGGCAATAGACCGCCATACACTGTGTTGTATATGGACCGCATAACAAGAGTCGCCCCGTACAGACCGAAGACAGTTGTGTGCGGACGGTGCCATGGTCTAGGACTTAAAGAAAAGGTCTGCACGCGCCGACAGAGATGCCCAGATTGCGGATGCGTTCTCAAAGAAAACCATATCTGCGAGCGCACATACTGCGTAAATTGCCGGTCGCTGACTCATATTGCCACCGATCCAAAATATCCTTGAAAGCTACAAACAGACCAAACGTTACAGAGGCGTAACCAGCCCTGGAGAAGCCGGAACAGAAGCAGAACCAACCAAAGAGGCACACCCCTCCAGGCAGAGAGAAGGCAACCACCACCCAAGGTTACCTTAGACGACTATCTGACTCTAGCTTCGTCCTCCAACGCATTCGCCGCCCTTACCCCGCTTGCACAGCCTCGCAGCAGAAGCCGAAGCAGGAGCGCCACAGGAAAACTGGTGCACAGGCAATACAAGCCCCTAAGAGGCAGGGGCCGTTCAAGAACCCATGCCATACAGCGAAAGAGATCAGTATCCAGCGGAAGGAAGGAACCCGGTGCCCACATCACCCCTCCACCGAAAGGCTTCTACACAAGCAGCGAACTCGAGGTCCGCAGCTGAAAGGAAGATCTTAGTCATGAAAGAAAGAAACAGAGCCAACGACAAACATTTTGCGAAACTACTGGCTGAGGTCGGAACACAACGCAAGAAATATGACGAAGAAAAGAAGGAAACTGAAGCTCGACGAGCAATCCTCCTTAAGCGCATACAAGAAGCGGATTTAGCAGCCAAGGTAAACCGCCAGACGGAACAGCAAAACGAGAAAGCACCAACCGCCTCCACCAACAGACTCCAACCAGAAACCAACGATCAACCGTCTGCGGTACCGCCAACGCCGGCCCTGCAAAAATGCCCTCGCCTAAGCAACCCCTTGTCGCAGACCAAGGTTTCCATTACCTCACCTGCGATCTCCATTCTTAAGAACAATCATGAACCAGAGATCTACTAAGGACAAACTAAGCGGCAAACCACTTCATATACTACAGTGGAATTGCCGCAGTCTAGCCCAAAGGAAAGCGGAACTTATACAACGACTAAAGGAATACGCCTTTGACGTTTTGATACTGCAAAACAACCCGCACCAATGACATCAAACTCCCAGGACTGGAAGCACACTATACACCGAGCATAATACATACGGCAGTGAAAAAGAAGCGAAAAGAAGAATCCGACAGCCATAAAGTCCCAGCCCAAGTTGAAATATACATCGATCAAAAACCCCACGTCAAGATAGATACTGACCGATGGTGCAACGACACGGAATAATAATTGCAGTGAGAGTTGCCCTAGAAACACTACGAAAAGTGCTCCTGGTGTCGGCATACATACCACCCGCAAAGGCCTACGATCTCTCCTGGATTGATACGCTCCGGCGCGAATACCCCATGGACATCATAATTATGGCGGGAGACTTGAACACACACATCGAACCCTGGAACGACCAGCCCATTGACGGAAGAACCAAAGACCTCTTTCAAATACAAGACCGTACGGACCTTAGCATTGTCAATGATATGAGCAAAGCAACGAGAAATGGCACGACGTCTAAACAAAAGGACAGCGTCATCGACATCACTCATGAACACCATAGCAGCTAACAAAGCAGAATGGTCGATCCTAGAACAAGCATGGGGCAGCGATCACTTTCCTATAATTATGGAGCTATACATTGACGTCAATAAGAAAAACACTCAAAGACAAAGTAGACCTGTAATCTGGGACAGGTATAGAGAAGCTCTCGAGAAACTCGAGTCTCCATTAACCCCAACCAACATTACTTCCACTCTCACCAACACGACAGAGATGGCAGTCGACACGAGGATGATCAACGAGGCAAACCCCAACCGCGATATGCACCTCCTATCCTTGTGGGACGAGTGCAACACAGCATTTGACCGATACCGCAAAACAAACGGAAGATATATCTCAATAGAGTAAACCGGCTCACCAGACAAGCCGGAAAATACGCCCAGCACATTTGCCTCTCCTAATGGATGGAACATTGTGAATCGTTCTACAGGACCACAGCCTTGGGACACATGTGGCGCACCTTCAACTCCATGTACGGTAAACACAAAACATCCAGCCCCGTCCCAGTCATTGCACTTATCTCGAATGAAACCACCGCCAAAATTCTGGATCAACTAGGAGAAGTTTTTTTTCCCCAACCACCCGGCAAGCCCAGCCCAGAGACCTATGCTCCAGAGGGCATAACGACATACGATCCCTATTGAAAAACCCCAATATGAACAGCGTATTATGCATATTGGTAAACAATATATTTTTATTGTATTACAATACGCTATAAATAGTTTATTGGAAAACATTACATTTATTGTATTGTTTTACAATAAGGGTTTGTTATGGAATTCCAATATGCATAATACGCTAAAAACATTGGAATTCCATACCGTAAAAACCCTTATTAGATCCCCATGTGTCGTATGGGGATCCAAAAAGGGTTTACGATTCCAGTGTACTTAGCGTATTATGGATATTGGAATCCAATATATTATATCGTCAACCAATAACACTATATACGAGTTGGAATATTACGTTCAGCACAACATTTCTTTACAACGCTGTCTCTCCTTGTGTGTATTTCTGAGTGGAAAAATAAAAAAAATGTTGCTGTTGTCAAATTACGAATAAATAAGCAAAACACTGGGCTTATCCATACCAAATATATCTAACATATTCCTGAATTGGAGGATCTGGCATTTACTGCAAAAGAAAGTCAATTGCTTAGGACCCTAATTCAAAAACTTGATGTTTGAAAACAGAATGTGAAATCCTCACCTCTTAATGAAAATAGCACCTGCTAGCTGCAGCCATATAGAAACTGCAAGATAAAACTTTGTTATTAGATTGCGACAAATAGCAATCCTTCACTAAGCCGGATAGATTCAAAATTATGTCTGCGTTGATTGCGGAAAAATAAGCTTCAATGCCACTGCCACGGGTCATTCTGAGCTCGGTCAATTAAATATACGTATCCGCTCGTCTGGCTTCACTATTCCTGCTTCGCACCAAACTAGAGTATCTGAAATGCTCACCTTTGAGGAAAAACGAACTGGTACTTGCTTTTGCTTGTAGGCCGTGAAAACTGGAAGAGAGTTTGCGATTAGTTGCGTCCAAGTAGCAGTGACTTTGAGTAGCCAGGTAAAGTACACTAAGTCGGAAAGATTCAAAATTATATGCGAGGGACATAGATATCCTCTTGCGACGTAACTGGGCACACGTCAATGTCGCCCACTTGTATTACAGAGAAATAAACTTCAATGCAGGAGCCCCCAGTCGTTCTGAGCTCCGTCAATTATAAATGCTGTACCGGACGTCTGGCTTCAGTATTCCTGCTTCGGGAATCGGGAATTCTCACCTTTGAGGAAAAACAAACTGGCACCTGCTGGCTCTTAGGCCGTGGAAACTGCCAGAAAGATTTGCGATGAGTTGCATCCAAATACATATTTCTTTGATCAGCCACCTACAGCACACTAAGCCGGATAAATTCAAAATTACATGCGCGTGACATAATATGCCTCTTGCGACAAAACTGGACACACGTCGACAATTGTGTTGTCCACGTGTATCGCAGCAAAACAAGCTTCAAGGAAAGCGTCCCCAGTCATTCTAAGCTCCGTCAATTAAATATGCCCTACAGCATCTCTGGCTTCAGTATTGCTGCTTCAGAGCAAATTAGAAAATTTGTAATCCTCATCTTTGAATGAGAACGAACTTGCGCCTGCTGGCTTGTGGGCCGTGGAAACTGCAAGAGAGATTTGCGATTAGTTACTGTACAAGTAACAATTTTTTTGAGTAGCCACCTACAGCACACTGAAAATTACATGCACGAGACATAGATGCCTCATGCGACGGAACCCCCTTCATTTTTGTTTTCCGTTAACTCTGCTCACATTCGCCGCTTGCCTCCAATTTCTGTGCTACATCTCTAATCTCGATTCCCTGGTTCCCAAAGACCATGCCATGGCTTGTGCCAGGCACGGATATGTCAGCTCCGCGACCGTCACTATTGTGGCATGGACGCGCCACGGCACCTGAGCGCTTGATGTGTTCTTTTAATATTTTGAGCATGGCTCAAAACAGGTGGACGCGTGTCTGGTATGCCCTTTCCTTATTTGCGGATTGTTCCGAAAACAGGGGGCAGGCGCTTCTGCGATCTGGGCGCATGCTCGGTATTTTGCAATAGTTGAAATTGAACTCTGCAGGAATCTTGAAACATAACAAACAGAATGTGCATGCCAAAAGGCATAGCAAATGAAACACCCACCATCAATCTATTTTCGGTTCTTGTTCGCAAGACGCTGTCGTATATGTAGCCTCCTTGCTTAAGCCGCTCCTACCTAGTGTCCCGGTTGGGTCTCGTCCTGATGAATCGTCGGTGGAGACCTGAGGTGCGGTCAACATCAGATTGGACCTTTTGAGACAGAATTCATTTACTTGCTGAGAGGAAGTACACCCAAACGAATCTCAGGCATGCCATTCATAGAGCGTTTTAAATTGAGAGGCCTGATGTAAAATGAGACGTCAATACTGACGCACACCTTTTGCAAACCTAAAATGTTGAAGGCCTTTTTCCTCTCGCTAGGAGGACAAGGCACATGAATGGCGGTGCGTGGATGAAATTTTTACCTTAACATCCCGACTCAATGCCCATCCCCAAATATTCGGCCACCACACTTTTAGAAAAAAAAATTTTTTTAGAAATTACCGAGTCATCGACCACCCCTACAAAAGCCTGCACTAAGCATACTCGTACCATGGCCTCCTTGCTCTGTGCTGCCCCCGAGTTAACTCGGGCTGACAATGTTTTCTTCAAATGGAACCCACGTCTTTAGTTTCGGTTTCACTTGTTGAGGCAGGTGGATACTTTTGTAAAGCTTCCTCCCTATGCGCTTCCGAGTCAACATGTTTGCAATGGCACACCCCCGGGCTTTGATTTTGCGCTCCTTGACAAATGCTCAAACTCATATAGGCGGGAAATAGCTCACCTTGAAAATACTTGCTCTTGGTGGCCGAGAACAAACTTGTGTTCCTGATTGGCAGCCACTTGCTGCCAAGAATTGCTGCACATACAACCCAGTCTCAGTCTAGTGCCGAAAGAACCCAGTCTCAGTCTAATACAGATGCTTTGGCCGGACAGAGACGCAAAAGCCTGACACAAGACCACTATAAAGACAGGAAATAGAGTGTCTGTGAGGAATGAAACACACAACTCAGATAGGCATCAAACACTTGCCATGAGCGGCAAAGAGCAAACTTCTGGCCTTGATTGGCTGGTGCTTGCCACCAATACCTGCATGTATAAGAAAGAACCCGGTCTTAGTCTAACTTGGGTGTTCTTGCAGAAGAGAGACAAATAAATACTAATTCAAGACCACTATACATAGTAAATGGCATACAAGAGGAATGGAACACAAAACTCATATAGGCGGGCAATAGCTCACCTTGAAAATACTTGCTCTTGGTGGCCGAGAACAAACTCGCGTTCCTGATTGGCAGTCATTTGCTGCGAAGAATACCTGCACATATCCTAAAGAACCCAGTCTTAGCCTAACAAAGATGCTTTGGTCAAAGAGAGACACAAAAGTCTCATACAAACCACAAAAAGCAGGAAATAGTGTCTGCAAGAGATGAAAACAGACCCAGGTGGAGAGGCTCGTTCTGTTTCACCTTAGTCAAATAGTGTAGCTCATTTTGCTAAAACAATGCGTATTTGCTAAAAAATCTATAATATATATTTGGTAACATTTAGCAGCGTTTACTGACAAGGGTATGCACCAAAACAAGTGAGACTTAGTCTCTTTTTTTTCGTTTGATGAGCGACAACAGGATCCTAAACGGGTGATGAAACAAAATATGAGCCCAGCAAGACAGGCTAGCTTGCCTTGATGCAAGCACAGTGCCCCGGCCAACAAATGAGGTTCTATTCTTAGCCACTTGTCATATTTGGTGGGAATAGTAAAGTAAATGCAACTAAGGCAATCTCTCTTGCAGCCGACAGCTGCAAACGAAATTCATATACCTCGATAAACGACCTGGAAATAAATTTGGGTGGTGGCCGAGTGGTTTAAGGTGTCAAATTTCAAGCTTACAGACTGTGTAGTTCTGGTTTAAGTCCTCCTGGTGTATATGTTTACACTTATTAATTATATTTAAATTGCTTTTCCCGATTCGTGAGGCACTAACACATAATTTATACACTAATTCACCTTTAGGAGCGTTTTAATTATACTCCGCGGCTTCCTAGTGCTCGTAATAGAATCTCAGTAAGAGCGGCTTTATTTTTTTTCTTGCTCTCGCTGCTGCTAGCTTCCTCACCTTTAAAACGCTGATACCTCGACACAAATGTAATAAAAAATGTGTTTCAAATTTGATGAAGATCAGCATTTCCAAGTTGTACCCCACTGCTTCATATCTCGACCATGCCACCATACCATAGCTGAGTGCAGTGACGAATGGTCCCAGGTGATGTGACCCGACCGTATATGGCCTAACGGTGTGGTGCAACTCATGCAGCACCTATGCTCCGTGATGGAGCCAATGAGCTAGGTGCGACCTGCTAGAGCTGTGCAAGCCACAGCTTTACAGCCTGCAAAGAGTGGGAAAATGCCCCTCCTTTTGCAGAGCTTGCAATAGCCCACCAAGAAGCCATTGCAAGCACTAGCGAGCCACAGAGTGTGAATAAAAGAACTTCTGAATGTGATTTAGTATGTAAATTATGCATCTATACGTTAAAACTTAAAAAAGAATATATATATATATATATTTATTTATATTTATATTGTCACGAATGACAAGGTGAAACAAAGAATAACTAGGAAAACGGAAACGTTTAATGGGGCGAACTTGTGCACAAAAATAAAAGGAAAAGGAAACAGAACAAAGCAGAGCGTCGCGGGCGTCGAGGTCGGCGTGACAGCAGAATCGAACGCTGGGGCGAAACTGACAGCAGATAACCACGCGGAGCCCCTTATGTACACGCGTGGGCTTCTTGAACTATCGGGCTAGAACGTTCGAAGACTAGAACATTCGGAACTCGATTAGATCAGAATGATCTCGAACTCACGAGAACGTAATGTTGAAAGAATGAATAAAAGGACATTCCACTGACTGGATTCGAACCTTTACTTTCCGCGCGACAGTCAAGCGCGGTAACCACTCGGCCACTCATGCGGTCGCTCGCCGACGCGCGTGGCATTCCTCTCCCCTTTAAAAAGGCATCGTCAAGATGCCACGTCAAAAGAAACAAAACTAAGCAAGACAAAAATAATGGGAAAAAACGGAGGCTGGAAGAACACAATCCTACCAAGTGTTGCACAAGATCACAGTTCGTAGTCTTATCGCGCGTAGTACGGCTTGAGGCGCACGACGTGGACGACTTCCAGACGTGGAGGGCGACGTGATGAAGTCCGTGTTCCGTCGGGCATGACCTCATAGTTCAGATCCCCGAGTCGACGAGGTACTTTGTAGGGCCCGAAGTAGCGCTTTAGGAGTTTCTCGCTGAGACCACGGCGACGGATTGGTGTCCACACCCACAAACTATCTCCGGGCTGGAAGTGAACGTCCCGACGACGAAGGTTGTAGCGGTTAGTGTCGACACATTGTTGGGCTTGAATACGGTGTCTGGCGAGCTGGCGAACTTCTTCTGCCCGTTGGGCAACCACCTGGGCGTCGTCGCTTCCGTGGATAGCCGGTCCGTGGGGTAACATCGTGTCCAGCATTGTCGTTACTTTGCGACCATGAACCAGTTGGAAGGGTGTCACCCCAGTGGTCTCTTGCACCTGCCGTGTTGTAGGCAAATGTGACGTACGGCAACACCTCGTCCCATGTCTTGTGCTCCACGTCGACGTACATAGAGATCATGTCGGCGATGGTCTTGTTGAGTCTTTCCGTCAGCCCGTTGGTCCAGGGGTGGTACGCAGTGGTGCGCCGATGGCTGGTGTGGCTGAGACGAAGGATTTCTTGCGTCAGCTGGGCCATGAACGATGATCCTCGGTCTGAGATCAGAACTTCGGGAGCGCCGTGCCGGAGGACGATGGACTCGATAAAAAAAACTTGGCGACTTCCATAGCAGTCCCTGCAGAAAGGGCTTTCGTTTCGGCGTACCGCGTGAGATAATCTGTGGCGACGATAATCCATCTGTTTCCTTGCGTCGATGGCGGGAAAGGACCAAGTAGATCCATTCCGATCTGCTGGAACGGTGCACTCGGGGGAGCAATCGGCTGCAGGAGACCTGCCGGCTTCGTCGGCGGTTTCTTGCGTCGCTGGCACTCGTGGCATGACCGTGTATAGAAATGAACGGTCTTTGGCAGCTTGGGCCAGATACCTTTCACGAATTGGGGCCAGCGTACGGCTGTAACCAAGGTGTCCGGACGTCGGGTCGTCGTGGCAGGCTTGGAAGATCTCCGCTCTAAGGTTGGTAGGAATTACCAGCAGCCTCGGCGTACAGTTGTCTCCGAAGTTCTCCTTGTAAAGTACATCTTGTCGGAGGACGAAAGTCGGCAGGGCTCTCGAGAAGACACGGGGGACAGTACCCCCTCGTCCTTCGAGGAGCTCGATTAGCGCGAGCAACTCAGGATCGTCTCTTTGACGTCGCGCCATGTCGTCGGTGTTCACTGCGCCAAGGAAGCACTCGTCGTCATCGTCGTCGCTGCTACCGTGAGATGTCTCGACAGGGGCTCTGGACATGCAATCGGCGTCGCTGTGCTTGCGGCCTGGCTTGAAGACCACAGTCATGTTAAACTCCTGCAGTCGGAGACTCCATCGCGCAAGACGTCCGGACGGGTCCTTTAGGCTAGCAAGCCAGCAGAGCGAGTGGTGGTCCGTGAAAACGCGGAAAGGGCTCCCGTACAAGTACGGCCGAAACTTCGTGATCGCCCAGACAACCGCAAGACATTCCTTTTCAGTCGTGGAGCAGTTTCTCTCCGCTTTGGACAGTGTTCGACTCGCGTGGGTGATGACTCGCTCGGTGCCTTCATGCACTTGAACCAGTACCGCGCCAAGTCCTTCGTTACTTGCGTCCGTATGAATCTCGGTTTCCGTGTCTTGATCGAAGTGTCCAAGAACAGGATGGGTCTGGAGTCGTTGCTTCAGCTCGTCGAATGCGTGCTGCTGCTCCTCGGCCCATTCGAAATTCTCGGCGTCCTTCGTGAGTTTAGTGAGCGGTGCGGAAATCCTTGCGAAATCCCAAACGAAGCGTCGATAGTAGGCACTAAGACCAAGGAATCTTCGCACAGCCTTCTTGTCTGTGGGCGCTGGAAATGCTGCGACGGCGCGAGTCTTCTCGGGGTCTGGACGGACGCCTTCGTTACTAACCACGTGACCTAGGAATTTCAGTTTGTCATAGGCGAACCGGCACTTTGACTGCTTGAGGGTGAGTCCGGCTGTCTTTATGGGGGTATAGCTCAGATGGTAGAGCTCTCGCTTGGCATGCGAGAGGTACTGGGATCGTTACCCAGCACCTTCACCAAAATGTCATGAATGACAAGGTGAAACAAAGAATAACTATGAAAACTGAAACGTTTATTGGGGCGAACTTGTGCCCAAAAATAAAAGAAAAAGGAAACAGAACAAAGCAGAGCGTCGCGGGTGTCGAGGTCGGCTTGACAGCAGAATCGAACGCTGGGGCGAAACTGACTGCAGATAGCCATGCGGAGCCCCTTATGTACACGCGTGGGCTTCTGGAACAATCGGGCTATAACGTTCTACGACTACAACATTCGGAACTCGATTAGATGAGAATGATCTCGAACTCACGAGAACGTAATGTTGAAAGAATAAATAAAAGAACATTCCACTGACTGGAATCGAACCTTGACTTCCGCGACAGTAAGATGCGTATATAGCGTCGCCGCGCGCTGGCAATCTATATATATATATATATATATATATATATATATATATATATATATATATATATATATATATATATATATATGGACTAAAAAAGGCAAAAAACAACAACAAGAAAACAATGTCTCCACGTGGGCTTCAACCAAGAGCTCTACTGCCCTTGACTTCAGTTCCCTAAGGCCCGCTTCAGACGGGGCAACTTTTCCAGCAATTTTGAGGTTGTTGGCGGGTTGTTTCCTAGGTTTTCCCAGATCAACACAAATTGCTGAGATTGGGTTCGGCTCGAAACGGACGAGCAACTCGAACAACTTGGAGAAGTGTAAGCGGCAGCAGCCAATCAGGGACGCAATATTTCCACGTGACACCCCTGTGGTGGTGATGATGACAACTGAAAACTTAGTTCTGGTTTGAAATAGATCGTTTTTGGAAATAAACGGTTTCAAAAAGATGAGTTAGCATTCTCAGCATAATTTAAAGATATAAAAACATGTTTTTTCGATATAAATGTGCATCTAAATAGTGCAAGAAAAATAAAATTTCATGATGATGATGGCAGGTCGTAGCAATTCGGTTTCTGCGTGTGATCGCGGGCGGCCCGGCCCATGTTGCTGGTTCTTGCGACTTTAAGTTGCTTGGTGAAATTGCCCCGTCTGAAGCGGGCCCTGTTGCTGGGTGAAAATGCCCCGTCTGAAGCGGGCAACCAAGGCCCGCTTCAGACGCGGCAATTTCACCCAGCAACTTGACGTCGCAACACCAGTAACACGGGCCGCCCGCGCTCACACGCAGCAACCGAATTGCAACGACTTGCCATCATCATCATGAAATTTTATTTTTCTTGCACTATTTAGATGCACAGTTATTTGCCGAAAAAGCATGTTTTTATATCTTTAAATTGTGCTGAGAATACTAACTCATCTTTTTGAAACAGTTTATTTTCAAAAACGATCCATTTCAAACCAGAACTAAGTTTTCAGTTATCATCATCACCTCCAAAGGGGTGTCACGGGAAAATATCACATTCCTGATTGGCTGCTGCCACTTCAAACGTCTCCGAGTTGTCCAAGTTGCTCGTTTGCTTTGAGCCGGACCCGATCTCAGCAATTCGTGTCGATCTAAGGAAAGCTAGGGAACAACCCGCCAGCAACCCCGAAATCGCTGGAAAAGCTGCCCCGTCTGAAGCGGGCCTAAGACACCCTATTGTCTGGTACAGAGACCATTTAGGAACGTTCGGGTATTTAAACGTTGTAATAACCTTTTTACAAAAACAACAACAACAACAACAACAGAAAAACACATTTCAGAGGGAAACGTTAAGGCAAGGGAATGTAACATTATGTTCTGTGAAGTTCGGTGACAAGACTCGGGACTCGAGCAGGAATGCCGTTATCCTTGGTGTGACCCCATGAGACTGTCTTGCTGCCTTTTCTGGGGTTTATCTAACTCAAGTACCTGTACGAAAAGTAGTAGAAACATATGTGCATAACACTCATTATTCACAAGAAAAGTTTCAATATCCAAAATGACCCATGGAGAAAATTATGCGAGGAATTTTTCGGCCACGTTGGCCGAGTCACCTCTCCTGGCCAATGTTTCATTGCAACTTTAATTGTAGTGAACAGTTATAGGGTATATTTAGGGTTTCGCGTTTTAGGTTTCTATTTTTTCACAATTCGGCGTACTTTTTTCGGTGTTTATTTTAAAATTTCATTTTCGGTTTTTTTTCGGCGTATATTTATGTCCACACAAGTTTATCGGCTTTTTTCGGTGAATAAAAAATAAACACCAACGGACACCGTATCAGATTATCCTTGTACCTCTGATAGTTGTGATCACTCAAAGAATAACGGCAAAGATACATTGAAAAAGAATGGGACACTTTATTTGGCAAATGTGGGCAACTGTAAAAGAAACAAGAAAAAAACACAGAAGTACAAACAAGTCAGATATGAAGCCTATGCTCAAAATCATGGAACTTCACCTTCTGTATATCAGGATTATGTGATCTTATTATAGCACACACACACATGTACTTTCCCAGGTTCTCCTTGCTGATCCGCACTATTTCTTTTCTGTTAATATGACATTGAGCTTCGAGAATGCCCTCTCAACGCTAACACTGGACACTGGCAGGCTGAGGAGATGAAGCGCTGCCTGAGCCAAAATCGGCCAATCAACCATTTGTGACCGCAAAAAGAGACACGGTGCAACGTTCTGAAGCACAACACTACATGCAGAGCTTGCATCAAGTCAGACTTCCTTACAACGAGTTTGAAAACACGCTCGCACATGGCGAAGTCATGGAACATTTCGGATTTCACATTCCGATCGATTATGCGCACATTTAACTAAAACGTCGTGATGGCACCCGTTTATCACTTACTTTCGGACAGGTTTCGATAGACACTGTCGTTCCACTTTTTCGCCACGGCTCTGCGGTGCGACTGGAAGGTCAAAGTGACCTTTTTTGTTGAAAACTGAATTTTACAAAATGGATTCGACGTACTTTTATCGGTTTTTATCAGTTTAAATCGAATATGCCGAACCTAAAAACTGACCTTTTTCGGTTAAAACCGAATTTATGAAAATTGATTCGGCGTACGTTTATCTGTTTTTTTTCGGTTTAAACCGAAAAATCGGAACCCTAGGTATATTACAACCAAAGTGCAATTTGGCTTTGTACGAAACTACAACACACAAAGCGGCACTCTAATACAGTATGTTGATGAGGTACCTCTGCACAAATTCCAGGGTTTCATGGTGCCTCCTTCAGATACCTGATGTTGAACATGAAATATATGCACCAAGGAGTGAGCAAACAGTGACTTCCAATTAGTCTCAAGCACCAGCGACATGTCGACAAGGAGTGCAATGTGTAGAAGGTCGTCTAGAAGTGTGCAGCCAAGATGAAAAAGCAAGATATAACGATATTAGAATAATATCACATTAAAGAGGCTCCATTGTAGTAAGACAATCTACAATCTGCGCACAGTAATGAGTCAACCCACATACAGCCGCGATTACCTTTCCGTTGATTGAGGTGAAACATGGCCGACAGGAAAATAAAAAGACGCGTTTTTTTACACTATTTGCTTCGCGCAGCCGATAGCGGGGCAGTTGGGGGGCGTCACAAAAATTTAACTCACTCGCTAGCGTTTCTCAACTTTGTTCGGCGTAAGTCAGCACCACAGATTAGTGGTCGGCACTCATGGTCTACCCGCCCGGGAGGAAAAAAGTACGAGCTCAGAGCCGAGCGTCGATCTCGACTTTCGTAAAGAGAAGCGGCTGGTAACACTTCGGCGACTCGTCAGCTTCAAACAACGCCTCTTCGAACGAGCCCGCGAATTCAATGCGTCGAACGGTCACGGCGGCAAGCACGCCAGAAGCAAGGGGGCTGGAGGCTGAATATCCGAAAGTGACGCGGCGCTGGTTTCTACGTCTATTTCGCACATGATATAACAAGATAGCGAAGCTAGCCGAGTGTGAACACTGACTGGCGTTACATTGGAGTACACGCAGTCGAAATGACGCCTGCAACAGAGCACTGGTAGAGGCTTTCAACAGGGGACGCGTGCGTTCAAATAAGCTTGGTCTGCTGGGCAAGTTGGTAATGGACATTCATATTAAAATAGCGCAAAAAAGACGGGACAAAAAGACGAAGACGCACACAGGACGAGCGCTAACAGGCGACTAAAGTTTATTGAATACTTCCAATTCTGCTATCGCCGTGCACGCGCTTAGTCTCGTCGCATCAAAACACGGCGTACCGCCAAATTAGCAGATATAGCCCGCCCACCGCCTGTTCCAAAAGGTCAGCAAAAACGCTACATCACCCCGCTGCACAATCCGAACGAGGAAAGGAGTAGAAAAAACGCCGCGTTAATATTTACAAGTTAGATAGTGTTATTGAAACTGTACTCTTTCGGCTGCATGTACACCGATGCGACGCTTATGCAAACGTCTTTGTCACAAGCATGTATTTTTGCCGCCTCAAGCAACTCACGTTCTATCCTTCCTTTGTTGCGTCCCTCCACCTGCGCACCGTCCAGCGTGGGGGAACAACCACAAGTTTTACAATGCCCCGGCAAGTGGGAGCCGTAATTGTTGCCAAGAGAAGCCGCATGCTCTCGAAGTCTATCATTTAAGCAACGTCCCGTTTGCCCTATGTAAACACGACCACAGGTTAAAGAAATTCTGTAAACCACCTCAGTAGCACAAGGCACAAACTTTGTGACGTGTTTCTTGCTGCAAACAGGTTTCTTCACTTTCGGCCCGCTCACCATAGCGCAGAATTTTGACAATCTGCACGGGGCAGTGAAAACAACGTCCACGTCGAACTTAGAAGCTATCCTTTTCAGATTGTGCGACAGCTTATGAATGTAAGGTAGCACTACAAAATTCTTTGGTTTCCTCTTAGGTACAACGGAAGAGCTTTTCAACTTTTTAGAAGGGATTCCGCAACTCCCTGTATTAAAACCGAGGGAAACCCGGAGTGTTCCAAGCGAAGTGTCTGGAGGTCAAAACTGTCACTAATTACATGCGGGCAGGACTTCAACAGTGCCGACCGGAGGCACAGCGAGGCGATGCCCCTCTTTATCAATTTAGAGTGGGCTGAGTCGAAAGCCAAAAGGGCCTTTTTTGTGCGTGGCCTGTACATCCAGCACACATGGTCAAGGGAGTTAAAAGACAACCGGACATCTAAAAACTGTAAAAATTCTTCCAACGGAAGTTCGTAGGTAAAATGTAAATGGTTAGAAGATCTGCTAAAAACCTCCAGAGTAGTCTCGACTAAAGAGACCAGGCTTTGCTCTGCAGGAACACTAACAAAAATAATAAAATCGTCGACGTACCTACAAACCTTCACAACGGGGGTGTCAGCCAACTCATGCAAAACCGAGCGGTCAAACTTGGCAAGAAAAATCTCACATAGTACAGGCGCCACCCTAGGCCCAATACAAATGCCACGCCTCTGCACATGCACCTTGTCCTCAAAGCAAACAAGCGTTGACTTTAGGTAGCAATCCAACACTTCCAGGAAGGCATCAGCCGTTACCCCACACGCATTTTGAAATGCAATAACGCCCGATGTCTCAATGAGTTCCCGAACAGCAACTAGAAGCCATCAGAGCCATCGTCACAGAGAGAGACAGCTGGCAGGCCCAGGTGAGCAGGTTTCTGCAGCTGCACCTGAGTAACCTCATACCAGATGACCCATACAAAGTGAGCAGTTCGGACCACCTCATCGACGTACTACGGGAGGGCCTACCTGGAGTCAACAACGCTTTCTCTTTGGACGTTGAGGAATTGTTTTATTCGGTTCCACACGACGAACTAGAACAACAATAATTCTCCCTTCCTTACCAGCAGCAGCAAACTTCATTCTGTTTTGCTTGAAGCAACATACAATGTAGACAATATTTGTCTTACCTCCAGAAGTTGGTCCCATTGTCATTAACAGATCTACACATTCTACGAAACATCAACTTCTGCAAGACTTTGGAGCTTTTATTGCTATGTCATTAATTGTAGACACCATCTGTACCCATGCATTTTTGGCGTGGTGCTAAATTTGGGAAGTAATTTATACTGCAGATGACCTTTATTCTCTTACGTGTAAATATCGTCCCTGAGTTATCTTCCTCTTTCTATTCCTAGAGCGCAACGTTTAGGCGCCCATTTCCGTGTTTCGCGGCGTCGGCGTCGGCGTCGGTGTTTCCCCGCTAAATTTCCCCGCTAAATTTAGCGGGGAAATTCTGTTTCTTCGATGGATTCAGCGCAAAATTCTGTTTCTCCGCTAGATTAAGTGGGAAACTTGACGTCACGTGATCTCAACGTCAATTTAATTAATCGCTACGTGACCTCAACACCAATTCAAATGCACGCTAAATTTAGCGGGGAAATCCAGTTTCTCCACTAGATTTAGCGGGAAAATTGACGTCACGTGACCTTAGCACCAATTGAATTCTCGCTAAATTTAGCGAGAAATTTAGTTTGATATTGAGGTCACGTGACTTCAATTTTTCTGCTAAATATAGCGGAGAAATTGAATTTGTTCATAGGTGACGTGACATCAAGTCCTGTGACGCCATTTTCCCCGCTAAAGTTAGCGGAGAAATTGAACTGGAGGAGGAGGAGGGAAGGAGGAGAGGGTACGGAGAAAGGGGAGGGGCGTATCCTCCCCTCCTCCTCCTTAAGACCTGCACTCTAATTTCGCATTACAGGGTGTTGTAAACGTCTCATTTTTTACTTAATTTTAAATGTAGCCTTTTATTTATGTTGATCGAAATATGCGTTATAATGTCACGAAAAAAATTGGTACGTTTCTTTGTTTATGAAGAAACTCCTATTAACCAACAACTTTTTACCTAATGAATATGGATACATTACAAATTTACATCTCTTTTCACATTCTATATTTTGAGATTAAACTTTTGGGGTACTACTCCTAACCTCTGGCGACTTCCCCTGCCTTCCTCCAAGATCACACCTCCAGCGGGTGCCCCGACCACAGCCAAACTAGACAAACAAAGATCCACACAAAAGAGGGAGAGCGAAACTCCTTCACAGCCGTAAGGGGTCTCGAGTTTTCAAATTAGCGCGTGAAAGACAGCACAGCCGAAAGGGATCGGACGGGCAGGTTGGCCTCCAAAGGCAGGGTGATGTTCAGGGCTTGGTATCCAGGAGTCAAGTCCTCTGCGTGCCTTTGGCGGCTGCTTATATTGAGTTTAGCAGCATTTTGAAGCTACTTTGGCAACCAATCACAGAAGATTTGCTTAGAGCCAATCAGAAGGCTAGGAGCCCAAAACAAATATGAACATCCCAAAAACAAGTGCATGCACAAGACAAAACACTTTCCCAACAAAGCTCACAAGACCAGCAAAAAACAATAAAAAGCACATTCGTAGGGAGAGAAGTAATACACGCAGCAAAACCACCTCCGATGTGGAAATCCCAAAAGAAGGCATACACAAGACAAAACATCTTTGACGCGAGGCTATATAAACTAAGTGTACTGTTACAGTGTTCACGTTCGCCCCCATTTGGGGCCTCCCGACCACGGCAGAAATCATTAGCCGTGCCATGGAAACGAACAAACCCTCGTATAAGGTTCGCTCGTTTCCATGGCGAAACACGCGAGCGAGCGCCACTTCGCGACACCTCCCCATTACGGAAAAAGAGTGCCCTCGCCCTTAAAATTCACACTCGCAACATTCTGAAACTTTTCGTTCTGAGGTCAGCGGGCACAATCATTCTAAAACGTAAAACCAAAGTTAATCTCTTACTAAACGAAGCCCTACTTCGGTTATAACATGCATAATAACAGAAATACATAAAAACTTACATGTTATTAAAACAAAACCGACAAAAAAAGTGAAAGCCGTTTACAACTCCCTGTAACGCCGAATTAGAGCGCAGTTCTTGAGGAGGATGGAAGGGTACTGAGGGAAGGGTATACCCCTCCTCCTCCTCCTCCCCTCATTCTTCAATCTCCTCCGGGGGGGGTCACGTGACCTCAGGGGAAGGGGTCACGTGACCCCGCATGTGATCCCGAGGTCATGTGACCTTGGGGTCGCATGACCTCGGGGGGGGGGGGGGGTCACGTGACCTGGGGAGCACGTGACTGGGGGTCACGTGGCCTTGGGGGAGGGGGTCACGTGACGTCGGGGGGAGGGGGTCATGTGACCTGGGATTGGTAACGTGACCTGGGGGTCATGTGACCTCGGGGGTCACGCGACCTGGGGTGGACGTGACCTGAGGGTCACGTGGCCTCGGGGGGGTCGTGTGATCTTGGGGGGGAATGGCCAAATGACCTGGGGAGGTCACGTGACCTCGGGGGTCACGTGACCTGGGGAGCACGTGACCTGGGAGTCACATGGCCACGGGGGATCATGTGACCTCGGGGGAGGGGGGTCACATGACGTCGGATGCAGGGGAGAGGGGGTCACGTGACCTCGGGGGGGGGGGGTCACGTGGCCTCGGGGGGGCACGTGACCCCCAGGGGGGGGGGGGGGTCACGCCGTGCATTATGGGACATCTCCCATAATGCACCGCGCGGTTACGCCGACGCCGACGGGGACGCCGACACCGCTCAAGCCGGAAACGGGCGCCTAAGAGCTGCGCTCTAAAAACAATCTGGATAAAGGTTAAAGCAAACATCTTCACAACCTTATATACATTTTTATTGGAAAACATGTGAAGCCGCAGTCCATCATGTCACCGCTTTACAAAGCTCTCCAAAATTCCAAATGATAAACGAGAATGTTTTCATAAGCAGTAGTCACTTCCATCGACCTTCAGAACAAACGTTTTCCAGTTATTATTTCTTAGTCGACTTCATGAGATGCCGTACTTTTCCAAAGTCTTACTTGTCGCGCCCTTGGTAAGCTCGAGCTCTTATTTTGAAACGTGCTATTTTGGGGTGGACCACCTAAAATATTGATTTGATCCACCGGAAGCACCTGACTGGACCGAATCCCACAACAAAATAACTGAAACACGAGAAGCCAATTTTTAATAGCTCACACTGCTGCCATTGCCTGAAACACAGCCACTTATAATGGCTTGAAGGTTGAACTCGTTACTGTGACGGTCCTACGTCCCTCCATCATCTCCTCACGTGAACTCAACACCGAATTAGTCCACCGTACTGAACATGATTGGACATTGTCTCACCGACAGAAAGAGTCACTTGAGAAGGAGGAGAATGTGCGGAATCAGCGAGCACATCCACAGAACACGTGCCGTATTGAACATGCCACGGTTTCTGGGGGCCCGAGGCGCCATAAAACCTAAAGCAATGGGAATCACGCATGCACGAGCTGAACTTTTTCTTCAATCTACATACCAAGGGCGATGCACCAGCGAGAAAATAAAAGTTATTTTTGGGTCCAGGAAGCTAAAACAGGTACATTATTTCTTGAGCGATGACAGATTTCGAAGACACAAGGTCGGATAAATCGAAAAGGTCGAGGGAAGGTCATTCATTATTGAAACGAGCGTGGTGCTCCGCAAGGAACGGATGGCAGATTTGCAGCGGATGGACAGTTCTTATTTGAATCTGGGGAGACGTTTCTTGTAGAATAGTGAGCGTTTTGGGAAGCACCACACATGCGAGGATTGTCAATAAGAAGAGCGAAGAGGGTATTTATGATCGCTTTACTCGGGGATATCTAGGCGTCTTAAATGTTGTCACGGTGGGCCCGGACGCTAAGAGGAAGTTGTTGCCACTGGATCAGTGTCATGAGGGTCATAATTACGAAGACTTTGCATAGTGTAGCTCGAAGCACGGGCCATTTGGCGATTCGTGCAATCAGTCGTATCCCGCACCTCTACCACTTTTGTTAAGGAGAAAATAGGTTCTTTCCTCGTTGATGATGATTCTGATATTAGCAGACAACTGTTTTTTTTTTTTTCAGGAATATAAGATAAACTTTTTTACAACACATATGGACAATACGTGAATAAATATTGGGGGAATACTCGTAACTTCTGGCGACTTCGCCTGCCATCCTCCTCGATCACACCTCAAGCGGGTGCCCCGATCACAGCCAAACTCGACAAACAGGGATCCACACAAACGCGGGCGAGCCGATCGACTCCACAGCCGTAAGGGGTCTCGAATTCGCAAATTAGTGGAGGAAGACTCCACAATTGAAGCGGATTGGACGTACAGGGTTGCCTTCAGAGGCAGGGTGACGTTCAGGGCTTGGTATACAGGAGCCAAGTCCTCTGCGGGACTTTCGCGACTTTTTATATTGAGTTTAACTGCCTTCTGGAGCAACTTTGGCAACCAATCACTGAAGAATTTTTTAGAGCCAATCAAAAGGTGCGGAGCCCAAAACAAATATGAACATGCTAAAAATAAGCGGATGCACAAGACAGAACAGATTCCGAACGAAGCTCACAAGAACAGCCATAAACAACACAAAGCACATTCGTAGGCAGGGAAGTTAAACACAAATCGAAACCACCTCGGAAGTTGAGATCCCAAAACCAGACATACTCAAGACAAAACATCTCCGACGCGGGGTTCTATGAACTAAGTGTACTACCTTCACAGCGTCCACGTCGCCTCCATTTGGGGCCTCCCGACCCCGAGAGAAATCATAAACCGTGCCATGGAGACAAACGAACCCTCGGAGAAGGTAAAAATATAAAGCAAAGCTAGACTAAACATTCCCGCTAGCACAACTTCGCTACAATATTATTTACATTAGTGAACAACTTGCTTAGAGAATATTGGGGTTAATTTTACAATTCTATCGTTAATTTGCATTTAAATTCCGCTTAACGTTTTGTTTTTCTTTTTCACCTAAATAAAAATTATAGAAGTACTCAAAGAAATTCTTGTGAACACCTGAAAATAAGGCCTGGAATAATTAATGACATTCACGCGATCTCTCACAACTTGACGAAGGTTGCGGAACGTTACAAAGTTCTCGCTGTCATTTCGGCCCCTCACAAGCTCTCCGTATTATGCAAAAAAAAAAATCAAGGCCCCAGAGGGAGAGAGGCATTAATGTAATACCAAACACAAAAACAAGGTCATGAAATGCTAAACTATGGTTGTATATGATATTCCACTTTCCAGCTGGCGATTCTATTTGGTCCAAACTGAACGTTGTATTAATGACAGCTCCAGAGAACATGCAGCCTCCTTAAATCAGTCAACCTCAGGGCATTTAGCAGTTCACTTCAACCGATGTTAGTGCACTGTACGTTTCTCTGGCTCAGCGACTCTCGGGCGACACGGAGAAAAAACAAGAAAAATCCATAAGCATGTGTTGTTACAGCCTTGTTACATAAGCCTTGTTACACAGCCTTGTTACATAAGAAACCTTCGTTTTTAGAACAAGAGTACGCACCTTAAAGATAATCCGTTTGTTTTTAAATAGTATAAAAGCTATTGTGTTTCAAAAAAAATTTCAGTTGTGAGCGCACCTTGCAGTGTCGTCGTTCTTCAGTCTGGCCTGGTATTTTGGCGCTTAAATGTACGTTAGTCAACAATTTCGACGGAGAAAAGAGCATGGGGACCCGCGCATACGCCGACAACTTTGCACGCCAGTGGTTTTTCGATAGGGGGACGACGCGCTTCTTGTCCACACCCCATCGCTCCTTCGTGGCGCCGGTGGCACGCCGCGTGGGGTGCTCCGTTTGATTTGAAAACTTGAGGTAGTGTATAAAACGAAGGGTGATTATAGGGCGATTATATTTTTCAGCGTTCCTTTTAGCCTACGAGTGGGCTCGTTTTCGGTATGGAGTGCTTGGCGATTTCGAGAATCCCTCTGAGGAAGTTTGCCATTTCTTCTGCAACGATGGTGTGCAGGTAAAATGAATTGCTAAATTTACGTTTTATTTTTATGCTCGCGTGTTATCTCTTCAATGTGCTTTGTTCTAAAGTGAATCCTGACACAGAAATAAAATACCCAAATTCCTCTCACGTGACACAGTCATCTTTCTACGAAAATGCAGTTATCGCTTTACAGCCTGAAATAAAAAGTAAAGGATTTTGGACGTAGTAAAAATATTTTTTTTAAGAGAAAAGCTTTGGTTCCGGCATTCGTCCAACAATATAATCTGGTACATTAAATTGGAAAAAGAGTCTCAGAAACAAAATCATAGCGTTTGCCTGATTCACCATGACAGATTCGACATTTGGCGAAGCCCGTTATCTGTGATTTTTAAACTTGCAAACAAAGAATGAAAGACGTTTACAAATCCCTGTAATCCGAAATTAGAGCGCAGCTCCTGAGGAGGAGAATGGGAGAGTACGGAGGGTAGGGCATGCCCTTCCGTACCCTCCCCTCCTTCTCTTTTACCCTCTAGATCTAGCGAAGAAAACTGAATTTGTTCATGGGTGACGTGACACGAAGTTATGTGACGTCGTTTTCTCCACTAAATTTAGCGGGGAAGCAGAATCGGTGTTGAGGTCACGTGACGTTAATTTCCCACTAAATTTAACCGGGAAATTGACGTCACGTCACGACTTCGTGTCACGTCACCCATGAAGAAATTCAGTTTTTCCGTTTGATTTAGTGGGAAAGTTGACGTCTCATGACTTCAACACCAATTGATTTCCCGCAAAATTTAGTGGGGTGGTTACGCCGACATCGACGCCAACGGCGTCGCCGCAAAACGGGGAAACGGGCGTTTAAGCGCTGCGCTCTAAAAACATAAAAAGGGCTGACTGAGGCTTGTCATTTTCTATGACATAGAAAAGGACGTATATACATGTCAGACGATGGCAATAATATTCTCCCCCCCCCCCCAAAAAAAAAAAATGAAAGACGTTCACAACTATCTGTAATGCCGAATTAGAGCGCAGCTCCTCACAAGGAGGACGGGATGAGAGTGTACGCCTGTGTGACGTCACAAGGGTGACGTCACTCGTGACCCTCGTGACGTCACGCAGTTAAGCCGTCGGCGATGCCGCTCAAACCGGAAACGGGCGCCTAAGAGCTGCGCTTTAAAATTAGGAACGGTACCTGCATTGCAACCCTTGCGTGGTTTTTGTTAGAGTTTCACGTAATTAAGAACTTTGTTACGTCTCTATTTTCTACAGGAATTCAGGTTTTGCAAAGGCGAAGGGAATGTCGACATTGAACAAACAAGAAATTCACGTTACAGAACTTGCTCATCTAAATCAACATTTGCTGTTATCAGAGAAAGCGAGGACTTTCATGAGTAAGCCTTGTTTAGTCTGATTTGACGCATACGTTTTAATATGAAGTGTTCTCAGCATGAACGTATTTATAACATCGCATACTTTCTCTAACGAAGGTTTGAAGGCCCTGCCCTTGAGACTAAACCAGATGTGACATTCCGTGAGATCCAGCACATTAAGGCGCGTGGAAGGCGAACTGTACTTGTTTTTGATACATCAAGCACGACTGTGAGTGGTTAAATGTAAAATGTTTTATTATAGTATTTTTAGATGCCTTTTTAAATGTGACGACAAAATATTGCATATGTTTTCTGGATTCCTCAGAAAATATATTGCTTCCGGAACAGCTAGCATCGGTAGTATTAGTGATCATATATTTCTAACTTTATTTCGTGCAGAATTCAGATGTTGTTGTTGCATTATAAATAAAATATAGTCGTGAAGGTAATCTTCGTAAAATTATTTCTATGATGAGAAATATTTTTTTAAAGGTCAGTCTCTGGGGTGCAGTAACTGCAAACATCTGCTTCAATATTTTAGGAGCCAAGACTCTTCAGTCTGGTGAAACGTTCGGCTATCTACATAATCCGAAGTGTACTTCTGGAAGGAGAACGACTAAGCATTGTGTCACTCAACGAGGGCAGTCACAACGAACGCCCCCTTGCTGTCATTAGTGCATCAACCCGTAAAACATTTGCGAATGCCATCAGGTCCCTTACACCAAGCGGCGACACCTGCGTCACCTGCGGAGTTGAAAGATCTATGACGGTAATTTTTAAAGACTATTTTTTAAGCCTATTTTGTAAATCTGCTCCTAATCAACAGGTTCTAATGTCACAAGGCGAATCGCCGGACGGTGCTTCAGTGTGTATTTTTGTGGGCTCCAACTTAACTCAGAGCGATGACACCGATAATATTTTCCCGAATATACTGAACAAAAATGTGGTCCTGCACACCTTCGCTTTTGTATTTGGAGACTTGCACAGACTTGCAGAAAAAACTGGTGGAAAAGCCTTTTTTTTCGGAGGTGTCGAAAATGTATCACAGATGGAGCTTGAAGCAGCCATAATGGATGTGCTGTGTTCCAATCTTCCGGAGTGGCAGCAACCTGTGCTGGTGAGTGAATAAAGTTATATCTCACTCTTGCGGAAGGGGTCCGCAAAAGTTGATTTGAAGCAATGTGCTTAAAAGGTTTGCCCCCTGAATTATGCGAGAGTAGATTTGTGAAGACACCGAACCTGTAAGCCTCAATGTGCATGTGGATGTTTCAGTATTAGTCACGATGTAACTCAATGAATTCGCACCGCGAAGGCCAAAAGCCACACGTTGCTCGCGTGCGAGTCACTGTTTTTTTATGAAAATTGTTATTCTGGATCTATGACGAGATAAAAAAATACTTTAAGAGTAGCAACAAAAACAAGACGATAAAAGTTGACGCTTCTCTTTCATTCTGAAGTGATTGCCTCACCTTGTGAAGCAAATATTTTATGTGCGCTAACACCGCATTGAAGAAATGCCCGTTTTACTATTATCCCGCAGAACACTATACCTATCAAATTAATCCATTCTTCAAAAAAGATGACAAGGATTGATGAGGAAATTAATATCCTTAAACATGAACCTTTCGTCCGGGGCACTGAGCAAATCGTTTCATAATGCTCAGTGCTAATTGCGGTATTCAGTGTTAAGTATCAACATAATTTGAACCTTGTCCTTGAATAAGCTTGATCTCTAGAGTATTGACCGTATTTGAAAGTATAGTCACGATAATTGTTCTTTTCACTGTAGTCTCTATTATAGACCTTAGCTGTTTTAACGAATAAACTTCTAGTCGCCAGATTCCAGCCAAGAGTGGTTCAAGCGATTTGTAGCCTTCCACCCTGGCACAAAATTAACTAAAAATAAATGCTCAAAATACGTCGCGCAAAAATGAACCGTTGATCACATACTTTGCGAAAAAAGTGGAACGGCCAGGTGGATAAGGTTCCATTCTTAAGATATCGTGAATCGCATATATACAACTATAATGAGTGAGGTGAAGGCAAAAACGTCTTCAGGTAGCTTTAAAGGGTCCCTGCAATGACTTTTTTACTGGTTTTTAATTTTGCACCGAACCTGAGCGCACTGAACGTAGTAACTTAATGAAACTCTTCTTTTCTCAAATTGCGCTTTATTTTAAAAGTTATAGGCAAATTAGAATTACAAAAACAAGCAAAAAATAACCTCCTTCATGACGTCGTAGGTCCTGGCTTGAGTGGCTGTGAAGTAGAGGAGGGGTAGTGGGCTCATCGAGCGTTCACGGCTGCCGCACTCCGTGTCGACGGCTCGAGAGGGCGCCACTAAAGCATGTGTTGGATAGGCTGTATGAAGCGGGCGGCCAGGGCGGCTCGCATTGCATTTGCTGCGCAATTAAAGACTAATTCGGCATAACACTTGATTGGCCACAAACGACCGCAAACACGGGGTAAAGATCAGTTCAGAACGGGAGCCACTTCGCGCTGCCATACCGCCAAATGGCCAAATCGCCAACCAAGCCCGCGCCGAAGGCCTTTGGAACGCTCGGAACCGGCCGGATCCTCGAGCCGGTATACGATCGCAGCGCCGCCGCGTACATCCGGGATTTTTCTACGCTCAGAGTTCGTCGGGGCTTCATCCCACTAGCCCTTTCTAGTGTGCGCCGTTTTTTCCGCCGCTTGGTGGCGGGTATGTTGACGGGTCATTTCTTGTTTCCGTACTTTATAAACTGCATTTGTTTCTTTTCTGATCTAAAATACTGAACAAAAACTAGTTTCATACATAATTGAAACGTTTCGCGACACTTATATTTTGTATCTCGACTAAAAAAAAAAGCTTTTAGTGGCCCTGACCAGTAGTAAGCCCAGGACCAAAGACGTCACATTTCGCGCGCTTTCGGCAACGCGGGTCGCCCTCGTAGGCGGAGGAGGTTTCCGCGTCGTCCGGTTAAAATATGACGCACTGATATATAGTTACTCCCTCCGTGCCCGGTGGCTTTCCCGAACCCCAAGAGACGTGGAAACCGCAAAAAAAGGCAGACGTTTAAATATGATTGCAGGGCCCCTTTAAGGGTTACTCACACGGGTAAAAAATCCCTCCTTTTGCTCCCCGGGATGCGCAGCAAGTGAAAATGACGCCAAGCTTTTGAGCGGAGCCGCACTGACTTAGACATTCAAGGGAGATGGAGGAGCTTTTGCTCGAGCTGCTCAAAAAACAACCCATGGAGCCTTTCGCGTGGGGTCTCTTTGCAAGTAGTGGTATTTTGCTGGCTTGTCTGACACATTTAAACTTTTCCATCAGCGAGAAATCTAGCGTTGGTATCGGGATCTTCTGTTGTATGGCTTACGCTCTTGCGCATGTCGTCCGAGGGACCCGAGGGGCTCTTCTATATTCATCAGTTCCCACCTCAAGACACTCCTTATAAAACTGGTTTTGGATTTCAGTTCTTTCTATTGCCTTCACTCTTTCAGGGAGCACCTTTCTTTGGCAGAAAGCAGTTTATCGTCTTCTACATCTAACAGTGCTCCTACCGTAATCGCGTATCGCTGTTCCGTGCATGCCTTCATTTTTTTTATTCTCGTCAGCGCCCAGTGAGTCCTGTTGTCAAGAGTGCAATCGCTAAATGCGTCTGAAAACCCTGACGTCCCTCTCGGATCCCGCCTTTCGTGCCAATGCTGGAATGGCAGGTTCCGCCAACCACATTATTCTCCGAAAGTCATCACCCATGGGAATACCTCATAAACCAGAAAAATGTAATTGAATTGTTGTCAATTGTTCTGTACATTACCTAGGGTTCTCGCTATGGATTATGTATTTGTAACCTCTTTCAAAACTTACAAACAAATAAAACCAAGTGTACCATAATGGTTTCTATTGCAAGGACTAAACATATTAAGATGCGGCGTCTCCTTTGTGGACATCACACGTTTAGTTTCGGTTTTGCCTCCGGCGTCTGGCAACACGAGCCTGCTGAGGTATGCCGCCGGGAGGCGCGGGCGTCAGAGTAAGCAGTTTCGGGCTACACTTTCGGAATCGAAGAGACGTGCCCGCACCGGGGCCAACCCGCTCATGTATTGCTGCACCTTGTGTAGTCAAGTATAATAAATAGTTGTATGTACCGGACATCTCCACTACATAATTGGTGACCCGGAGTTCCGGACAGCACACCTCTGTCACACGACCCCCCCCCCCCCCCCCCCCTAAGCAACCACCGCTGAGCAAACAGGACTTCCACCAACGGTTCCCCGGCTGACGCGGCCGCCCAAGCACCGCTTACCCCTACCGTCTCCACCGTCGCACTCAAGCTTCCGTGCTTCTGGCCGGTGGACCCAGCCCTCTGGCTCGCGCAAGTTGAAGCCCAATTTGCGACGAGACGTCTATCCTCCCAACAAACAAAATTTCACCACGTAATCACCGCCCTTAACCCAACGGAAGCGGCGAGGTGTCCGACGTCATACTCTGTCCCCCGGCCGACCAGCCATTCGACCGGCTGAAACTCGAGCTCGTCCGCCGCACCACCCACTCCGATCAGAAGCACCTGCAACAGCTCATGACTGCAGAGGACCTGGGGGACCGAACACCGTCCCAGTTACTCCGCGGGATGCGACAGCTGCTCGGGGAGAAAGTTTCCACGGTCGACGACTCGCTCCTTCGGCAGTTGTTTTTGCAGCGCCTACCAGCTAATGTGTGCACGGTGTTGGCGGGTGCCGGAGACATGACGCTTGACGATCTAGCTGCCCTGGCGAATAGGGTAGTGGACGTTACGTCACCCAGCATCTCTGCCATCAACAGCTCGGTTCAAGCGCTTCCAGCCCCAAACAAAGTGAAGAACCTGCTTTCCTTCACGGAATGCAGAGCCCTGTGCGACGAGGTCCAGCGCATAGCGCAGGCATTCGCAACCCTGGAAAAACCGCAGCCGAGACGCACTCGCCCCTTTTCGCCCTCGTGGATGTCGCGAGCACCTGAGAGTACCGGTGTTTGCTGGTACAACCACCGCTTTGGCGACAACGCCACCAAGTGCATCCCGCCCTGAGCTCAACAAGCCCAGATGAGGAGCGGGGGGAGCCTTCAACAAACAGTTCTCATCATGACAAAACTAATTTAAAGAGAAAACATTTGGTGACATCCCAAACGCAAATTCAACCTGAAAAATTGTCTCGCATATCTGGAGTGCCTTCTCAACCACGAATATTTTGTGTCGTGGACAAAGTGTCCAAAACCCGCTTTCTGGCGGACACAGGTGCAGAGGTCACATCAATCCCAGCTTCCCGTGTCGATCGTCGAAGCCGCCCAAGCTACAACTTGCAAGCTGCGAGTGCTACAAAACTTGCAACGTACGGCCAGCACTCTTTGACGATAGACATCGGTCTACGCCAAACTTTCCGTTGGGTTTTTTTGGTTGCTGACGTCAGTCACGCCATCCTCGGAGCTGATTTCTTCCGCCACTTCGGTCTTGTCATTGACATGCGCAACACCCGGCTACGAGATACTACAACGCTCCTGTCCGTGCACGGCATCGCGGAAGCCAAGAGGGCGGTGCCTTCGACACAACTTCGACCGCAAGTCAAGCCAGACTTCGAGGATTTGCTGCGTGAGTTTTCTTCCCTGACGTCTCCAGTGACCACAATTCGCCCCATAAAGCACATCCCGCACCACGTCATTACTTTGGGTCCAGCCGTTCATGCACGCCCTCGGCGACTACCACCTGAGCGACTGAACGTGGCTTGGCGAGAGTTCGACCACACGCTTGAACTCGGAATCGTGCGACCTTCTTCCAGCCCATGGCCCTCCCCACTGCATATGGTCCCCAAGTCCAACCCGGGAGATTGGCGTCCTTGCGGTGACTACCGCTCCCTCAACCAAGTGACACAACCAGACCGCTACCCTGTGCCCCACCTGCACGACTTCGTAGCCACTCTTCACGGAGCAGCGGTGTTCTCCAAAGTGGACCTTTTCAAAGCGTACCACCAAATACCAATAGAAGAAGCTGACATCGCAAAAACAGCCATCACTACGCCGTTTGGGTTATTTCAGTATACCCGGATGCCCTTCGGACTTCGGAACGCGTCGCAGACTTTCCAGAGCTTTATCGACGAGATAACACGAGGCCGGGATTTCTGCTAAGCGTATGACGATGACATTCTCGTCGCCAGCACTTCTGCCGAAGAACATGCAAAACACCTGCGACAACTCTTCACTCGCCTCGAAGAATATGGTGTACTCATCGACCCAAACAAGTGTCAGTTTGGTGCTAGTGAAATAAATTTTCTGAGACATCGCATCAACTCCAACGGACTTCGCTCGCTCGACGATAAGGTGCAAGCAATTCGGGATTACCCTCAGCCAGGCAACAAATGAAAACTTTGGCAATTTCTGGGATTAATTAACTTCCACAGAAGGTTCCTCCCAGGTTGCGCACGCACACTGCAGCCTCTGAACAGTCTCCTGTCATCACCTTGACCAAATACCGCTCCGTTGGAGTGTGCGCTCCTCGCCCACCCTCAACCAGATGCAGCCACACGCCTCATGGTGATGGTGGACGCATATGATGGCGGTGTTGGCGCGGTGTTGCAGCCGTTTGTTGGTGAGACTTGGCAGCCTCTGTCATTTTTCTGAATGTCCCTGTGACCTGCGGAAACTCGCTACAGCACCTACGGACGCAAGCTGCTGGCAGTCTACATGGCAGTCAAGTACTTCCACCCCTTCTTAGAGGGACGGTCATTTCACATCATGACAGACTACAAGCCCCTGATCTACGCCTTCACTACCAAAACGGACGGGCTCTTCTCAAGAGAAGTTCGACATCTGGCATTCATATCGGAGATCTGCACCGACATCCGCCATGTGAAGGGGACTGAGAACACCGCAGCTGACACTTTCTCACATGCCAATGTGGGCAGCCTTACGTCCGCTACTCCCATTGATTTTGACAAGGTGGCAACGCTACAGAGAGAATATGAAGAGCTCAGAGATCTACGTGCTTCTTCAGCCACGCTAATTTTTCAAGACGTGCCCCTGCCGACATGCGACATTTCCACTGGCACCGCGCGCCCCTTCGTACCGAAGTCCTTTCGACGCCCAGTGTTCGACTCTCTGCAAAACTTCTCCCCATCATTGAATCCGCGCCACACAAGCATTGGTGAAAGCCCGATATCTGTGGCCGGGCATGAACACGGACATTCGAGATTGGGCTCGCATATGCACCCAGTGTCAGCGCTCTAAAGTGCAGCGTCACACTGTTTCTCCGCTCTCTCCGTTCTTGCCGCCCGATGCCCGGTTCAGTGAGGTTCACATTGACCATTGTGGGACCTCTGTCACCCTCACAAGACTGCCCCTACATACTAACTTATGTGCATCACTTCACCCGCTGGCCGGAGGCTATCCCCCTGCGAGTCATGCCCGCGGAAACCGTCGCTAAAGCGTTTCTGCAGACGTGGATTGCGCGCTTCGGTACACCTTCTAAGGTCACAACCGACCGTGGTCGCCAGTTTTAATCTGCCCTCTCCAGAGAGTTCCGAACGCTCTTGGGAACACATCGGATTGGCACCATCGCCTATCATCCCGCAGCTAACGGCCTGGTGGAGCGGATGCACCGGCACCTTACTGCGTCAATTACCGCTTACGGCGAGCCCTCACACTGGACCGAAGTACTGCCATTCGTCCTCCTGGGCATGCGCACAACACTCAAGAGCGACCTGCAGTGCACCAGTGCTCGGTTGCTTTACGGAAATACCCTGCGGCTCCCCGGCCAATTCGTTGCAGCCAGCGTGAACGAGCAGCTTCGAGATCCTCTCCAGTACGCGTCACGCTTACGGACAATCATGGACAGCCTCCGTCCGACACCAACCCGTGCTAAACAGAGTCCTACCGTGTACCTGTTTAACGAACTCGACACTTGTACCCATATATTCCTGCGCCGCGATGCTGTGAGAAAACCTCTTCAGCCGCCGTGCGATGACCCGTTTAAACTCCTTCGTCGTGGCGCGAAACACTACACAATCGAAAAGTGCGTACGATCAGAAGTGGTTCCGGTGGATCGACTAAAGCCGGCTCACCTCGAGCATTCAATCACCACTCCAACTAGTGCACCGATGAGAGATCCTACAGACTCTCCGACGACGCGTAGTGGACGAAGGGTTCGTCAAGCCGTTCGATTTTGGCCGTAACTGTTTGTCCAGGTATTATTTTTATTTTTAAACATTTTTGGAAGGGGGAGTAGTGCGAACATCACAGGTTTAGTTTCGGTTTCTCCACATGTTTAGTTTCGGTTTCGCCTCCGGCGTCTGGCAACTATAGACCCTGCTGAGGTATGCCGCCGGAGGGCGCGGGCGTCTGAGTAAACAGTTTCGGGCTACACATTCGGAAGCGGAGAGACGCGCCCACATTGAGGCCAACCCGCTCATGTATTGCTGCACCTTGTGTAGTCAAGTATAAGAAATAGGATTATGTACAAGGCATCTTCACTAGAGGTTCTTAATAATATAATATTATAAATATGTTTATTCAGAGTTAGCGTCTAGGCCGAGGAAGCAAAAGGCGATCTAACGCCACCTGACGAGGCTCCTTCAGCCCTACACATCACTCAACTGAAAACAAGAAAAGAAAAAAAAGAATAAAGAAAATTCATGAAATAACTAATCATCGGCGGAAATATCAAAAGCGGTCACGCATTGACCATACGAAATACTCAAAACTTCCTATACAAAAATGATTACTTTATACAATACTAAATAAATAACAAATTTAAAATGACATAATGACAGGCACAAAATAACACAAAGGAGAGTCTGATAAGACGTAACTTTTCGCACTATTTTAAAGCTATAAAACGACATAGCATTTATAATCATATCTTCAATCTCCAGATATGTGTTTAAAAATTCAGGTACCTGATTTCCAAGCTTTGTAATTCATAATTCGTTCTCCTCTTTGGTTTGACATATTTTTCTTTTCTAAAATCGTAGTTTTTTTTGTTTCGTTTTTACAAGGATGCTGCTAATGAAATGCCACTTAATCCTTTTTGATATTTTTGTATATTTCTATTGCAAATTTAACATTAAAATGTTGTTCAACACGCAATAAGAAATACTTTGAAAAATAAGGGGCGGTATGCTCTCTACATGATAAGTTTTCGATGCAGCGAACTGCTTTCTTGTGAAGAATAACAAGTTTATTAAGATTGCTTTTTGTAGTTGACCCCCAAACTAACAGACAATAATAAAGATGTGATTGAACAAGACTGCAGTTCAGTCGGCGCTTGAGCCAGCTGGGGAAGAGATGCTTAATTGTATTCATAATATCGTCTGATCTAAAGATATTACCACAAACATGGTTTCCCTGACATAGCCAGTTTAGCGTTTCCTCGAACCACACACCTAAAAATTTGTAAGAGGTCACTCGCTCAATTATCGCGGTTTTGAATTTTATTGTAGTATTATGGTGCTATGCTTTATTTCTTGACTTGAAGATCATCTGTTTTGTTTTACTGATATTCAATTCTTGTTTGTTTAGCTGTAACCATAGTGATAATCGTTCGAGCCAAGTGTTTATCATGTTCTCAGGCTCATTAGCATTTTTATGAGTAAAAACAAAAAAATAGTGTCGTCGGAATATAATATAATATCTGGAGTTTGTGCTATGTTAACTAGGTCATTTATGTATAAAAGAAAAAGCAACGGACCTAAAATTGACCCCTGGGGAACACCATCCTTTGTCTGCTTCAGCTCATATTGGAAGCCATTGATGACAGTGTATTGTAATCAATGAGATAAGTAGTCTCGAATTAAGTCTAATGGGACACCTCTTATTCCGCAAAATGGTAGTTTTTGAAGAAGCACATCATGATTGATAGAATTAAAAGCTTTTCGAAAATCTAGACAAATTTCGATTCTATATAACTGGTTTTCAAAATTTTTGATTATTTTATTTCCTTGTGTTTTACACAGCTTCTGAAGACATCGGAAACGTTTGTGACGACATTGACGCGCATGTTCATTGTTCCCTTTGAACTGGGGAACAAAACATCTGTCCGCATTGTTGGCAGACCTGGACAAGAATTGGACGCTCGTCTTATTTGTGAGAGTGGAAACCCTTGTGCTGACTGCGTGGTAATCAAGGATGACGAAACCAGCTCTTCTTTTTTAATTATTATCCCTTCGCCTGCGCAGGTTTGGCTTATATTATTACGGATCTATGATTGTTTACTCAAGCATAAGCGGTTGCAGTGTCTTTGAATGCTCGCTGTTTCAATACATAGTTCGAACTGGTAGATGCGCCAACCATGAAACAATTTCAAGACACTTTCCCCCAAGCATATATTCCCTCAAGAGAGGAAATATATGCCCACGTATGATGGATAAACATAAAAGTAAAACAATATTTGTTTATATAAGTTTTCTTGGAACGCACACTAATTGTGTCACTTCACGTGTTGTAGTTATAGAGTACATGTGAATTGTCCCATTATAGGCAATTTCGAGGCAGGGATTTAAAAGCATATATGACCACGTTGTGCACTTCTCAAAGTACTTTACTGTTTATCTTACCCTTTCAACTTTGTTCCTACTTTAACATTTAAGATATATATATATATATATATATATATATATATATATATAGGTGTGTGGTTCCGTCCCAGATTACACCTGAGTGCGAACAAAATTAATAAAATTTTATTTTAAACATGTCTTGTTAAGTGTTCTAGAGAAGCATCAGTGGCAACGCTAGGTTTTCGTATTGTTTTGATAGTGGAACCTGGTAGAATATGCCTCCTTTGGCTATTAACTGTTTGCTGCCCTTTACTATTTAATAACTATATACTGCCTGTTTCTAGGTGTCTAGATTAAAATACCCTTCTAAAACTTGATAATTTGTTTTTTTGTTGCATCTATAGCGTATTCACCGGTGCCTTGTTTTCCTTATGCGCCTTGCTTTGATAACACCCACTCTCTCCAGACTGGGCAATGGCGGCTTACCTTGACAGCAGGACGCCATAGGCCAGCAGATGTAGCCATTCTCGTAAAATCCTTTCAAAAGGTCAAGAATGTTTCCGCCATACGAGCCGTCATCTATTTTGGAAGAAGGGTTGTGACTGCTAACAACATACCCATAGTCTATGTAAAAATCACGAAAGGAAATGAGGTGGTACGGCGTGCTGACGTGGTTGTGATGGTAACATCACCCGATGCTTCATCTCAAGACCGCATCACACTTCGCGACGACGGTCTAGGTGAGAATGCCTATTGTCAGAATTGTCACCGAGCATATCGTTGAGGAACAATTCCGCAAATACCTTTTTCGGTTTTCACACAAACGCTTTCACAGCTACTTAAACTTGTACTGATATAGACAAGCAGCCGTGCCAATATAGCTAGAGCGACGACCTCTTAAGAAAAGGACGAAGCTAAAAGTGAAACATGCATAGTCCATGATAGTTAAAGAGATGCATGGGATAGTGAGTCACGAGCATTTCAATATCATTCCACGGCTAATGAGGTGAGGAAATTACACACTAAGAAAGGCCTATGCCAGGTAGCACGCCAAAGAAACGCCCACTTTGGGCAAAAGTGCGGCAAATGTAAGGACCTAACTTGGGTCTATTTACGTTTTTCTCCATGGCGCTTCTCAGTGCCAAAATACGGTTCCTAACTAAAACCTTAGTTGGGCGATCCTAGGGCATGTCAAAGTTTGGCTTTTCTCTGGTCCGCCACAGGAGTGCCAAAGTTAGTGCCATACTTAAGCCATAACTGCCAAAGTATATTCTAATTTGGAAATAACGTATATACAAAAGTTTGGCTTTTCTCTAGCCCGCCATAGAAGCACCAAAGTAAGTGCCATACTTGAGCCTTAACTACGAAAGTAAAGCCTAATTTGTGCATTTCGCATGTGACAAAGCTTGGCGATTCTCTCGTCCTCCAGAGGAGTTCCAAGGAAAGTGATATACTTGAGCCATAACTGCCAAAGTAAAACCTGCGTAACACCAAGCGAGAGCGAGACTGACTCGACAAGGTCGCAGCCCGTTCCTTATGTAGAGTTCGTCACTTTTTAGCATATTCGGCAAAGAAGGTTTGAGAGTCGCGCGCTTGGGGCGAGAATGAGCAGATACTTTCTAGAACATGAAACAAAGACGAAATTATAAAAGTTACGCCCCAAGTAAAAATAAATGGGAATCTCCTAGAATTTCGTGACCGAGCGTTGTTTGCTCGGTCCTGAGCGCGGCATTATCCCCCCCTTTAAAAACGTGTCGTCCCGATGCAACGCGAAAGCAAAACGAAAATGGCTAAAAACAAACAAAACATACGGTGAGACGAAATAAACATGTAGGGCCACAATCCTAACGCACGCATAACGGCTGGAGTCGAACTACATGCCCCAGATAGGGTCGTGGCTGGCGGCGTCCTGATGGTCGGGTTCCGTCGGGGAGCAAACCGTAGTTCAAGTCCCCGAGGCGGCGAATGACCTTGTAGGGTCCAAAGTAGCGTTTTAACAGTTTCTAGCTGAGGCCGCGCGGCGAGTGGTCGTCCACACCCACACCCTGTCTCCTGACTGGTGCTCCACGTCGCGGCGACGAGGGTTGCACCGGCCAGCGTCCACACGGTGCTGGTCCCTTATGCGAAGGCGGCCTAGCTGGCATATTTTTTCTGCTCGTCTGGCGAAAAGCTGGGCGTCATCGATGCCGTCGTCCGTCGGGTCGTGGGGCAGCATGGCGTCGAACGTCGTTGTCATCTTTCTGACGTGTACCAGCCTAAAAGGTGCAATCCCAGTGGTTTCTTGAACCGTAGTGTTGTACGCGAACGTGACGTAGGGCAACACGTTATTCGACGCCTTCTCTTCCACGTCCACGTACATAGAGATCATGTCGGCGATGGTCTTGTTCAGTCACTCCGTCAGCCCGTTCGTCTGCGGGTGGTGTGCCATGGTCCGGCAGTGGTCGGTGTGGCTCAGCGGAGTATCTCTTGTGTCAGTTGCGCCATGGGCGAGAAGCCTCGGTCCGTAATCACGACCTGGGAAGCGACGTGTCGGAGTACGATAAGCTAAAGGAACAACTTAGCTACTTCCACGGCGGTTCCCGACAAGAGTGCTTTTGTATCGGCGTACCTGGTGAGATTATCTGTTGCCACGATTATACAATGGTTTCCCTGCGTCGACGGCGGGAAAGGTCCAAGGAGATCCAGTCCAATCTGCTGGAACGGTGCAGTTGAGGGCACGATCGGCTGCAGGAGACCTGCTGGCTTCGTCGGTGATTTCTTGCGTCGTTGGCATTAGTGGCATGAACGGACGTAGAGGTAGACAGTTTTCGGGAGCTTAGGCCAGTAGTATTTGTCTTGGATTCGTGCAAAATTCCTGCTATAGTCAAGGTGACCAGATGTCGGGTCGTCGTGGCGGGCTTAAAAGACCCCTTCTCGAAGACTAGTAGGAATCACCACGAGCCACGTCGAGTTGCTGTCCCCGAACTTCTCTTTGTGGAGAATACCTTTCCGAACGGCGGGTCTTGCAGGGCACGTGAGAAGGCTCAGAGAATCGTACACTTTCTTCCCTCCAAGTGGTCGACCAGTGCGCGCAGCTCAGGATCGTCCCGCTGGAACGCTGCCATACCGCGAACGCTCACTGCGCCAAGAAAGTAATCGTCGTCATTGCCGTCTTTGGTACAGCCGGTAGCTGACGCAATGGGGGCTCTCGGCAGGAAGTCGGCATCGCTGTGTTTTCGGCCTGACTTGTAGACCACGCTCACGTCGTGCTCTTGCAGTCGTAGGCTCCACCGAGCGAGGCGCCCCGATGAGTCCTTCAGGCTCGCAAACCAACACAGCGAGTGGTGGTCTCTGACCACTCGAAAAGGACTCCGGAACAAATACTGGCGGAATTTTGTGATGGCCCAGACGACGGCCAGGCATTCCTTCTCGGTGATCGAGTAATTGCGGTCTCCGTTCGACAATGTCTGACTACCGTATGCGATCACGCGCTCTGCACCCTCTTGTCGTTGTACCAGTACCACTCTGAGTCTTGTATTGCTGGCGTCCGTGTGAACTCCCGTTTCCGCTGATTGGTCAAAGTGGCCGAGAATCGGTGGCGAGTGGAGCCGCCGTTTTAGCTAGTCTTATGCCTGCTGTTGTCTGCCCCATTCGAAGTACACGCCGTCTTTGGTGAGGTACGTGAGCAGCGCAGAAAGCTTGGCGAAGTTTTTAAACGAAGCACCGGTAATACGCGGAAAGTCCCAGGAATCTTTGTACGGCCTTCTTGTCGGTGGGTGGTGGAAATGCCGCTGCGGCACTAGTCTTCTCATGGTCAGGACTAACACAGTCGTTGCTCACAACGTGGCCTAGGAACTTCAGTTGGCCGTGGGCAAACCTGCACTTTATCGGCTTGGGAGTGAGTCCTGCGGTCCTGATTGCCTCAAGAGCGGCTCGAAGGCGTCACAAGTGCTCGTCGTAGTTGGCCGAGAATACCACGACGTCGTCGAGGTTAATAAGACAGCTCTGCCACTTGAGACCTGCCAGTACGGTGTCCATGACTTCTGGAAGGTTGCTGGCGACGTGCACAGTCCGAAGGGCATCACCTTGAACACGTACAGTTCATCGGGAATGACAAAGAGTGTCTCCTCTCGGTCCCGTTCGTCGACTTTGATCTGCCAGTAGCCACTCTTCAGGTTCATCGACGAGAGGTATCGGGAGTGGCGCAGCCGGTCCAGTGCGTCGTCAGTTTGAGGGAGCGGATATACGTCTTTTTTCGAGACCACGTTGAGCCGCCGGTAATCTACGCAGAATCTAAGATTTTCGTCCTTCTTTTTCACCGGCACGACTGGAGGGGCCCACAGTCTGCTGGACAGCTGAATGATGTCGACGTTGAGCATTTCTTCAATTTGTTCATGAATGGCCTCCTTTTCTTTTGGGAAAACCCGGTTCGGTGGCCGATGCACAGGGAGCGCACCCTCTTTGGTAACGATACGATGTTTTGCAACTGTTATCCGGAGTACTTCTGACGTCGTCGCAAAGCAGTCGCTGTATTCCGCGAGGAGTTCCCTAAGCTGTCGTAGTTCCGTGGCAAAGAGCTTGGGGTTATCGTCGAGCTACGGCTGCGGTGTGCTGTACGGCTGAGATGGCGAGGTCTCATCGGCGATTGGGGCGATTTCGACGGCGTTCCGCAGTCCTTCTACGTGGCCTACAGCGGCACCTTACGTGAGGTTCGGCGCCTCCCGTCACATGTTTGTCACGAGGACCACAGTCCGTCCATCTTGCAGCTCAGTTACGCCCTTTCCGACGCCTATTCCTTTTCCGAGAATTAGTTGGACATTGCCATTCAGAAGGATTTCCCCGCAGGCGACTGCATTGGTTACGACGGGCACAAGAACTCTCGACCACGGCGGCAGGTTCACGTGGTCCGCAATGACTCGGACGGCGGCTGGCGCCGTTTTGAATTCCTCTGGAGGTAGGGCAGGTTTTCGCAGCGACAATTTGTTTGCTCCAAGGTCGATCACGGCGCCGTGCTCACACAGAAAGTACATCCCAAGGTTTACGTCTTTCGCACAGTCCTGACGGTTGACAAACCTGACTGGACAGGTCTCCCCATGAATTTCGACGCAAGCAGTGCACGTCCCAGCAGGCGTAATAAGGTGTCCTCCGGTGCTCCCTTTTCAAAGACGGCAAGAGAGCTTCCCGTTCAAAACGGAGTAAACTTCTCCGGTGTCCGCAAGTGCCAACGCGTCGTGGCCGTCGATGACAACTTTGAGGTTTTTGGGCACCGTTGAAGACTCGTCGTTCCAATGCTTGTTGTCGCTAAAGTGGGGGCCCTCCGACGTTCTTGGAGGATGTTTTCGACGATCGTCTTTGGCCACTCCACCTTCAGGAGTTGCCGCGCTTTGTTTCACCGGCAAGGTAAGGGAGACAAGCTCTTTCTGCAGGACTTATGAAGTGGCAACGGCGAACGCCGTGGTGACGGCGAACGGGAACCGCGGCGGGGGGACGGTCCCGGGGATGGCGACCGGCGGAGGTATTCGTCGATGTCCCGCGGTCGTTCTCCGCCTCTCGGGCGGGGGGCGTTTGGTACGAAACCACGAAGCCAAAGCTGCCGGTAGGGGCATCATCGGAACACGTGGTCAGCTTCCCCGGAGTGGTAACACAGCGGGCGTCGGTCAGCCGTGCGCCACACGTCTGTGTTCCTTGAGGCTGGGTGTTCGGCTCAAACGTAGAGAGGTTGTTCCTCAGTACGTCGAGCGTAATGCGGCGTAGGGGTTTCCCGTCGAGGGGGCTTCGGGAACCGGTACTGGCGCGTTGCTGGCGGCGGTCGTCGGAACATTGCGGCGTAGCTCAGGGTCGGTTCTTCGGGAGCTGGAATGGTGATAGGAGCCTCCGGCTGGAACGCTCCTTGTACTTCCTCGCGAACCACCTCGGCAATCGAGAGCGAAGCCGGGTATTCGTCGATGTCCCGCGGTCGTTCTCCGCTGGTGCCAGCAGTAGCTTCTTGAGCTCGTCCCGGACGACGTCACGGATGATCCCTCGTAGGAGTTCGATGTCGACACCATTGACATCGGAGCGAGGTGTTAAATCAGCAGAAAGCGTTGACACACCGGCGAGTCGTTGATAATGAACAGGTCTGGCCGACAGCGCTCGCTCGATGTTGGTCGCCTTGGCCACGAAGCCTTGACCCTAAGACTACCGAAGATTTCGTTCTTGCCCTATTGAAAATAATTCTAAAGGGCCCATCAGCCTTGAAGGATTATGGGACCTCACAGACCTTCAAAACCCTTCAAAAACACCCTACAGGAAAACCCATCAGAAATACCCCGCAGAAAAACCCTCCAGCCCCACAGCCCTTCAACCCTTTAGACGCCCAAATGACTGTGAACCAAAGACAAAAATGTAGTTCAAAACGGTATTGAAAATTAATTGCTGACATTGCGTTTTACATACACATTCAAACTCAAAAAGACGATAAAAACCAACGCTTGTTCAAACCCGGGCGCAAGCAGCTGTAGACGAAAGAGATCATATCAAATAGGAACAACTGTCTTCTCTATCACAACGAAAAATATCTTTCAACGTACTCACAATGTCGCTGTATAAATTCCTGATGTACGGTAGTTCAGCTAATAAAACCTAGCAGGTGCAACTCACAGACACATACACAGTATCAGTAAGCACGTGTAGCGAACACCACGAACTCGCAAGCAGCAACCGTCACCGCTGAGAAATCCTGAGCTCAGTCACGGTTTCGTCCATGATGCCGTCGGGGCGGCGTCGTCGGCGTATTTTTCGCTTGCTGGATGTTTCTGAAGCCGGACGGACGAAGAGGCGCAAGGAACAAGGCAGGACAGCGGCCGTCATCCAACGTCTCAGGACCCACAGTGCCATGATCCCGGTTCACAGGCACTACATGGGGTGAAACGCTGATCCCGCCTGCCAGGCTTGCGGCGAGTAGGCCGACACCGGCCACCATATCCTTGAATGCGCTGAACACGATGGCGCTCGAGCGGTGCTGAAGGCGGCCAACGCCGGACTGGGGTTCACCTGCGGAACGAAGGAAGAAACTGCACGGATCAAAACAGGCCAAGGGACGAACCCTCAAAGCGATCCTCACCTTTCTGGAGGAAACCGGTCCGTTCCAGATATCCATGGCGGTAAGAAGCAGACCGCCCACGAGTGGAAAAAAAATGGCTATAGTGGCCTCCTAGCTAGCTTCCTCGGCTTCCTCATACCACTCTCTACCGCAGACCACTGGAGACGCGTGTTGCCCGGCCCTGGTGGTTCTGCACCCTCTTCCCATTGCCGGGCGGAGAGAAGCGCAGTGTGTGTGTGTAGGCGTTGTAAAAGAGGGGGGGGGTTGACAATTCGAGTTGCCTGTTCGTGTTTTTCACGACGACGAAAAATAGATAACGACCGACTCTGGTGAAAAGCAAAATGATTCTGTTTATATTCTCCTTTTTGGGGACCGTCCCCCGCGGAGGAACCGGTTCCCCGGACGAGTCGCTGCCGCTTCGCCTTCGCAATCTCCCTCGCGTCTCTGTTTTTTGGCAACGCGCTACTCTCGGCTTGCCCTTTTTTATTATTATTCGTGCAGCAAGCAAAGCTTGTTCGCCTCAAAACGCCGCGCGGCCCGCGCCTCGTCAATTCTCCACGTGGGGCGATCGCCCGCAGTGGCATCCTTGGCGACCGAACACCCGACCAGTGACAGACGGGTCCACGAGCCCACTCTTGTTTGATAGAAGAGCAGTAATAAAAATCTGACCGTAGACACACACGAGCGCCATTCTCGAAATACTTATTTTTTTTTCCTTTGCGAACAATACGTAGCTATGTTCTAATTCTGCAAAATGTCTTTTCTCAACCTAAGCCGTGGCCCCACAGACATCTCAAGAAGCCTGAAGGTTTTCCCGAACCCATTAGAAAAGCTCTTGACAGGCTTTCAGACATTTCAAGGCATTGTAAAGGGCACTTCAGACATTTTAGGGGAGACTCTGACGGGGCCAGCGAACCCACCAGAAAATATTTGTACCCCCTTCAAACACCTCAGAAATTCCTGAAGTCCCCTTGAGACCCTTTAAAAAAATCCTGAAGTCCCATCAGAGCGATTTTCAATAGGGTGACGCCCCTCATGAGGAAGAGCAACTTTTTCTCCTCGGTGGCTTGCGGGTCGGTGCGTGCACACAGTCGTAGCACGTCTCCAAGGAAGCTGGTCACGCTTTCGTTAGGTGCTTGAGTCCGAGTCTGGAGCAGGTCCTCCGCTTTCTGTCGCCGGTGTTGGCTCGAGAAGTTCCGCGGTGCTGAAGATGTCCCACGAAGTGAGTGAAGCCTCGTGGTTCTCGAACCAGTGCCTCGCGGTGCCTTAGAGCGAGAAACAGAGGTCTTGGAGGCGTTGCTCATAACCCATCCGTTGTGGCGGGCCACGCGCTCGTAGTGTAGAATCGAGTCCTCGACGTCTTCATAGAGTTCGCCATGGAAAGGCGTTGGCGATCGAAGGGCGACAGGAAGGTAGACGACGGGGTGGCGGCAGGGGTCTGCGACGATTGGCTGCTCATTGTTGGCTTCGTCGACTGGTGGGTCTTCTCCGGCAGTGAATCGAATTCCGGGGGCAAACCTTGGACACGGCGGCTTCCTGCAAGGCCTCGGAGGGTATCGCTTCATGGGCTGCGGTACCCTGCACCTCCAGCAGAAATGTTTACGAATGGAGGCGACGAGAAGGCGAACAGTGAACTGAAAATAAATATCTAATCGTCGAACGTGTGCCAAACAAGCGTAGAGACAGCAGAAAAGCGGGCGGCGATTTGGCGGCGTAACAGCAGGCGAGTGCGAGACTAACTCGACAAAGTCGCGGGCCGCTCCTTATCTGGGGTGTGTCGACATCTGGAAGGATCCGGAAAGAAGCTTCGAGCGTCGCGGGCTCGGGGAAAGAATGAACAGGCACTTTCTAGAACAAGAAGCAAAGTCGAAATGATAAAAGTTAAGCCCCGAGTAAGAATAAACGGAAATGTCCTAGAAGTCTGTGATCGAGAGTCGTTTGCTCGGCCCTAAGGGTGGCAATATGTTGAGGAGACGTGCGCACGTCAATCTCGCGGAGAACTCGCTCGCTGGAAGGAGATGCAGTAACTTCAAACCAGCCTCACTGCGCGTCCGGATACTGGCGTGTGTAACTACACGCGAGTACAATAATCCACCGAAATCTCTTTTTGCAAAATCTCCGTTGTCTGGTCCAGCTGCGTCAAGGCATTCGGCACAATTTTTGACTGAAGAAATCAAGATACACCCAAAGTAAAATAAAACTTTCGAGGAGTATTAAACTTTATTTTAATTTAATTAGGTTGCAGACACCCCGCGTACCATCAATACCTCGTCGGTAATCTACCTCAAAACTTAAATAAACTATCACCAACGAAACCTGCTCTGATTACTTTGGCATTTGTTTGGGAATCGAAGTCCCAAGATGAGGGATGCTAAAGTCTATGTGACACTCCGACGTCGAACGTATCAAACTCGGCGTAGCGCAGCACGCACATATACTGATTGGTCGCAGACAGCGAGTTCCTGCTCGCCTACCAATGAAAGGCGCACGTTAGGCGCTACGCTGCGTTCGCTGCCCTCAACATCCGAGTTTAATGGAGCGTTAACCGTACTACTATAGAGAGAAACTTAAGTCTTACACTTGCTTGGTTATTTTTGGACCAACGACACCACATGACCACCGAACGTTCACTCAGGAAGCCTAACTATGGCACTTGTTAGGCGATTTGGGCACAGAAATGCCAGATGACTACCGAACTATCAAAAACTTTTAGCCTTTCAACTTTCATAAAGAAGGAAGACCAGCGAAGTTGTACTATTGTGGGAATGAAGTAATGGCCAGCCGCAAGTCGCAAACCAGAGTCGATGGGCTAGAAAGGTTGCGCCATCTATGAGCGACGGTGGCAAGTGGACAACCGGCAAACACAACACTTTGGACAGCTACCGCCATCTATGACCGACGGCGGCAACCAGAATTTTGTGTCAACATTTCTTTCCGGGGGACACGATCCTGGGGAAACTATCCCTTAACTCCTCCGCTGTAAAAAGTGAAGCCTAACTTTGGCATTCGTTTGGCGATTTGGGCCTAAAATGCCATATGACAGCCTAACTACCAGGAAGTGAAGCCCAGCTCTGGCACTTCTTTGGCAAAGTAGGGCCGAAACACCCATACTCTGGCCAAAGAAGGTCAAAGTTTGCTCTTCTAATTCGGTCTCCTTAAGGCCCAAGACTCCCAGACATTTTCCTCATTTTTCCCCAAAATCTGTGCTACCTGGGGGCCAGTCAAGAGGGAAGAAGCATTAGAACAAGAAGCCACGGCTGGCTTTCCTTAAGCTCTCAGCAACTATCGGACACCATATACGGCAGTTGTCTAGTGCGGCATAAAATAATGTATGGTAGATCAAATGCGCGAGTCGAGTATTCCACATCAGAGTATAAAAAGGGTGTATTATATACAAAGGCTGGACTAAAATGGGACAAAAAAAGCGGCGTCTGCCCATAGCAACCTAAAGTTTTGTCAAATGTGTATTGCACAAGGTGGGTTTTACCTTCTAAAATTATAACGCGTAACTCCCAAGAAAGGGCCAGAAAACTGCCGGGGTCAACGGCGTTCGGCGATGCAGACGACCGAGTCGAGTGGCAGGGAGAGTTTGGCGCACCTATTGATAGATGGAGCTAGGTCGTTATCAAAAGTGTGACTGCGACGACCGTGGCGTATTAAAATAATTTTTTTTTGTAATGTATCTTTGGCTAAAACATAGATGCGGACAACGATAGCATGTCTTAAAGTAACAAAAATAAAATAAACAGGTAGTTCCTCAATCACGGCGCTCTTGTTACCGACGGATTTCATTTGCGCGTCGTCTGAGTTCTTACGCTAGTTGGCGACAACTTCCGACGCATGCTCACGACGCCACCTATCAATGAGCGTGTTAAGTCATTCTCCGGAGGGCGAGAGTTCGGCACTCCGTTCACTAAACGGAGAGAAGGGCCGCCAGAGACTGATACCCGAGGGCGAACTTCGTGTACCGAGTATTTTTCGGAGGACGACTGACTTCTTCGCGGTTCGTGACGTCACGTCCAAAAAGAAGAACGCTGCGGCGCCCGGAAGCGTTGTCGAGACGAATGGCGCTTCCAGACCACTCCCCCTTTGCAGATAATAGTGCTTAATTCAGTATGTATAAACAATCTTATTTGAAAGCAAGAGCGCAATTAGCGTTCCGGAATAGGTTTGTTTGTGCACATCCTCTGAAAACGATTTCATCCATCAAATGGTAGCGCGCCGGTAGCAGAGTGAAGGAAAAGTTTACGAGATAAGAAGACAATCGGACCAGTGCCCTTTTTAGAATGCTTCGCCCAGCTAATAAAGTTACTTCGATCGGAAAGCCGAAACATTAGTTATCGTTGCGGAAAAGCTTTGTTCATGCATCTCGCCTGGAAACAAATTCATTTGTCGAACGGTGGAGTGCTGATAACACAGCGAGAGAAAAGTTGTCGAGATGAGATGACATTCGGACCGCTGCCTTTCTTAATACGATTGGCAGCGAATAAATATGCTTCGATTGGAAAACCGAAACATCAGTTAGCGTTGCGGTAAAGGTTTGTTCAAACATCTCGCCTGAAAAGGAAATGATGTTGAAACGACGAGATTCCGGATTCGTCATAACCCTGCGGTCGGAAGTGGCTCATGCGGCTTGTCGATAGTTTTGCGTGTCGCGCTCCTGAACGCTATGCTCCGCTAGCTGCTGTGCTCGGTGTATCAAACTTGGAGCGTCGAAGTACGAGTAAAGGAGAGCGCACTTAAAGGGCAACTCCGGCGATTGTTTCAGCTGCCCCAACTAACTACAATTTCGAAATTCCCGGCCTTTACTCTTTCCGCTATGCAATGTGGTATTGCGAAGTTCAGAATAGTTATTGGGGAATCGGCAAGTCAAAAGGATGCCAAAGCCAACATTCAACTATACCCGCTCTTTTCAGTGCCGTGACGTCAGTGGCAGGCAGGCTTGCAGGTCTAGCAGGCAGTCTACAAAATAGACTATGCCAAGCATTTGTTCCGTGCTGCTGCGCGGGTGTTGGAGCGAAATTCCAAACCATTCATTTGGCACCAGGAAACTGTTTGCAATCAGTTGGGAACGAAGTCTGCAGTACAAAGGGTGTTCTCCTGCCTACCCTTGGCGTTACTTTTTCACCTAAAGAAGCGCGAAAAATACAAGGACGAGGAAGTAGACAGACAAGAGCGCACTCGCAACTGATTGTTATTTGTGAAAACAATCTTATATATATAGCTTCGAACAAACACATACTCTCTCCTAAGATCTGTTTAACCCCCGCAACAAAAAATAAAACTCATTCCCCCATAAGGAAAGGGACGTGTCACTCATGCCTTTTTTGCCCTTTGCCGAGATTTCGAAGGCCTCATGCAGTTCTCTAGAAACCCTATCCGGGTATCTAGCCAGAAATCTGGTGTCGCCAAATGACGGGACACATTGGCAACGACTGCAGTGAGTGGCAAGATGACCCGAGGGAGTGGCTTTCGTCGCCGCAGCGTTCCCTCGTGCACGATCATTGAAACACCTTCCCGTCTGGTCAATTTAAGACGAGCCGCATGACGTTGGAATTTCGTAGACTACACCCGTAGTACACTCCGTGTATTTTGTGCGGTGCCTGGTATCACAGGGATCTTTCGATACATTGAGATTGTTGATCCTACGGCACAGCCGCCCCAGCTTATTGGGTACAGTGAACACCACAGGCGCATCGTAGCGTGAGGCAACATTCTTAAGATCATGCGTGACTGTGTGCATATACGGGATTAACACTGGCCTCGTCCTATTCCTGTCGTGGGACTGCCTCTGTAATCTTTTGATCTTCTTTACCAGGCTCTCTGCCACCTCAATCAAAGTGCACTGAGGAAATCTCGCTCTTTTTAAGCCTCGCAACTTGTTTATCGAAACTTTCTTGCGCACTATGCCTGCAGAATTTTTCAAGGGCCGCCTCTAGACATATGGAGGCAATACTTCTTTTCACGACTTTCGAAAGGGCAGAGCTATACGGGAGTATGGTCTTTTTTGACCTTGGCTGGTACGTCCAGCAAATGTGGTCCTTCTGGGGGCTTAATTAAAGATCCAGGAACTGCAACTGTCCCTTATTTTGGCTCCTCATGAGTAAAGATTCAGCCACTGCCACAAGTCCTGAACACCTCCAACACTTCCTTCACTTGACATTCTAGTGCGTCAGCCTGATTACTAAGAATGAGGAAGTCATTCACAAAGTTTAATATTTTGAACCTGCTAGAGACCCGTAGCTTCTCTAACATGGCTCTTCCGCACGCACTGAGAAAAAATGTTGCACAACACGGGCGCCACACAAAGCCAATACAGATGCCCCTCTTTTGCACAAAGGTATGCCCTTCAAAAGAAACAAATGTATGCTTTAAGTAATAAGTGTGAAGCTCAAGCAAATGGTCAACGTTAATCTCACAGGAACTCTGGAACGAAATAATACAGTTCCTGTAAATGCACTCTCTCCCAGACGAAAAGAGGGGGTCGTGAGGAACTGAATAAAAAAGGTCTTCGACGTCGACAGAGAAAGCACTTCGCAAACCCTGCGCATCCTCCCTCAAAAATTCAATTATGCATTCGGAATTTTGCACCATACATGGTTCGTGCAAATCGAGGGCTGTGATGTGTTCACAGATGCAGGAGGCAACGTGCTATTGCCATTAATTCCTTTCGGTAACAATAACCCTGAAGGAGACCCCCACTTTATGAGTTTTTGCTGTAAAGAACATTCCCAGTAGCAGTTTTTCCTGACTTCGACGCTTTTTAGCAGCTCGAAACTTACTTTTTCATTGTTGCCAGTAGGAACTTTCACTCTGAACAACACGGTGGGGACTAAAAGTGTAAATGAAACAACTTCACAGAAAAAAAATTATTTTCGCCCAATATTTGGGGTTCTATTTCAGCGATGTTTATGTGTTGAGAAAATATTTAGCAAATCGGAGACTATGAAGGATTACACCGGAGTACTCCTTTAACGACCCCAGTAAATGCGCCAAATGCGTCCCACCACTCAACTCGGTCGTCTGCGTCGACGTCCACCGTTCACCTTGACAAGTTTTTGGGATATATTTTTTACAGAAAGGTAGCTACGCTTTTAATTTTTGCAAGGAAAAAACCCACATGTGAGAAACACCTTTGACGAGAAATTTAGATTTCTATGTGCCGGCGCCAATTCTTAAGGCCCATTTTAAATCTTGTCTCGGTGTATGAGACACCCCATATATATAATAAAACAAGCAAAGTGTTTTCGACAATGTGTATATATTTTTTCAAACGCTCATAAACAGCTAAAACCACTGTCGCATCTCACTACCTGTATAATAGGAATGAACATACATGATTGTTTTACATTGCCCTTTTAGCGCATAACTTTCTGTGAGAGCAACGCCGTTGCTCACACACTTTTTAGAAAGGATGAAAACATTTTGAACACAATTAATTACTCACGTTTTGCGGTCAATAAAAATACTTATTTATGAAAGGATTTCTTTGGTGGCGCATCAAAAAAAGGCAATATTAGGTAAAGTGAAAGTTCTGCCATGTTCATTATGGCGTAGCCTTGTATTTGTTTATTTTGCAGGGTTCGATGTTCAAAGCAGCGACGGTGTTTACACAGCCTCGCTTATTGGTGACAGTAAACGTGGGCTGTATCAAGTTCAGGCTGAAATTCGAGTATTCGAAAAAGTGTCACATAGGATGAACCTTCGAGGAAGAGGTCCCATTTTTGAATTCGTACAAAGTAAGTTGGAACTCCCGTTTTATCCTAGAAAACATGAAGTATTCTGACCGATGAGAGTCTACCATTTTACGTTCCGGTAAAGGTAGCGTTTCTACAGTTGGCTTGAGGTTCTGATAGACTAGTTGGTTACCGAGGGAATTCGTACCTTGAAAACAACGAGTAAAAACGGCAGACCCTGGAAGTTATAATCGGGATAGTGTGCTGTAGTATTGATGTTTGTATGTGCCGTGTATGTGTATACGCTCAATAGCCGCGTTTACATGAATACGACTTCAGCGCATCGACTCAAATCGTCCGTCAAATGAAGCACGATTGAAGTCGATTCACTAATGGCAACGTTTACATTAATGCGTTACAAACCCTACGCAAAGTTTGCGCCACGCCGTGTGAAAGCACAAAGTTAAGGCTGCGTTTCCGGCACCACCTGCACCAAGTGACGAGGTTTTCTGGTGCTTCGCACGTGGAGGCCCTTCGACACTTTCGTCGATCTTTTCCGCTGTCTTCGACGCTGTGCAAGAAGCTTAGAGACAGAAGAAACATTAAAACTCCAGTGTTTTGGCTTCCCGGCCATTGGGCCACTCTTGATCAGGGGCGGCATGCGTGCGCACGCCCTGGCAATGGTGCATGCAGCCCGTCTCCAACCTGTGTGTCGTTAGCGTCCTGTCTCGCCCAGACATCAAGAATGGTCCCGAAGTGGCAGGAAATGACGCCACAGAAGCCGGAGTGTCACGCCGCCGGACGCCGCGATCCTGGCGGTTGGTCGTAGAAATGCTGGCGAAAATCTCGAGCGAATGCGAGTGCCGCCGTCGTCACGGCGTCCCGTCTCCTAGCTGCCGCAACTTCCTTGGACTGCCACACTGGAGAGCGACCTGCATCCGACCAGGTGTATGCCACACACACCACAGCTGCTGGGACACCACCAGGATTGCGACTACCGGCAGCATGACACTTCTATGACGTCATCAAGCGGAAATTGAGGCACCACTTTTTTGGACGCGGTAAACACACCAGTCGGAGACCCGTTCCAGGCACCCTATCCTGTCGAGTGACATCGTTTCCAACCGCTCTGAGGACGCCACCGCGCTTCGCCATGCCAAACCTCTCCAACCCCGACCGGACCCCGAGGCTGAAAGGCTCTGTCGCAGGCAGGAACGGCACCGTAGGAGCTGCTCGTTCTGCGATTCCATGCAGTGCTCGGAGCTCGCAGCGCCGTTCGTCTTTGCGTCCAAGCCTCTAGGGACTGCCTCCGGCGCGCAAGTCGTACTTAGCGAGGCTTGGACATGGGCCACACTCACTGATCAGCTCAGCTATATTCCGCTCACTTATGATGGCAATAAGAGCTCGCATTTCTTCTCATGAGACAACTGCGGGCGGCCACACGGAACCGATCGCCGTCGCCGCTATGTTCTCAGCTGTACACATCGCGACACTGTTAGCGCGAACACGACATTGGCGCATTTTCGCATTTTACTTCTAAATAGTATAAGCGAGCACGAAATTTTATCGCTTTCATTATAAAACTGAATGAGCTCTTTCCGTAGCAATAATGACTTAGATGATATCCCTTGGTTTCAAAGAGAAAAACTGGAAAAACCGGCGATCGCTTGTTCGCGCTAACAGTGTCGCGCTCTGTACACTCGCTCCAACAGCTAGTGTGGAGTGAGTGACCTCTCGTTTCAAAACGCGACGTGACCTCCGTTTACATGGGCATTATGAATTCTCATTCGCCGTCACGATCCACCTCCGTCTAGTGACTTAAGTGCAATGCGCTTCCCTAGCGCATTGTGAAGCTTACATGACTGCACTGAATACGACAACTGGATTTTATGCGACTAAGTCGCATTGATGTAAACGCGGTAGATGTATATGTTCAGCTGATGCTGGCGTTAAGTATCTACATGTGTGTATCATAAAGCTGCCTGAATGGTCCAAAGCTCAATGGTGGCGTTAACAAATAAAAATATTTTTGTAGCCCATGAATTTGGCGGTACCTAGCGCTACCTAGCCTGGAATTACTCTGCTTGACTCTGGCATCTGGTGGCAAGCAATTTAACCTTCTTTCACGCTCAGCGATACTTTCTGGTTAGCGTGCAACAATGGGCCAAGTAGGCTGCTTAGAATTTGCTTTTTTGAGAGCGACTTTTGGTTTCGCGAACGGTTTACCACTCCCTCGTGGTGAGCGGTGCTGACGAAAAAATTGTGGCTCAATGAATACCAAAGGTACGACGCAAAGTGCGCGGAGTACCTGGGTATCGATTGTTTCCGTTTAACATCGCAGTGCTGACGACGAGAAAACTGAATGAGTGCTTTTGAAACGTAAGCTTTTTACCTTGCGTTGGAAATAAATACAATTTATGGAAAGCACGTGTTGCGCTTTTATTTACTGCTCCTTTCGCCCCGTACAATAGGCGTAGCGTCCTCGTTAGGCCATATTGAGCTCGATTGGCGCGAATTAAGGCCGCCATAATGATATGCAGGTGACGGAGAAACTTAACTTGCTCCCTGCTTTCAGGACGAAAGTTTTTCCCTTTCTGGACGAGCATAGGTTGCAAGAGCGTTCCTCCCTATAGGAAGGACTATATAGACCCTTTTTTCTACGAGCTTACGTGCTCGTTTCGACTGCCAACAGTCGGTCTGTCTGCAACGCGATCATGTTGTCTATGCATAATCATGTTCAGAGAGCGGAGTTGGTGCTAAAGGGCAAGTGATTAGTTTGTCTGGCCAGCACATACCTACCTTTAACCAGTCAACTTAACGGAAAATTAAGTATTTGGCGATGAAACGCAGTGGATGCAAAATGCCGAGTTTTTAGTTTCTGCCGTTGCTCCTGCTGCTCCAGAACCGCATAAGACAATCTGCGTCCTTGAGCAAGAACCTTCAAAACCTCGTTTTATAGCACAGTTCTTAGGCGCCCGTTTCCAGGTTCAGCGGCGTCGGCGTCGCCGGCGTCTTCGGCCTAACCGCCCGGGTTGCATTATGGGACGTTTCGTTGCTAAAGTTAGCGGGGAATCTTTTCCGCTAAATTTTAGTGGCTAAGTTTCCCCGCTAAATTGACGTCAAGTGACCTCAACACCAATTAAGTTTCCGCGCTAAATTTGTCGGGGAAACTGACGTCACGACTTGGTGTCACGTCACCCATGAACAAGTTCAGCGGCAGAAGGAGAGTAGGACGAAAAGAAGGAAGGACCGAAGGAGGAGAAGGATAGGGGAAGGGTGCGGAGGAGGAGGAGCGACATGCTACTTCATGCAAAAGAACAAAACGGGTGAATAATATACGCACAAAACACACCAATAAAAAAAATGATTGAATACTCCTGGAAATATTAAACAAACCGCCAGATCACTGGAATTTAGCTATTTAGAGAATAATTTGCAAACCTAGATAGACAAAATACCAGTGATATGGCGGTATGCTTGTTATTTGGAGGATTATTAAATCTTCTTTTTTGTTTGTGTGTTGTGTGCGTATATTATCCACCCGTCACGTGACCCCCGTGACGTCACGGGGGTCACGTGACCTCAGAGTGGGTCACGTGACCCCACGGTTACGCCGACGCCGCTCAAGCCCGAAACGGGCGCCTAACCGCTCATTCACACTGGAAGCGGATCCGCGTTCGCAAACCGGTTGCGAACGCGGTTCTATAACGATCCAGTACAATTGCACGCGCACTTGATGTCATCGAGTGTGCGTGCAATTGCTCTGGATCTTTCTACAACCGCGTTCGCAATGCTTTCCGAACGCGGATCCGCTTCCGGTGTGAATAAGCTGTAGGAGCTGCGCTCTAAAAAAATTGTAAATGATAATGAGAAATATATACAAAAAACGCACATGTACACACCAGTACTTTAAAGCACACATTCAGCGCACATCAGAAAGGTCATCACAAACGAAAGTTAAAATTCAGTTCAATTCTCTCCACAACTATCTGTCATTTAGAGTAGTGTCTCTCAGAAATTGAAGCGCTTATGTCTTCTGGAGCTAATAGACTTACGTCCAAAAACTTGATATTCTTAAATCATCAATATTTTAATTTTGTTGCATTGTTACAGTGGCTTTTTTGTGATACGTATTGCGCGTAACTGCATAAAAATCTTGATTTCATTGCTTAGTGAGCGAGATTGGATATAAGTGAGCCAATTTAATCGATCGAGTATTGAAATATTCTGCGTATACCACATTGAGGCATAAACAATTGCAGATGCGGATACCAGGAATGTTTTTCCCGTATTTGTGAACTATCAACTACAAGGAAGTACGCCTCAATTCACGAGAACAGACATCAAAACAATTCCTACGTATGACTGGGATGTAAGCTCTAAAACCTGAATCAATAGAAGTTTGTGGGCCTTTTTATTGTCACTATACTTTGTTTCATCTTAAGTCTGGGTGAAACTGACGTTATCAGATGATAGAATCAATCAAACAACGTATATATCACCCCAACATGATGTTTGTCAAGTTTATGTACCTGTTCTATCATGGTGAACAGTCACGAACAAATAAGGACCATTCCCTCGAACTTTTTCACGCTGTTTGATGAATTCCATATCCTCGCTGTGTCGACTTTGTTCCAAATTACGGTAAAATAAAGTATAACATTTTAAGAAGCGCCAAGCGTGGTGAGTCCCGAGTTTCTCGTTGTCAATGGCCAATAAGAACGCCCAGAAACAAATCATGAACATGAAGAGTGAAGAAGAGTGTTTACGCAATCAGTAATGTGGTGCACGTATAACAATGTTCCTTAATGCTGAAGTAATTGTATCTTTAGTAAATTTTGTAGTAAATCCTTAATAGGACGATCTACGCTTTTCGAGATTTGCGTTCAGGAAAACAAAATAAAATTTAAAATAAGAGAGCATAGAGTTTAGCACTAGCATCTGGAATTATAAACTACACACATATTTTAGTAATCTTCAATACATACACAAAGCGCTTTAGTATAAACACGAAAGGCGCTAAATTATTTTTTGAGTTTTCTCAACAGCTATTCACTATATGGCTGGGTTAACAAAAAACGAAGGGACTTGTACCTTACCCTCGTAATATTAAATAAGTAGGATTACACTATTCACGTTTTGAGTGTTTCACTTTGAACCAACAAGATGTCTTTCACGTCCAAATATTAAGGTATATTTGCAATAATAATTCGAATATTAATAATAATAGAATTAGTAACATTAACAATAATCTGCTGCCGTCTTTTCAGTAGAGGCGTGATCTTAACAACAAAACGTACCATTTGTAATGACAGAAACTTAGGTTCTTTTCAACATTGATTAATATAACTTAAGAATGAACAACAAGAGCGGTCCAACCAAAATACCCTGAGGAAGCAGTGTAAATTTATAATTAAAGCCAACAAATATTATTTGATGTGTGAAGTGCGCTTTTATACGTTTGAGGGCCGATCCGGGAAATCTGTCGCATTCTGACTCTTTCAGTGATTTGACCTGATTTATGAGATCAAGGGCTTTAGAAAATTCGACGCACACTACGCGAATATAGACTATATCCATGAGAAGTCTCTTATTTTGCATAAGTAGCGCTGTTCTAAAATCAAAAAATGTAATGGTTTTTTTGTTTTTTTTTTCGGGGGAAATTGGTATAGATCTGGCTCGACGCAAGAGTAAAAAAAGGTCCTTATACCGGTTCGAAGCGGTTCGTATTTTAATGTTATTAAATACTCTAAGAAAGTAAAAAAAATTATAATGTATTAAAAATGGTTTATATTACGAACGCGCGAAGCTTATAACAGTTTAAAAAGTGTGTGGGACAACAAAAGAAAGCTCGCGTAAATTTTCATGCTGACAAGGGTCGCTAAATCCGACGGTTACCGATGTTTGTACATTTGGTTCGAAATTGTGGTATTTTCTCCCCTATGCACGTATATTTTCATAATAAATAAATGATCCACGTTAATTTTTTTGTTGTTGTTTTTTTTTAGACACAACATTTGCATTTATTTACAAGCAGGCGACAAATAATATTGCACTTTCTCTACTTCTGGGGTGGCGGATAAATGCTTGTCCCGAAGAGAGGAATTTTTTCAGTTGCTTCAGCAGCTGTGAAATCTATAAAATACACTTCTGTTCTTAGTCATGCCGCTAAGTATGGCAACATTTTTTCTATATGCCCAAGTTTTACCGTTGAACTGAAAACAGCAAATATTATACTTTATTGTCAGATTTGCTGTGAAACGAAAACACTTAGAACGTTTCAATCGAATCGGGTTTGCACACATATATAATGTTCTTTTTTTTCGGACTTCGGCTATCAGTTCCGGTTCGTTTTCATAAACTGATTGAAAGTCCAAGAGTACCGACGATTGTTTTAAGTACCAGGAAAATCGCTAATTAGTTTTTCAACGAGCGATATAATATATAAATTCAGGATTTTTAGGCGCATTTCTATAACGACACTTGGAAAACAGTACAACTATGGGAATTCGCCTCGTTTCTGGAAGACAACATAATATAACGATGTAATAAATAAATACATGCGACATTAAAAACACGCATTTTAATAGCAACTTGATATCCTAAACCCTAAAACTACCAACATCGCGAAAATTTTATTATTTCATCATTTCTGAGCACGACAAGGGCCTATTCTTAAATGCTGTAAGAATCCAATTTTGTTTGCAACACCTCAGCTTCATTTCCAATAAAAATTATACCCGGTGACAGCTCAAGAAGAAAGTTGGCGTATCCATCCGGCTCTGTGCTTACTAGTCAGTAGCCGCCTCACAGCTTTATTCGCTTTGCAAAATAATCCCTGTGAAGCTTAGCTGTAGAAATATTCAGCATTTTGGCAACGCAATGAAGCAAATTATTTTGAATAAGAAAAATTAGGAACATCTCTAATGGGCAAAATACTATTTCAATGTACCGCGAGATTTAAGAATTTGTTAGTAGCCGTCACCAGTCACCGAAGGCAAGCTTACGAAACTGGCACATTCAACTGCTCTATCGGCGCTGCTGGTTTTGTCTCTTCACTCCTCTAGCTGAAGACGTTTCCCTTCGGGAATTTCCTGCCGAGCCACGCGAGACAACGTATCTTCAAACGTCTATTCTTTGATGCGGCGTAACTGCCGAGAAAAAACCCTATATAAACCTGTCATCGCGGCAGGCTTTTGTGTTAACTTCGTTTAGGAGATAATGTTGAATGTCAAACGTGGCAACAAAATTACGAAAATACCATCGAAGAAACGACTAAACCGTTTCGATAAACAAAGGTGAACGACTAATTACCGCTTGTTCACACTCTTAGCTGTGCAAACCTGCAAGCACCACCTCTTCCATCCAGGTGAAATTTCAAGGCAGTAGGAAATTGCGGCTGCCCTTAGAGACGACGACGTGCATCTGCCATGCTTTATATCTGTTTACTATCTTCTACTAACGGATTGAAGTTTCGAGAAACCGTAAAGGAACGTGACATTTTCTTACCTGAAAGGATCGATATCTTCGAGTTGCAGCGGAGATACGTAAAGGCGATCAGAAAATACACAACTGAGAATCGCAATTTTGGTATATCAAAGTGGGACTTCAGCCAACGCCGGCTATTCACTTTCCATAATATGGGCCGACAGCACCTGCAAATCAGCAAGCCACGCATTTACGTTCGAAATAGGTACGGGGCTCAAAGTACCTTTGGGGAAAAGTGGAAGGTTATTTTTACACATGCCGTCATGCAAGCCTAGAATTATTCTGCTGATCAAATAAAAGGGTCACTACCCCGAGCACTTAGAAAAAAAAAAGTAAAGAATTCGAAGTCGTTCACAAGAATGAGGAAAGCTAATTTATGATGACGAGACTCTAGAATGGCTATCAACTTAAAATAATGATTGAAGAAGAGAACGACTAGAACAGCCCTTTTGAGATGTCGGTTTGATCATCGCTCAGAAAATACCATATTTTGAGAACAAACGGCATACGTATCAGATGCTAGTTTTTGAAGTCGCCTCTCCTGGTGCCTAGAGCTCTCGCTTGTGTAAGCGCTTCGGAGTCCTCAGGGACGGGTCATCCTCCGCGGAATCTCGCCGTAATTGTCTAGCGAATTGATTCAAGACAACTTAGTACTACCGCTAATAAAAAAGGGCATATCAGGAGTCAGTACTGAATGCTTATACTAATCTTGATGACCATGGGCGGACGATAGCCATGTGTTGTCCAAGCCACTGCAACCCCAAATATTTGGAACATTAAATAAACTGCCAACAAATAAGATGCACTGCTTTCAGCGACAACTAGTGTTTCTGTAACGATCACCAACACAACCATTTACCTCGTCATTTGGTTAACTTACATTAACATGCAAGCATTTTCCGAAACAATCTAGGCGCCCTTACGCCCATGGGTGAGCACAAATCCCAGCACTGATGAGACAAACAGCCAACATATGAAACATTAAATGCAGCAAAATATCTATGTGACAAAAAGTTTAAAGATCTAGCTGATACAATAAGGTTCGATGTTAGACACAAATTAACTTGATTTACTTGATTTAGCGGCGTAATGTTGCAGTTTGTTACCATTAAGGAGTGCAGTAGAGGTGGTTGGAATTAAGGTTTAATATTAAAATTTACGACCCATTCCCCTCCAACTGGGTCAGTTGTGTGATTCTCTAAAGATCGCGAATCTCTAGAGGTTCGAGGTTGATTGAATTTTGGAAGCTGTTGAGGATTGAATTCGCGAAGGTCGCAATTTTTGAACGGTGCCTGGGTTCAAATTCCCAAAGTTTGCCACTTTCAAACACTGCCGAGGTTTGACTTCGCAAAGTTAGCCGCTTTAAAACACTGCCTCGGTTCAAATTCGCAATATTCACCACTTTCGAACAGTGCTTCAGTTCGTATTCAATAAGTTCGAAACTTTCCAGGATTCTACAATGTCGAGTTGAACGGTATTGAATATTTTTGTCCTTCGTGTTAAAAAAAGTTGAAGGTTTCAGATTTCATTCAAGTAGAAGTTCGCCAGGTTCGAAGACTTTGAAGCGGACAGGGAGAAACAGTTTCGGATTCGAGAGCTTTGTCTAGCAGAATTCAAGCGAGTGATCAAGTACCCTTTGTCGAAGGCTTAGAGCAAAGCTGGCAGAGTCATCGTCGCCACCAGCTTGCTGGGTGGCTGAAAATTTTGGTTACTTATTTTGTTTCTCAAGGCTTCGAATCAGTTTTCTACGACAGCGATTTTATTCCGATTACTTTTTCGATCGCATATGCTTATCCGCAGAGTGCGAGTGAATTTGCCGGTAATTTACAGTAGTTCCCAACCCAAATGATCAAAACAGGTGAAGTTCGTTCTGATCGTAGCTTATTTTAGAACATTCGGTTCACTTTCGAATCTTGTGACCCGGATCAATGTTCCTTAAAGTTCCATACTTTTTATAAATGCTAAATACTTCCACAAGGTAAGTTCGAATGTTCGAGAGATGCCGATCTTTCAACCAAAAACGCTTCGCCCACAGCCGGCCTCGTTTTACGTTGGTTCTTGAGATGTCAGTGCGTATACACGAACTCAACTCTCCTACGTCACGCCGCGGTGGTGGCGCGTCGGTCGCACTTCCGGTCTGGGGTGGTGGGCAGAAGTCGCCGTGCGAGACATGCATTCCTGTGTTCTCTCGGAAGAAACCAGACAAAAAACCTGCCTTCTCGTCAAAATGCTGCGACGGGGGCTGTACCAAGAGAGCCTGGAAAGGTTTGAAGATCAGTTTTCATGTGTTTCTGCCCCCTCCGTTCGTCCAAAACGTGGATAGTAGACATGAAAAGGGCAAACCAGACGCTGTCAAACTACGATTGCTGTGCGGGCAACACTTCGTGGTCGCCAGACGTATTTGTTTTGTTCCAACATGAACGAGAGAAAACCGCCAAGTTTTCCGGACAACCCACGGGTTCAGTGCGTCTTCAAATTCACACGGCCGCCTGATCGTTCGAACTTTCGTCTGCTCTTTCAAACTTGTCTGCTTTTTGTCGTCTGCTCGTTCAAACAAAAGCGGCCCATAGACCAAACTGTGACCCGGTGATTGCAATAAGAAGTAATTGCAGGCCTCAAAAGACTTAATTAGGCTCGGTGTAAACAGTAGATACAAGATGATGTCTTTCATACAAGATACAAGATGATGTCTCGGTGTAAACAGTAGATACAAGATGATGTCATTGGTACCAGTGGCCATCACCGACTTGTTACGCTTGGTGTGTTCCCGCTTCCGATTTTCAGTATCAACGTCGATCATCGCCGCTACCTTCTACACTTTTGCAGCACGAGCGACGTCACGACCGAAAATAGCTAGAAAAATCTCATCATGGTTTTGGCGTTCATTCTGCGGCGTTCATGCGAATGAATCGCCGCACGTCAAATTATTTACGCAAAATTTAGCGGCGTAACGAGCCTTGATAATTTCGCTCAGACGATTAAAGTGGTAAGACATTGCTATGCGGACGTAGAATCGACAATTTCAACGCGAAAAAGAGTATGCAGACTCACACAGACTCCGACTCACACAGACGACATTCCAATGGTTTGTTGACGCGGGACGCGGTGCTTCTTGCCCGCACTCCATTGCGCATGCGTTCGAACTGTCGTCTGCTCTTTCAAACTTGTCTGCTTTTTGTAGTCACCTCGTTCAAACGACAACGGCCCGTAAACCAAACGTTTTCCCGGTAATTGCTATAAGAACTAATTGCAGGCCTCAAAACACTTTTGAAGGCTGTTTGGGGTAAGTAGGCTAAGTGTAAACAGTAGATACAAGATGTTGATAATTGTTACCAGTGGCCATCACCGACTTGTAATGTCCGGTTATACTTGCGGTTTTCAGTATCGACGTCCACCATCTCAGCTACGGTTTAAGCTTTTGCAGCCCGAGCGACGTCGCGACTGAAAATAGCGAGCAGAATCTCATCGTGGGAGTCAGGCTTTAGTGCCCATTCTGCGGCGTCCACGTGAAATAAATCGGAGCACGTCACATTATTCACGCAAAGTTTTGCCTCGTTAATTTTGCTGAAGCCGCTCAAGTAGTCAGACTTTGTTAGGGGGACGTAGAATCAACATTTCCAACGCGAAAAAGAGCACGGGGACTCCCACCGACGCCGACAACAACGCAATTCAATGGTTTGTTTATGGGCGACGGCGGGCTTCTTGCCCACCGTATACCGCGCATGCGCGGCGCCGGTGGCGTCCGCTAGGGGCGCTCCGGTTTGTTTGTAAACATGAGTTGGTGTATAAGTGAAAAGAAAATCAACAAATATAATCTCTGATATATCTTGCAAATAATACGCCGTTTGCAAAGTATATCTTATAAAAAACTCTGCTCAATATATCATAGGTCTTTGTCCTAATGTGTATTTGCCTGTTTCTCATCTTTTTTAATATTCATACAATAACTGGTTTACCCGCCTTTATTAAGTAACACGATTTTTACAATCTGTCCGACGATCATTTAGTTAATCTCGACTTTTTACTCTCAAGAATTGCTAATACAAAGTATGTTCATCTATCTTCGCAAAAAAAAATAAAACTCCAATTCAAAGCTTACGTAACATGTTTCGTGGTCAAATTTACGTTAAACGGCATAGATTGAGACATCTATAAACAGACATAAACGGAAAAAAACGAAGACGTAATCAGAGCGTATTTTAAAACTGCATGATCTTCAGGAAGGCTTGTAGAAGCTGTAGAGATTTAAGAATGAGTTCACGGAAATTCCCATACGCTACGACACGTAGCAGGGTGTCTTGGCGTGTTTATAGAATAATGTGTGCCGTTATTATTAAATAACTTTGAGACATGTTTTTTATTACATTCATAGAACCCAGTCCCACGAGTAAAATTAGACATTAAGGTGCTGCCTGGTGGAGGAATTGAGATATTAAAGGACATTATAATGGAAAACTTCGCTCCTGCTGCCATCAGGGATCTTTTAGTTTATGGCAGATCAGGAATTAAGCGCAACAACCCACGAGTACCATTGCGTTGGACTAGCATGGGAGCATATAGCACTCGACATAGAGGTACGTATTCTTCTGCATTCCTTTGTTTGTGTGGGTTTGTTTTATAAACAATCGTATCACTGTTAAATCACTTTATTATTTCGACATCGCACTTTCAAAACAGATAATTGATGTGCAATATAATTTGCCCAATTTCAGTATTTTTAAGCAATATCTTGAAAAACAATGTGCGAATATGATTTACATTTCTTTTTGATTTTGAAATGTGAAATAGCGCATTAATAGCAAACACGATATAGCATCGCCAATAGTGGAAACTCCGCCGAAAACCCATGGGAGTGGCGGCAAACGGCGACAGCGGTGCCGTTCGCCATGCGTACCTGGGGTCTTCGCAAGCAGACGAATGAATAAAAATATATAGGCTCCACGATGTTCTAGACGTTGCTGAGCCCCAGTTCCTTACCCGAAGAGCTAAAAAAAAAATTACGTTCAGTATGTTTGCACAGCGATATTCACTGATCACAGTGAATATCGCTGTGCTCAGTACCGTGCAGAAAACCATATATATTGTTTTTATATTAAGTAGGTTGAACGTCTTGAGAAATGTAGTTAAGATAGAGTGCCAAATGCTCTAGACTAAATGTATTTGCAAAATAAAATAGTACTACCAAAGTATTTTCCATACAATAGCTTGAGTAGTGTATTTATATATATGATAGTACCAGGTCGGGTGGGAAGTGGCAGGTACTCTTTTAAACTTCGTTTTTCGCCAAATAATTAAGTGTACGTTCATAACGGAAATGGCCGCAGATCTTCTACGCACAGTCGTCTCCACGAAGCATATTGCTATCTGGTAGTGTATATATAGTGATAGGTCTTGTGAGATTTCCCATGCGGCTATCCATCTCGGAAAACGACACAGCACACCGGATCAACAACATGCAGACATTTAATGACCGTTATCGCCCCGCCACGATCCCAAGAGCCCCCGCGCATACACATTTCGGCGCCCTCTTATGAACGGTGGAGCGCCGTTCGTGTGTCCAGTTGTCCTTGGCCCCCTCGCGGTGAATATGACAAGCAAAAAATAACCTCCTTCATGACTTTCTTGGTCGCTTGAGTGGCCGTGAACTAGAGGAGGGTGAGCTCAGCGAGCGCTCACGGCTGCCGCACTCCGTGCCGACGGCTCGAGACGGCGCCACTAAAGCATGCTCTGCATAGGCTGTATGAAGCGGTCAGCCAGGGTGGCTCGCATTGCATTTGCTGCGCGATTAAACACTAATTCCGCATGACACTTCATTGGCCACAAATGACAGTAAGCAGGGGATAAAGATCAGTTCGGAACGGGAGCCACTTCGCGCTGTCATACTGCGAAACGGTGAAACCTCAAGCCAAATCTGCTCGCCGAAGGCCTTCGGAGCGCTCGGAATCGTTCGATTCTTCCAGTCCATACGACAGCAGGGCCGCCGCGTACATCCGGGACCTTTCTAGGCTCGCCGCTCGTCGGTGCCTAATCCCACAACACCTTTCTAGTATGCGCCGCCTTTTCCACCGCTTGGTGGCGGCTATGTCGACGGGTCATTTCTTCTTTCCGTACTTTATAAACTGCATTTGTTTTTTTGTTTTCTGATCTTACATACTGAACAAAAACTGCTTTTATAAATAATTGAAACGGTTCGCGCCACTTATATTTTGTATTTCGACTAAAAAGAAGCTTTTAGCGGCTCTGACCAATAGTAAGCCAAGGACCAAAGACGTCACATATCGCACGCTTTAGGCACCGCGGGTCGCCCCCGTAGGTGGAGGATTTTTCCGCGTCATCCGGTTAAAATATGACGCACTGATATTTAGTTACTCTCTCCATGCCTGCTGGCTTGCCTGAACCGCAAGAGACATGGAAACCGCAAAAAACGTAGACGCTTAAATAGAAATGCAGGGCCCCTTTAAAAACGTTTTTTTTTTTTGTTTGTTTGATTTTGTGCACCCGGGAAAACATATCCCAACTTTTTACGTGAACACAAATTTATGTTGCGTAACTATTCACAATGCCAACTTCGCTAAGGCGCTTCGCGACTTGCGCGAAGTTGGCACTGTGAAAAGTTATAAAACTCAACCTGATGGTGTTGCAGGCTTGATATAGTTTGTGCAGAGAAAACAAACAGTTTGTGTAGAGAAAACATACAGTAAAACGTGTTAAACTTTTCTTGCGTTTAACAAAGCATTTGCATGTTGTAATAAAAATCACAAACAGGACACATAATGCTATTTTTTTCAAATTCAGAGCTATGTATCTACATATTAAAATATTTTGTAAGACACGTATGTCCAACATTGGTACCTGTTTTCATTTATATTGAAGACGCACATATTTTTCAAAAAGACACTCAAACGTATGCAGCTTACAACATATGCCTATAATTTATTATTTCGCAATTTAAGGCGTGACCAATACTACCAAATAAACAGAACTGCCATATATAGAGTAAAAAAATATAAGACGTCTCCGATCTCAAGGAAGGGTAATAAAATGTTCTCTCGCGGGATTGTATAAAAATCAACTGTTTATAGAAAATTTTTCAGTTTATTCCAAAATACAAGTGCTTCCATCGCAAACAATGAAGAAACTCTTCCGATTTCTCGACTCTCCCAAACTCTCTCTTGCTTGCAGAAATCAATGTGGAAAAGAACTTGATTCGTTTCGCTTACGCTCGTCTCTTTATTGAGCCGGAAGTTTGGCCGAGGCAAATTGTCACGCGACGCAAAGAACGCAAATGCCATCCCCTGGGGCACCACTGTTGGATCACCCCAGTGAGGGACCCTGAAATAGAAAGCGCAAAGGATTGCAAAGGATTAGAACTGGGAGATGCAGATGGGGCCTTGAATTTCACAGGAATGTCCAAGTTGCGAAAGGTTTCTTCGTGAGTTCCGCCGGTGGCAGCTCATGCGTGTATACGGGTCCTCAGCAGTTTCTATGGCTGAACATTACAGTTCGAAGCGCTTGATTTGCGCTGATTACTTGAAGAGGCGTGTGTTGGCCCGCTATGATGTCCAACACAAGTTGGACACCAGACCCAATGAACATCGTCACGCATCGGGCATACCCGACACTATTCGAGATTCCCGGCTGTGTGTAATGTGGCTACCCCCCCCCCCCCCCCCCGAGGCCGTGCTCTAATCACGGCGCACTTTTTCAGAGGGTCCGCCACGCCATCGCTCGACAGAAACCCTCTCGAAGACCCGAAACTAATTAAGGCTTTCGAACATCTGCCGTATAGTTTCAACGCCCATGGGTCTTCGTCTTTCTGGCATTTTAACATCCAGAGAAGCTGCTGCTGCGAAGACATAAACATCCGGGCCAATGACAGAGGCTGTTGGACCTCATCTTCATCGAAGCCAACAGTCACCACCAATCACACCAGAAACCTGCCGGTGATGCAATATAGTCTCGAAACCGCGGCTATATAAGGGACACACGCGGACTCGCGCGGCGCAGAAAGAATGGTACTGACCAGTGCTGCCATCATCTAATAACGTATCCCTAAACATCGTCATTCTTATTGCAGAAACCCGGTCTACAGCCTATCCGTCCTCCAGCCCTTAACATGTGCTGCAGATAAACACTGCAGAATTCCCAGAGGGGCCCTGCCGAAGAGCGAGATACGACCTGCGATCGACCGCCGGAGCGGGCGCAAAATTCATCCCTAGAGAAATTGGTCAATAATCAATTAATTTAATACATTATACTTCTAGAACGAGTTTAGTTTTGGTTAGGTTCAAAGACCTCTTGGTATGAGTTTTTTTTTTTTTTTCTGGAGGGGGGTTTACGACTATTTAAAGGGCGGTAGTCGCCCCCGTGACCGTCGGCCGCTTACCGCTTCGGGAGTAGTTTGAGTCTCGAGGAGAGCAGTTCAGACCGGGGGGCTGTGCGTGGTCTTGCGCCGACCCGAAATGGGCGAGGCCAGGGGAAGGGCACCACCGAGCGAGGTTCTGAGAGGCACTTCCCGTACGCGTCGGGGTAGTCGTAGACGGGGAGGTTTCCGGGAACTTTGGCTATGCGCGGGAGAATTGGTGAGCATCGAATGGGGCAGGACGCCACAAGGACTCCGAAAGGTGTCGCGTGGCTCCTAACATCTCTAACCCAGTTTGAATATAATATGTAAATAGACCGCCTACACTATGTACATTCGTAATCTTTACCCGCGGTGTCTCTGTGCCTCTCTACGATCTCCGTCAGACAAGGCGCAATCCAGCGCTGCCATTATCCCATCAGCGGCAACACCACAACTACACACCTATAAAGTAGGAGAGGCGAGCTGAAACTGCAGGCAGGGGCGCCAAATATGAACTGAATTGTACTCAGCTGTTCAGCTCTTCGACAGCTGTTAGTTCAGGGATGAAATTCTTGTTTGGTCCGGATGTGTCCGACGTTTCCGCTGTCAGCTCCCTGAAACAGCTGAGGCAGCTAATGCACCAAAAGTCTGTTTTTCGGACAGTGAGACATTCTATGGGAGGCGAGTGTTAAGAAGAAAAACAGTGTCCAGATACTTCAGGCTTCAAAAGTTAACATATTAAAACATGTTATAATTGAAACTGAAGTCAATCAATTTATATAACGCAGCCGGGAATTTCGGATGGTGTCGGGCATCCTCGGTGCGTTAGAGAGGCTCTACGGGTGAGGGGTTCGACTTGCGTGTGACATCGTAGCATGCCACCACACGCGTCTTCAATCACCGCAAACATGTACTTCAAACGGTAATGCTCAGCCATAAAAACTACTAAGGACCCATAGACGCACATGAGCTGTCACTGGTGGAACTTAGGAATAAACCGTTCGCAGCTTGGGCACTCCTGTAAAATGTATGGCCCGATCTGCATCTTGCAGTCCTAAACGTCCCAATCTCTTTGGTCCTTCGATTTCACGGTTAGCCAAAGGGGCAGTCCGATCGTGGTGCCTTTTGATCCGGCAATCTCGTTCTTTACCTCGTGTGTAAATCTATTGCCGCCGAACGCACGGCAAAATAAAAGGACGAGTGTAAGCGGAGCCTCTCAAGTTCGTTACCACACCGGCTTTTCTTAGCAAGAAAGAAAGAGATTGGGAGAATAGAGAAAATGATGCAGTATCGTTATTCTTCGCGAGTGAAGCGCTTGTATATTGTAATAAGCTCTTCATAATGGTTATAAACAGTTGACTCTTAATATGTGTTGTTTCGGCCACTTTCTTGACCTTCCTTGAAATTGGCAACGTCGTTTCTTTATTCTAACAACGGCAGTTTTTACAAATTGGCCGTACTGGGCATTCCTAGAGTTACAAAATGCTAAAATATCCCAATATATCTTTAATTGGTTTGATAAAACAGAATATGAACCTCCATTTGTTTTTAAATCAGAGCGCAATTAAAGATGGCTTTTTTTGGAGTAACTTTCAATATATTGCGAAACGAGCAACCTGCCTGCGTTCAAGTCGGTTCCTGAAAAGTATGCGCGTTCTCAATTTAAATGAAAAGTACGAATGTTGAACATACGTGCTCCAATCATAATAAAATATCTCAAAGTTTCCTACTTTCTTAGTTAGAAGTTAAGTGCTCTTGATTTAGACATTTCTGAACTGTCTATTATGCTTGAAATATTTATTATGAAAGAAAAATGATTTGTGTGCAAAAACATTATCACATATTTGTTATTTTACGTTTTGACGAAGCTTATGAGGACAATTAAGTATTTCAAATGCTCTCCACAGTATTTAGTTAAAATGTGCTCTAAATATTTAAGACTGCAGTGGCAAACTTGGGACACAATTGGCTTCTTTGAAATGCATAAAATGTATGGGGCCAGGGTCAAGCCAGTGTTGAGAACTCAAAAATCAAATATCCGCAAAGTGCATTCGGAAAACTGCCAAGAACGGCTGAATCTAGTGATCGAGGCAATAACAATTTTATTTCGATTTACTGTATTTTAATCTAGAAAAAAAAACCACCCTGATATAAAGTTATGTTTACTCAGACCACCTCTATACACAGAACAACGTAAACTTGTTCATCTTGTTACCTTGAGTTTCAGGTCTGCTGACACGCTAAGCAACGTACGCCTCCGTTATTCTGAAGTTTAGTGTGACAATCAATGCAACTCAAAACTTTTGCAGTGGTAAAATCTCACCTGTCTGACGTGGCTTTAACATTTGTGTAACCAATTGAAGAATATTAACAGCACATAAAGCATCCTTTTTTCTTGACTTTATGTATACTTCATCAGAACCTTTTAATATGAAAAACTTGTAAAACGCAAACAGGCGTTCATGTACGAATAAGTTCACATCACTTTCCCGTGTTTTCCAGCATAATATCTTGGGTTCTGCGTTCTCGGATAAATCCGAAAAACTCGGAATAACACCCGCGGGTGGGATGTTCGCCAATTCGCATTAATGCGGCAAACTCCAAATTCAAATATGACAATGCCCCCCCCCCCCCCCAAACACACACACACAGATAAAAAAATATAAAGAAAACACTGTGTTTTACATTGAAGTTTGGTCAGGGCACAGGATCAATGGTCCTGAGAAATGCTACTACAATTATCTTTCAAATCTCAGACCATTGTCAAAAAGGGTCATACCTCTTATTGTCAAGGTTCATTCAGGACAACAGGTAATTGTACTTTCGGGTCAAGACAAAAGGCACTGTTTTGTTTTCCAATTTGGGTCATACTACTTGTGCTTTAGAGGAAAGAGAGGTTGTGGCTTTGTAACACTGAAAGCTATGGCCTATTCGCCCTTTTTTGTTTGGCAACACACGCAGTGGCGCCATCTATCCGGTAGCCCTGACACACTTCCGGTCCGGGTATATTTTCTCAATTTTTACGCATCATTCTTTCACCATGAGAGTGAATTATGTGTAAGAGTGGCATAAGCGACCATTTTCCAAAAATAGCGCGTAGATTGAATCTCTCAAATACTGTGAAACCCGCCGTCTAGTTGGGAACCGGAAGTGATTGAGGGCTGTTTGCACACTGGCGCCACCACGTTTCTACTCACGCGAGAAAGAGCGAATAGAGATTGCAAAGAAATTACAAGAGGACACTTGGACTGCTTATGTGTAGAAATGCGAAAGCATTCCCACACGCAGATCATTCCTCTAAACGTAAACGCCCGGGCAACCTTCCACACCGCGCCCCCCCCTCCCCCGCCGGTCCAAGGGCACTCTCCCCAACCTCCCGCGTTCGTGTCTGGACTTCGCGCCCTCTGGGGTAAGCCTTAGCAAGGCCAACCACCTGGGCAACTTCCCCACCGCGCCCCTACCTACAGTCACCCGTGACCAAGGGACCGAGCGGGTCCCGAAACGTCGGGTTTATGTGTTTTTAATAAAACCTTGGTTAGAGTCAGCAAAAACTATGTCAAGATCATTCCTCTAAGCAGCGCACCCGGTGTCCTCCTCAGAGGCCGGCCGGGCGGCAAGACATGGCTGAAAGCAGAGCGTAGAACACGTGATACATTATTGCACAGGGAAAGGAAGCAGAAAGTTCCCGCTCCTCTCTCCCCCCCGCCCCCCCCCCCCCCCAACCACGCCTGAAAGGTGACCTAAAGGGGGGCGAGAGCGCCCCTTCGGGTCACGTGTCAGGCGTGACTCGATCAGACCGAAACCAGACGCCAGCAACGTCGGTGCGGAGTCGTTAAGATGAATGAGCAGGTTTGAGAACTTCGTCGTGGCTTGTGGCATAACAGAGGATGCTCGGAAGACGGATTTACTACTCCACTGCATTGGGAAGAAAGCACACGAAACAATCGCCTCGCTTCCAGATATCCTCGCGCCGTCAACGACCTGCCCCCCAGTTTCTACGGTGCAAAGCTCTTCGCCAGCTACTTCGCAATCTACACAGTACGATGCCGCTGGGAGGAAGCTCAACGGACACTTCGCACCCGGCGTGAATGCTACTTTCGAGGTGTACCATTTTCGCCAAACAAAACATCTTCACAACAAATCGCTGAACGCGTATTTAAGCCAGGTTACGTCAACTAGCACGCAACTGGAGAATCTCAGACGCTGATTACGAGATCATTACCAGATCATTCTCGCCACGTTGTCATTGCGGCTCCGGAGGTATGCCATGCGACACGCCCTGGACTTGCCTGGAATTCTGAAACAAGGACGGCTCTTCGAGGAGATTGAACGTGACGCTTTCATCATCGAACAAGAAAGCAGCCAGAGTGGCAAGAAGCAGGAAGCGCATGCTGTAAGTCAAAGATCGGCTCCTTTTCAGCCTCGTCAGTACAAGCAAAACAAAGAAAACGCGCCCAGTGTGTCAAAGATGCCTCTTAAAAAGAAAGAGTGCTACCATTGGGGAAATTCGTGGAGGAGAACGTTTAAGCTGTCCTGCTCGCGGTAAGCAGTACAACGGTTGTAAAAAGCTCGAACGTTTTGCGAGTTTGTGTCACTCAATTCACAAGACTGTGCGAGCAGTGAAAGCCTACAGTAGGTCGGATAGCGAAGAGCATATTTGCATGACCTACGCGCAGTCTCAAGCAGCGACGGCGTCTCCTCGAGTTGTCATTGAGTTAAATAGAATGCCAATTTGTTTCATGATTGCCAGTGGCGCTGATGTGACTATGATCGGCTCAAAAAGCCTGTAAGATTGTCTGAGAACGAAACAGTTGTCGAAGACATTCGTGAAAGTGTTTGCCTACGGGGCAAAGTCTCCATTGCCACTGCTCGGAAACTAGACGCCGTCATTACCTAACACGAGTGCAGCAGTCTCGAAACCCTCTATTTGGTGTCTGGGGAATGTTTCTGGCTGCTTAGCTTCTCTGCGGCTTCAAGATTAAGACTCGTTCAGATCACATGCACGGTGGAAGAGGGGATGAGCAGACTTAGTAAAAACGAAGCCTACCATAACCACTTCAAAGAAGTGGGCTGTCTCAAGAACCTCCAAGTACACCTTCATCTGAACCCTCTGATTCAACCGGCAGTGCCACCTCACAGGCGCATCCATATCTCCATGCGCAAGCCATTGGAGGCACCATGGGTACCTCCAGTTGTGCTGGTGCCAAAAACCGCATAATCCCGAGCATATTCGAATGTGTGTCCACATGCGTTACGCTAACAGATCAATTCATCGTGAAAGACATGTCACCCCGGCGTTAAATGACTCAGTGGTCGCTCTGAATGGCTCCGTCATGTTTTTCAAACTTCACCTAAAGGACGGGTACAACCAGATAGAGCTAATACTAATTGGGGTTCTGTGGATATTTAGACAGCGTGTAGTTGGTCGGCCATTTCAAAGTTGCGACAAGTGACTCGTTGTAGATGAGAAATTCAGCCAGTGCAGCACGACTGCTGGCCTGAATTCTTTAACGTGCACCACGCAGTAGTGATACATGACCGCACGCCGGTGCGATACTCATTGAGATCGAAACGTGCAGAATGGTGATTGAACTCAGAATCCCTGGGTTCTGCATCGCGAGCTTTCGCTCAACGTGCTCCCAGCTGATGTGCGCTATCCATCTCAGCCACCGATCCTCCTCAGCTAGAGCTTCACAAAACGTCTCGTGTGATCACCACTTTTTTTACATATGACGGACCTTCTCGGTAAAAGAGACTAAACTTCATGATCAACTCGGTAGCCGAAGTGTTCCAACACACAGTACGTCAAGTCTTGATCAACAACACAATGTGCTCAAAGTTCATGCCGACATTTTGATATTTGGAAAATCTCAAAAAGGCCAGAATGACGCACTGAAGGCTACACTGGAGCGGCTGCGTGCAAGTGGCCTCACACTAAATGTCAGCAAGAGCAAGTTCTATCAACAGGAACTTACATTTTTTGGCCACGTCTTGCCAAGCAAAGGTGTTTAGCCTGACCCCCAAAAGGTGTGCACCATCCTGAAGGCATCACCACCTGTGAGTGCCAGCGAAGTGAAAAACCTCCTTCGGCATGTCAGTTACTGTGGTCGGTTCATACCAAATCTTGATTACCTGGACCAGACTCTAAGGAAACTGACAACAAAAGCTTAAGTATAGGACTATCGGACAAGCATCAAGACGCCCTGGAGAGGCTGAAGAGCAGGCTCCCTGCTGCCACAGCTCTCGTCTACTTTAATCCAGGAAATGCTGTCACACTTATCGTTCATGCGGCGCCTCACGTCCTTGGCGCCATCCTCACTCAAACATCTGAAGGCGGGACCAAACTGATCGCGTACGGGAATCGTGCCCTCTCTCCCGTTGAAGCTCGGTACTCCCACATTGAAAGAGAGATGTTGGCTGGGGTCTGGGGCATCGATAAATTTCAAATACACCTTTATGGTACACCATTCATACTACTAACATAACACAAGCAATTGGTTCACATCCTCAGTAACCCCCAATCTCTGCCTTCGGCACGGTTGGAGCGCCTGGTACTCCGGATACAGCAATAGACCTTTGACGTTCAATACACAAGTGGTTCAAGCAACCTATCTGACTACCTGTCCAGACATACAGTGAACCGCAAGGAAGATTTTCGGCGCATAGACTCTTTCGAAGGAGAAAATGTCAACTTCTTTGTGTCACAGAGCCTACCGTGTGCCGTGACCATCGAAAAGGTAACAAAGGCAACACAAGGCAATCCTGAACTTTCATTGCTCCAGAATGCTTTGAAACAGGGCCAACAAGATACGAGTTGGAAGGACAAAAGTGTACAGTCATTTTCTCGGGTGGCTTCAGAACTCTCACTGTCTAAATAAGGGCTTGTTTTGAGAAGCACGCGAATCGTCCTGCTTGCATCCCTTCACAATAGAGCGGCGCTGCTAGCACATTGAGGCCGTCAAGGCATCATCAAGATAAGGCAGTTGTTGCGCTAGAAGGTGTGGTTCCCTGGGATGGAGTTACGAAAAGGTCGTTGATGTAGATGATGTTCGGCCACTTGCAACATGGGGCCTGATGGCAAATACGTTGCTAAGTGAAGTTCTGTCAGATGGTATTAAACTTTAACTTAGACAGATTTATTTAACATAGTACATTGACAGTCGTGGGCGCGACCAGGGGTCGTCGCCCGGCACTTTCCGTCCTCCAAAACCTCAACAGGTAACCCAACCGCAACCCAGCTCGATCCGTCCATGAAAGCCCCTTCTCATCCTTGGCCCCTCCGTTTTAGAGTCAAAGTCAAGTTCCCTCTCCCAATCGACCGAACCAATCACCCAGATTCCCACGCTATTTTGTTTCTGGTAGACGATCGGTCATAAACGCACGCAAGCAGAACAACAACACGCTCTCTCAAACGCATAAAAAATAAAACACACAAAGACCCCACGCTCTCTTCGACGGACATTTAAAGAAAGCGCCCTGAAGTTGGGCGCCTCCACGAACACCGGCCCGCTTACACAATGAACGTAAAGCTGAATGTTTGACACGGTTTACGACTCCAAAGACCGCACTGGGCAGCCTCCAATGGGAACCAGTGCGTCTCGTTGCACCCGTGCTCGCCAATTAGGGAGACGCCCGCTCAAGGCGCAGCTGAGAGCGACATTCCCGCGACACTTCCAAGATCCCCGGTCAGCCCGCCGTCTCCCCCGCTACCTGAGGCGATCCTCCCGGCGTCACAGCTGGGCTTTGACACAAACCGACAAAAAAGAATGAATAGTATGCGTGTACCTAACTGATGAATTTTTTAGTGCTAAAGGAAGTAAAGAGCTGCGAGGCGTGCCAAGCCAACACGCAAGTACACCATCGTGATCCCCTGCGGATCCTACAGCAGCCTCAAGAACCCTGGACAGAACTGTCAATCAATTTCGCCGGTCCATTCACCGACGGCAATACGCCATGCCATGGTGGTTGTGCATGATTTCTCCAAATACTCAGTCGTCAGCCTCATACACACACTGGTGGCACCTACGGTCATCAGGCACCTGCGTACCATATTTGCTCAGTTTAGCAGCCCAGATGTAGTGAAGTGGGATAACGGCTCGCTCTTCCAAAGTGACTGATTTGCAGACTTTGCTGTTGGATTTGGTTTCAAACATCGGCGCATTTCCCTTAGGTGGCCAGAGGCTAATTCGGAGTCGGAGTGCTTCATGAGCACACTCAAGATGAATATACTTGCAGATTCGGTCAGTCACTAGGAGTGGACAGGAAAGCTTCAGACATTTCTGGTAGCTTATCGCTCAACACCCCAAGGCTCCGGAGAGAAATCCCCGTTTCAACTTCTCTTTGGAAGTACAATGCGAAACTAGCTCCCAACGCTCCCTGGCACACTCCCGCTCACACTGATGCTTAACAGAACGACATTCGCAGGAAGGCTTACTACAAGTGGAATGTCCACGCTCGGAGGCACTCTACGTAACCAGCTTCGAGTTGGACAATGAGTGCAAGGCAAACAAAAGAAGATGAACAAGTTCTCTTCCTCTTGCGATCCAAACCCCTACATAATCAAAAAATCACCCGCTCACAAGTAACATAATCAAGGAACAAAAGAACAATCTCTCGCAACTCAAGTTTATTCAAAGATTCAAGCGCAGTCCACGCTGAACCATACCAGGATTACACTTCCATGCTAGACCTTGATGATCAAGCTGTGCCAAGCAGTGCCAAGACAAGGAGTGCCGAGCCAAGCTGTGCGAAACCTCCCCAAGACCTCCACCTCACAACGGTACCCCCAAATGGAGATGTAAAACTTCTGGAAATTTTGAAGGCCAGATAGTAACAAGGAAAAAAAAAAAACAAGTTTTTTTCCGGACAATTTGAAAACATTCGAAATATTCTCTCAAAATCTATAATTCAGTAATGATTTGAAATATATCAACAGAGGTCAACAACCTCAAGATATTTCCGCTAATTTTAGTGTGGACTATATTATTATATCAACTTTTTTGAAGTTTACGACAACTTTTGTCAATTTAGCTGAGTTTTGACCCCTCACCTGGCAGCAACCGATAGCGCCTGCACAGTTCTTATTTCCCGCCGTTAGTGCCGTTCGCGCTCTTAATGGGCAGCCGGAGGAGCAAAAAACATCAATGTTGTTAAACGTCACTGCGCCTTGAATGGGATTATTTAACGTGGCATTAAAACATGGCACTACCTTCATGATAGTACATACAGCAATTCATTTCGTCAATGGTTGACATGCGACTATATTTCGTGAATCTGCTGCTATGTTACTTAAAGCTATGTTCATGCTGGTGCGGTAGTGGAGACTCGGTTGTGAGTTAAGTTTCACATACTGATTTATTGACCGAGAAATACGCCATGGGTGACTTAGAAACACGGCTTTATCACATGCATACACACTACACCAACAAACCTCGGACAGCACTGTAATTTATCCTCCGTATAAAGCGTTCACCAAAGTCTTAAATATGTATAGCCACACTGAACAGTAAAGCAACGGTCATTCGGGATGGTTAGTGCATAGTTCTTAGAAATCGCAAACGGTGCAACGACGGGGCTAGGCGGCAGACAACCCAAGGTGCTTGTGTTTTCTTACTTTTACCGTCGTCGCGCTGTTTTTTTTTTTTTTTTTTTTTTTTATTAGGGGCTGAAAGATGTATTCTGTTTAGTATAGTGTGATTAAGTACCGCCGCATTGCCGTCAATATTCCATTTAGAGGTGCGTGATTACTATTTTTTCTTTCGATGGGGTCAGCGATATCAATTTCGAATTTTTCTAAACAATTTATCTTTGCAAATAGTTCAAACCTATTTCCAAAGCACCAAGAAAAAACCTTGGCATCTTAAGGACTTCGTTAGTGGTTGAAGGTTGAAAGCTGAACTTTATATGGACTACTTTAACCTCAGTTTTTTTCTGTTTTCTTCTCTGGGGGATTAAGATATATGCAAACAAAACTTTCAAGGATGATAAAGGTACTGTTTAGAGTATTTACAAAAACAGGTAAGCAACCCTGCGGGGGGGCTTCCAGAATGGCGTGAACCGATAATAAATAGTGGTGGCAGTTGCCATGTAGTTATCTGGCAACGTGAGCGTGTACAACACCACCACATTACATAATTACATAATTATGTGCGCCACCATTAATTATGCCCAATTTATTGCAGCCTCCTTCATCGAAATTAGAATGAGTGATAACAAACAGAGGCTCATAAGCAACTTTACCAAGAACACTCTGATCACATGGGACGACGTAGTGACTGGATCGTTGATCCCGATTGACCCTTGGAAGTAAGACCTTAAACATTTTCAGTACAAGGGGTAACATTTCGTCTCTTTGCCGAAAAATATATATTGGTTCACTGTTTTAGTGATTCATGACTTATATAGAAAAAGTGTTTTGGCGAATTTTTTTTGGCAAGCATGATGAATATTGTTGATAAACTAAGGTTTTATTTAACGCAATATGCAAACATATTTACAATTAAACTACGCAGTTGGAAATCCGCTGTACGCTGAACGACAACTCCGCGTTGTTTAACGTTTTGCTCTGAGCATCTTTGTACCACTTTTTTCTTAGTGTTCTTGTTAACTTTTACCCAAGTTTGTTCTTATTACATGTGTGTCCGACAATCGTGGAGGTTTTTAAATTGAACAAAAAAGAAACGTGACAGCTTTCCGACATGCACCTTGCAGTGCGGAAACATGCATTTTAATGTGACTTGGAGAAAAATACTCCGTGTTTCTAGCCCTTAACTGTTACGGCATCAATCATGTTTTCTACGATGACTAGTTTTTTTGTTTGTTTTTTTAAAAACCTCTGGTCATTGTGTTTTAAACCAAACTGTCTAGATTATTCTTGGAAACACAAAAAACAAGACGTTATTTTATTTAAAATGTTTTAAAGGGGCTGATAATTGCATTCACCTCGTCCTCAGCGTACATTTATGCAGCTCGGCGAAAATGAGACGAAAAAATAAGCTTCACAATAAGTTGAATAATTAACTAAAATATGTCGATTTGCAGTTTAATATTTAGTTTGATGCACCCCTGTCTTTCCTCGTATATGGATCAGTTATTTAAACAGGCGATAAAAATAGCAATATATGTGCGTTTCACAATAACATATTCTCGCATTTGCCCTCCACTCAAGATTCCAGCACATGACAATTGCCATTCCTCAGGAGTTTCTAGGTGACGAAGCAGGTGCCCTTTTTATCGGCATGCGGTACTGGAACAATAGAAGCCGAGTGAGCAAACTTTCTAATATTGTGCCTATCATGATACTCGACCTGGATGGAAAGCCTCTAACGTCTCATAGTTCAACTTCCACAAGTATTACATCTGAAGCAAGAAGAGCAACCTGGACCGAAACCTCTTCACAATCTACAGCGTCCAGTCGATCCCCAAGCGCCCCAGAAATTCCGCCTACCACGCACAATCTACAGCGTCCAGTCGAGCCACAAGCACAATCTACAGCGTCCAGTCGAGCCACAAGCGCCCCAGAAATTCCGCCTACCACGCACAGTTCGACTTTGGCGCCACAACTGTCAGATTCACAGACAGTAATCCTACTGATCTTTGCTCTACTCGTATTGTTAGTCGTAGTCAGCTGTGCAGCATTCGTAATAGTAACTAACTTAAGCGATGAAGATGAACACAGCGAAGAGGCTATTCCTTCAGTGACAAGTTCTGTTTCAAGGTAGTAGGAAATGTGTAGTAACAGATTACAAACTAAGCAAGAATCTAGAGTTTTTAGAATTGTTTTTCTTAACATAGACCAAACCGCACAAGAGCTTATCTTTTGACACGAACCATATAAGTTGTATAGACATCGCTGGCAGTTTTATTTCACTACAGGGTGATTCAAGGAGAGGCCAGGCTCTTTAAATCGACCGCGAATTTCGGTTTCTTAACCTATCGCGCTACGTCTTTGTGCAGCGTTGCCCACAGATGGTGCATTTTTTTTATATAAAATATGCAAAGAGCGAACTTACATAAGGAAAACGTAAAGAAAGAAAAAGACTCAGCTCCTATGGAAACGCAGCGAAGCCACCGGTCTTCAAACAACACGGCACCGTTTCGCACGGGAGTCAAGAGATGGCGCAAGCGGTCGCGACGCCAACTGCCGCCAACGAACGAGCATACGACGTCGAGAGCCGGCGTCTTTAGCAGACAAGGAGCTGCAGTGTCTTGTTGTTACCGCGCCTGTTTTTGTTTCTGCGACTGTCGCCGCCTGCGGAACGCGCGCCGCTTTTGAGTCGAAAAGATCGTCTGCTAAAGACGCCGGCTCTCGGCGCCGTATGCTCGTTCGTTGCCGGCGTTCGTTCCGCCATCTCTTGTCTCCCGTGCGAAATGGCGCCGTGTTGTCTGAAGACAGGTGGCGTCGCTGTGTTTCCATAGGAGCTAAGCCTTTTTCTTTCTTTACTTTTTCCTAAGGTAAGTTCGCTCTTTGCAAATTTTACAAAAAATAAATGCACCATCTGTGGGCAACGCTGCACAAAGTTGTAGCGCGATAGGTTAAGAAACCGAATTTTGCGGTCGATTTAAAGAGCCTGGCCTCTCCTTGAATCACCCTGTATTATGAAAAAACGTGATTCGGTAAGGTAGGCCTTACCTTTTTCGTTTAATCAATGTTTATCTCACAGAGAAGATTTTGCAAGAATCCTTGCAACGTCTTCTCGCATGTTTTTTTTTTTTTTTTCGAAAAAATGAAAAATAACAATAAGGAGGTGGCAATCATATTATATTGCGGACCTTAAAAGTCAAATGAGACCTAATATATACACCAAGACCACGGGTGTACTTGATCCTGCTTAAGTGGACATTAGGGAGTTTTCGTAGATTGTTCCCGCCGCCCCGCAACGCTCTCGGCAACCAGCTACGCTAGCCGGAACTCTGCAGTCAAGGCCATCGGCGCGCCGGCGCAGTAGCGGCTGTTTCGTTGCGGAGGGCTTAGCGGAGGGGGAAACGCGGTTTACGAAAACTCCCTATTGACAAGCTAACGGAAATTAATAGGTTCAATCTTCATAAATAAAGACTTGTCTATACAACACCAATCATTCACTGATTAAACATCGTTCCGGGTTATGTTAGCCTCTCATAGATAAGATTTGCTGCAACAAATAACTATCATCTGCATCGCTTAAATGTTGAGCGTGTCGCGTGTCTGAATTATTTATCATACTTTCAAAAGTATTGGTCCAGGTAGAAACCGCTGATGCACACCCTGAGGTGTAATTCCAACTGAGCTGACTAATCAGAGCCATACCAAGCGCGCGCAAGAGAGGGAGAAACTTCCTTCGCCCGACATCAGCGTCACACGACACGTTTGGGAGATCTATTTCACGAAGCAGATAACACAGGCCTTTTTACACTCCGATACTGGCGCCATCTATAAATCGCGCGTTAAACCACGTAACGCACCGCACGCCATCTGGTGTCTGAAACAGACGAATAAATAGTTAAGGTGCCTGAATTTTGAACAAGGCAGTCCAACTTGAGAAAATTCACTGGTGGGAAACTTATTTTCACATAAGAATGTTCTACTTCTTCACAGTGCTGTATGTATGCAACAAAGACTCCAGATGTTTCAATAAAAATAGTTTATGCTAATATCTGTGTTCTCTGTGTATCTGATGTACTAGGATGTATTTTTTGAACCCTTGCTATATTTAGGCTAGACAAATACACTCTAAATGCTGCATGCATTAAAACCAATGCAACCTAAATCCGACGAGCCAATCGAGAAAGAAATGTCCGAACCTAATAAAAGATTCCAGAAACACGCACTAAAATAATTTGCTACTTGGGGCAGTAAAAATAGAGTTTTAATAGCACTGGCTATCTATCTGGCTTGTCTACTCGCCACCACACTACAATATTTGTATCCATTGCTTGTTATTGTAATTTTGTAGCGCTTGAGTGTCTTTCTGGGAGCAGCAATGATCCTAGTTATCAACTACGTTTCTTAAGCCTGAGGTAATGATCCCAGTAATCAATCACTTTATTTAAGCCTGAGGTATACAAAAAGGAAAATTTTCTCTACAAGAGGCACCAACCTGCCTGAAAATCTCAACTACGCGGTGGACGTCTTTCCTTTCTCGAGCTCGGGACCGGTACTATCTGGCTGTACACGGTGTTAGCAATATGTTCCAGGTTCGATAAGATGCAGCAGGCGACGACACATGCATCATCCATTCACTCCTTCTCAAGGAACATCACCAGGGGGCTCGTTTCCTGGGCTCAGTGTACGGGAAACAAGCTTCTGGACAACGGTATGCCAATGGGTGTTTCAACAGTCATAAGAATTTCAAACGTTGTTTTATCAAGTGCTCAGTTATCACTTGAAAAGGTGGTTTGTGGTTGGATGAAATATGTCGACAAAGGAAGAGCATTTGTTTTTCTCCGGAACGTGTAGCTAAAAACCTGTCTTCAATAATACTGCCAGAAGCCCTTACAAAAATGATCAATGAGTTTCAATTGAGCTTCTAATATATTCCTATAGAAAACATAAGTAAACCAATAGAAACTTATTAATAATTTTTGTAAGAGAGGTCCTGTTCAAAGTCAAAGCCTCTGTCTGTGAGCACCGCGGTCTTTCTCACCCTTACTATTCGCTGTGGAACTGAGGCATCTCGGCTCAATTCAGCTCAGTGCTCTAAAGCCATCGTGAGCTTGTAGGTTTCCAGCGCAACTACTAAATGCAGTTCTGAGTAGCATCTGTAACAATGTGAGATGATTTTGCCACGTATATGAGTGAACGATCCTTCACAGTTCTCGAATATTCACGTTTCTTTTTAGTTCAAAAAATTAAAATCATTTGGGGCAAGATTGAACGTGGATTTTCCAGAAGTAGAGTAGCGTTCGTCCATGCACGCGGCAATATTTTATTGATCTTGGGTCAGTTAATTGTTTTACCGTGTTTATATTGCTTTTTTTAACCATAACTGGCTGATACCAAAGGTGTACTGAGACACACTTCATTAGGAACAAAGAACCTCTAGTAGTTTGTGATTTAACATAGCATGACACAACGACGGGAACTTTGGTGGTTTCTGTGCCGCAACCTACGGTTTCACAGGCTTGAAAAATTCACCAGATATTCTGAACTTTCCTAACAGTTAATGCCCAAAACGACATCAATGTCTTACTGGTTCGGTGTTTTAGCAAACGAGACCAACGATAAAGCGCTCAGCCGCATAGAGGATCGAGGTAATGTTTCCAAACACCACTCCTTTGGCGTCTGTTAGTGCTGACATGGTTGCATCTGAACGGTCCAACGTTTGTGAGTGAGTATCTCAAAATATGTTTCCGGAAGAATGGCTCCTTATGTTTGTTCTTAACCCTGCTATAACGTCCTGCTTTCAAAGGGTGCAGCCGAGCATCCGGAACAGATAATACACCCGAAGCTAGATGGCTGCATTGGATGACTCATTCACAGATAGCCAGATTATTGGTGTCGTACAAAACAATGTCATATTAAATGATTATCTGTAGTCCTGGTGAACTTTCATTGGTCTGGAAGTTCAAGACTCTGCTAGGGTAGCTGCGGGCAACATTTGTTGTAACTACAAGAAGTCTAAAGCAGCCTCATCACAAGATGCGGAGCAACAGAAGGTTAGCTGGATATTAGATGTCCAGCCAAGGTGCAGGCTTTGCCTGAAATGTTTGACTTGGCCGCAGTAAGGTGCCGGTTGCAGGAATATTCGACCAGAAGTTTCCATTGTTAGTGTGAATGCTGTATGGTGGCTCGTAGACCTGGAATCAGGATCACATATGCGTATCCCCGAGGCGTCCTAGCTCATCAGGCTACCTAGGATTCCGTTTCATGACTCGCGAAAGCATGCATATACTCCGTTTAGCCATAATTCGGCTGGATGTTGGAAGTCACACGCTCCTTGAATGAGTCGCGCATCTCTCACCAATTGATCAAATCTCCGACTGCACACCCACGCAGGGAAAACGTTTCCACGTGGCGGAAAGTAGACATGTTTTGTAACCAAATACATAACACTCACGGCATTCTCAGCTAGGCGTGACCTGTGCACTGGCAAAATACATCGCATTATTTTAAGCGACTTTTACGGATTTGTTGTCAGACCTTGAGGTGCTTTATATACCTGATTTGGTTAAGAAGGCTGGCGAGTGAACCTGTCGCCGCAGCTTTCTGTTCCAGCCGCGAGGTGCCATCGATTTTGCAGGAGTCGCCAATTGTGTCGACATTCCTGCAATGGATAAGACGAAGTCGCCGCTGACACTAAAGCTGCTATAACTACGGCTCAACTGAAGTTCCTGATGCGGGCAACAGTTTTACAGCAGATTCTGGTGGTGACAGGCAGTGTTGCAGAATGGGCACCCCCCCCCCCCCCTCCATCTAGCTCAATCCCAGATAGTTGGATTTTTCAATTCTACCGTAGAATACCGCGTATCCACCCACAGTACACTAAGCACCCATTCCCAAATTTGAAAGTTCCAGTTCCAGCTCGGAGCACCAGCTCGGAGCACGTGGAGCGAAAGCTCGAACTGCAGAACCCACGATCCTGGGTTCAACCCCACCCCTGCCCGTTTCGGTCGGGGTGAGCATCGTACCGGCGTGCGGTCGTGTGTCACAACTGCGTGACGCACGTTAAAGACTCCAGGCTAGCGGTTCTACTGCACTGGCTAAATTTCCCAACTACAGCTGGGAGACTCGTCGCCGTTTGAGGCAGACCAAGTTCTAGGCTGTATAAGCATTCACTCAACCCAATTTTTTAGGCATTCACGACAATTTTGTGCAAGCATGAAGTGAGCGTGAGCGTCTGCATCTTTGTTTATTCAAGTGTGACTTAATAATCAAACATGCAACATTGTGGGTGTGTATTTTGTTTCTGCATAAAATATTGCGAACTTTTCCTTAATGGTAGGATGGCTTGCCCGGCAAGTCGTTGTCAAGTAGAATTCTCTCGGAACGGTCTTTCTTTATATATAACGTCAGTTGCACAAATTATTTCATCCTAAGTAACTACCTGGTGCATATTGGTTTCTGCAAAAATGTGGGATTAAAGAAATTCGTGCGTATCATAATATTGCATGCTATTTTTTTTTCATCGTATCTCTTATTTTATGTTACAGCCGCACATACCAATTAAACCTGGAACGCAAGTTGTAATCCAAAGACTTTGTGTCTCCTAAAATGTTATACTTCATGGATCTTGACATAAAATATTTGTCCGTGTCAAACTCCTTCCGAATTTTCGTTGCTCAGGTATTGGGGGTTGTGCTCAAGCAATTTGATATGCTGAACACAAATATTTACAAAGAACATGTACAAAGTTGTGTTTTTGTTATTTATTAATTTTTGACAGGTGTCAATTATTCATTTTTGTTCACTAAATTGCATGATTAGACTACGACTTAGTGGTGTAAGCGCAAGTTCGTTTACCTACAATATTTAAATGACTTCCTTTCTAACCGCTGGTAGCCTAATCTGGATATCCACGTGATATTGGGGGGGGGGGGGGGGGGGGCAACTTATGTAAATGCTATACAATTCTTTAAGACTTGTTTTGTGAGATATGAAAGCTTGGGGAGCTTAATTTCTTCAAGCGGGGAACGTTGCTTCCGTGCACGCACGCGCATGCACGCCTATAAAATACATTTTTAATTACTCAAGTGCTGAATATTACCCTTTCCCCCTGTTATTTACTCGTATAAATGAGTGAATATATAGTTGCTAAAAAAAGAGCACGCATAGTAAGTAACCGGGATGTGCACAGCGAGAGCTGTACCGGTGAATAAATTATAACATATAGGAATCATCACTAATCGCTAACTACTAATGGGGCTAGTTAGAAACCCCCATTTCCCACGGATGAGGCGATTTCGGGTGCAGCCAGTGGGCCCTCTTCAACGACGAACGGGGTGTCAAGAATTTGTTATCACCAATACCTTTGAATGTAATTTAGAGACTTATAATCTGCAATGATTCCACGATAATCAAAATTCGAATTAACTTTCATATGCTACAAAATAAAGATAGCAGTACTTAAAACCAATTTCGAACAAGTTCGGCATTGTTTCGGGAGTACTCGAGCACGACGATCTGCATGTGTACTTTTTTTTTCTTACAAAACTCCGGTCTAGAAGTTAAGCAATCATGTATACAGGCGAATTGTGATATTTCCCAGCAGGCTTTCATTTTAATATTGGCTTCAGGATTAGCCACAGTATCTAAGACGGGCCCACTCGAAATAGCAACTTCTGTCCTTAGGCCTACAGTGCCTGTTTGCCTCCCTCATGAAACAACAAAACGCCGCGCGTATATCGGTGTCTGGCAGTCTTGATGGCAGCGGCCGAGGCGCGCTGGAAAGCCCTGCGCGTCACCCCGCCACGTTGCAGCGACCAGCGGCAAAAGACCACGCCAGGCCGTCGCGAATCGAGCCGGAACCATCAGCCCTTTTTCCTCCTTTTTTATCAATCGCAGACAATTAGCCGCACGAGCTAAAAGCACCATTGCGAAGCGGGAGTAGACTCAATTTCCCAGGAAATCTAAGAAGAAGTCACATGGCCCGCCCTTCCTCGAAGTCACACTGGAGACCCTCATCGAACCCATGTCCCCACGGGACCTATGCCTCACCAAACTTATGTACAGAGCGCGACACTAATAGCCTGAACCAGCGATCGCCGGTTTTTCCAGTTTTTCTCTTTGAAACCAAGGGATGTCATCCAAGTTATTTTTGCTACGGAAAGAGCTCATTTAGTTTTAGCGACTGACGGCTAAAGCGGGAGCAAAATTCGTCCGCAGTCAAATTTTTCAGTAATAAATCGGTGTTATAAATTATATTTCTTGGACAACTTCATATTTGTAAGAAATATTGGCTCCAGAAATCAGGAATGTTGCTTGTCTGAGTTGCTATAGCATTGGTCACGAGACTCACGACGCAGGTCCCTGTGAATACGACTACGAAAATTTTGAGTAAACACTTTAATTTATTAATTGTTTTCGACGCAATCACTGACATCAGCGCGACTGCAGCGAGCCTCGTCGAAATAGAGTGGTTGTTTCGTTCTGTGTAAGTGCGTATTATTCTGTTTGTGTAATCGTTTAATGTTTAAGATGTTTTACAACCTTCGTTTACCCTGTACCATCAAGGTCAGGAATAAACTTCAGTTGCAAGCCAGCCGTTGTCCTGTCATGTTCGTTCCCTCTTGGTCGTCCCTGTTTACTGAGGCCATTTTTCGTAGTTTTTAACTTTTACCATCTAGTTCAATTTATAACCCTACTTCATCTCAACTCAAGCAGATAATTGCTTCGTAGCTTAGACGCAAATGTGAATGTGTGCGTACTGCCGCCCCGCGTACGCACGGCACGGGTTTATCTGTTTGCTAGGACGACATCGAGGACGACGTCGTAGAAGACGACGTCAGAAATGACGTCTGGGACAATCTCTAGGACGACCTCTAGTGTGATCTCAAGGACGTCCTCTAGGGCGATCTCTCGAACTACACCGAGGACGCCATTTGGGACGACGTCCGGTGACTACGTCTTAGAAGACGACGTCAAAGACGACGTCTAAAACGACCTCCAGGACGACCTCTATGGAGATCTCAAGGACAACCTTTAGGACGACCCCCAGGACAGCTTCTAGGACGAAGTCGACGACGACGTCCGCTTAGGGCCGACCCACTAAAGGCGTATCCTTCGACGAACCTACGCGCGTTTCAACGGGCGTAATCACTGGATTCGGAGGGCGCTTTTTTCACAGAAGGGAAGAGGCGACGGTCGCCAAACCACACACGACGCTTTTCGTCGACGTCTCATCGGCGTTTGGTGCAGTGTAGCCCGACTCGCGCCTTTCATGAAAGGAGGAAAAATGTAGATCGGCTGCTATCTTGTTACGTTCCGTAAGGGGACAAAATAACTGAATGTTAATCAGCAACCAAAGCCTAATTTGCTAACACCTGTCTCATAAATGTCTGTTACAAACGTCAAGTTGCCAAAACCTCCAGGCAGGAGGACGGCCGCGATTTCTGCTCAAAACCCTTCTTTTTGTAATTTTTTCACATCGCCCGCAACACAGATGGTATTTTCTTCTGTCCCAGTCGTCCATGGCTCGTTTCAAGGAGATATAGCGATTTCGTACAGTTCGTCGATAAACCGGCGAACGCAACAAGCGAGCTCCCATTTCGGCGGCTGAATCAAGCCAGCCAGCCGGCCGCGTAGCTAGGCAAGCCGTTTTTCGAGCAACTTCCGGCTTTCAACTCGGGAGCTGATTGGCCTGCACCGCGCCGCACACTTCCGGATACGCCACGGGTATGTACGAATAAAAACTAATTTCGAGAAAGAGGCATCTAGAAGCCCAGCATATATTTTTGGTGAAACAGTTAATCTTATCTTTACTGCTATCGTGCTCTAAATTTCTGAAACTTGCATGAAACCCGCGTGGTTATACAAAACACTGTGGAAAAGGGGTTGCGTACCACACAAATGTATGTGGGCGCCTAATTACTTAATAACATGCGCTATTGTACAGTAAGACAATTACAGGAGAACGCTTAGGCTTTTCCTTTCAGAGTAAAAGCGATAGCTAAACATGCAGACTCTCGCTCATTTCAAAGCCGTGGAAGCGTGCCTTGCGTGACACAGTCATTAGCGTGTCTGGCTTCGCAATCGAAGGGTCGTGGGTTCGACGCCTAAAATCCTTCAAATTTTGCTTTAAGGCAAATTAATGCGGTGACTTAATTCGCAATACATGTCATGTTTTCTAATCAGTTTCATTCCACACTTCACGCCACGTTTTCCGTGAGTGTTTTGTGCTGTTTGAAACTCCCGAGCCAGGTCATGTTGAGTGACGTCATGACCCTATTGACCAACAAGATTCTTGCGGCACGCCAGCGACACCGACGCCAGCTTTTTTGCGGCACGAGCTCCTTAAAGCCATACCTTTAATGCAAACATTGAAAGAAACCGTTTTCAGTTCAAATAGTGGCTAACAAAAACTATATGGTATTTTTTTTTTATCAACTTGGAGATGGGTCTTAGCTACTATACTGTTTTTAGAGCCCAGCTCTTAGGCGCCCGTTTCTGGGTTGAGCGGCGTCGGCGTAACCGCGCGTTGCATTATGGTCAATTTTCCGCTAAAATTAACGTAAAAATTGGCCCGCTAATTTCCCCGCTAAATTTCCCCGCTAAATTTAGCGGAAAAGATTTTCGCTAAATTTCGCTCAGGAATTTTCCTTCTAAATTTAGCTCGGAAATTTTCCCGCTAAATTTAGCGGGGAAATATTTCCGCTGAATTCAGCGGGAAAATTAGCAGGAAAATGTTCCCGCCAAATTTACTGGGAAACATTTTCCGCTAAACTTAGCGGGGTAATTTTTGCGCTAAATTTAGTACTAAATTTGTCCGAAATATTTTCCGCTAAATTTAGCGGGGAAATTTCTTCCTATATTTAGCGGCTTAAGTTTCCCCGCTGAATTCAGTGGGGAAATTGACTTCACGACACCTGAACACCATTTCAATTTCCCCACTACATTTAGCGGAAAAAGTTTAGCTAAATTTCCCCGCTAAATTTAGAGTGAAAACTTCCTCGCTGAATTTAGCCCGGAAATTATCGCTAAATTTCCCGCTGAATTTAGCGGGAATATTTCCTCACTAGATTTAGCGGAGAATGTTTCGCTAAGTTTAATGGGAAATTTATCGAAAAATTCCCTCTAAATGGGAGTGCAGAAGGCGAGGAGGAGGGGAGGGGGAGGGCGAGCATACCCTCCCCCGTACCCTCACTTCCTCCTCCTCAAGAGCTCCGCTCTAATTCGGCATCACAGAAAATTCTAAACATCGTTAATTTTTTTCTGACAAAACTAGTATTGAAAACGCACGTGTTAAATTTTTAAAATCCAGTTTTGTCGCGTTTTAATTAAATCACAAAATGTACACTTCATGAGAAACGGCCTTATTGGGAACCGTAAAACACGAAGTGGGCATCGGTGCCCACAACTTTCGAAATAGCCAAATGTTCAATCGACCTCGACTCTTCAAGATATATATAAAAATTATAGAAAAGTACTTTTTTCTGTTGCTGAGAAATCTCCCCGACCATGCCTCCAGGCGCCCACCGTGTTAGCGACGCACGCCGGCGTTCCCAACGAGGTGTGAACGATGTGGGACGCCGCCGCTAGGTCTTCAACTCTCCGCTAAAAACATTTTTAATTCATTTGAAGTGGGCGCTATCCTGACATCCACGTATCCGCATCCTCTTTAACTTCGGCAATGATACTAGCGTCTTAATTTCACTCTACTCCGGAGGTAACTGCCGAACAGCGCAGGCCTTCATCGTCTGCTTCCCGAGTTTGGGAATACACACTGCGCGTTGGCCTCCCTTTGTCGTACGTCGAGATACACAAACAATTTAGACCGTTTAGCTCTCCACCGATGCAAAATAATCTATAGGAGCAAATTTCACCAGTGCATCGGTGCAAAATGATGCAGTGATGCAAAAGTTGGCCGTCGCACTGCACATTTTAATATTAGCTGTACAGAATGTCTGTGCTTATAATTTCGGTATACAGACATACAGCTAAACTCTAGTGTCTTTCAATATTAAATGTCGCTTCTTTTTTTCACTAAAGATTTATTTAAACACTAAATAATAATTAAAAAAAGAAAGCCGTTTACAACTCCCTGTAACGCCGAATTAGAGCGCAGCTCTTGAGGAGGAGGGAAGGCACGGGGGGAGGGGTCACGAGACGTCGGGGGGAGGGGGGCGGTCACTTGACCGCCCGAGGTCACGTGACCTGGGGGTTGTTAGCCTAAGGACGGTGCCTCCCACCAGGGATGGGTGGGTGGGGTACGACGGGTTTTGGATACTGTACATATGTAAATGATTATTTTATTGTATATATATATATATATATATATATTGCCGCGCGCGCAACTTGCCAGGTAGGCAGCGCGCGCGTGGCCGAACGGTTATCGCGCTTGTCTCCCACGCGAAAAGCCAGGGTTCGATTCTTGGCCGCGGCTACACATTTTTGTTGACACTGTAATCTGACGTTCTCGTAAATTCGAGAACCGTCTTGCTGATTCGAGGTTAGAATGTTCTAAGCACCGGACCTTCTACGCCGAATGCTCCAGAAGCCCACGCGTGTACAAAAGCGGCTCCGCGTGGCAAGCTGGAGTCAGTCTCGCCCCAGCGTTCGACTCTGCTCTACGCCGACTTCGACGCCCGCGACGCTCGGTTATTATTTTTTGTACCCTTTTATATTTGGCACAAGTTCGCCACATTAAACGTTTCTTTCTTCCTGTTTATTTATTGTTCTTTTGGTCACCACCTGTGACATTTGGTGGAGGTGCGGGGTACCGCATGTCCGTGCAGCGCACCCCTCCGAGTTCCCGCAGTACGAGTCCGAACCCAAGCTCCCGAGGACCCAACGAAGACACCACCGAGACCCGAGTGAGCCGCCGCATCCAGGACCTAGACCCGGAATACGGACTGCTGCCAATCAAGACCAAGGAAACAAGGAGGACGACGATGGCCAACCAGTCGGAGACCCCGGCCGCTCCTGCCGTCGTTTACCTGCCCGTCGTACCGCGGACGGCTACTCCATTCGACGGCGAGCAGTACGAAGACGTCGAAGACTGGATTGACCAGTATGAACGCGTTGCCCGCCACAATGGACCTCTTGGCGAATATGTGCTGCCACCTAGACACGCGAATTGGTTCGAGACTAGGTGATTCGAAAACAACGCGCGCCCAAGGCCTCTCCCACCCGTTCCACACCCAAAACGTCCGCTACATCCTGTTCACCCATTGAGGCGATGTGACCTAGATACGGCTCCCCCAAGCTCACCTTTGTCCCCATCGTGCGTAATCTTCCGCCCCGAGGTCGACACAACGAAACCGCTCAAAGGCGAGAAATGCAAGATGGCGGATTGTTTGTAACTAGATACTCTTGAACCCAGGCGCATGAAATACTCCGCGCATGCGCACCGCGTATTTCTACAAAAGGTCCATTGCTGGACCGACGAGCAGCGCCTGCACAATGCCTATTTTTCGCTTGAGGGGACCGCCAAGCACTGGTACGAGAATCATGAGTCCTCTTTGACGTCATGGACATTTTCAAGGCCGAACTCAAGGCTCAATTCATCAACCACCACCGCCGAGAGAGAGCCGAGGACCTACTGCGAACCAGAACCCAGGGCCCCAACGAGAGTGTCACCGGCTTCGTAGAGGACGTTCTGCGCCTGAGCGCCCGCGCCGACCCTCGGGCTACAGAAGAGAAGAAGCTACGAATCCTCATGCGGGGCATGAGAGAAAACATCTTTGGTGGCCTTGTCCGCAGCCCTCCGACAACTGTCGAAGATTTTGTCGCCGAGGCAACGAACATCGAGCGTGCCCTGCAAGCCCGAGCCAGCCACTACAACCGACTCGCCGACACGCCTGTTGCTTCGACGCTGGCATCTTCCCGATTCGACGAGGGCCTCATCCGCGCTGACAACCTTCGTGAAATTGTCCGGGACATCGTCCGGGAAGAGCTCCGGAAAATTCTACCCGACACTGATCGCCCCGCCTCGATCTCCATCGCCGAGGTCGTGCGGGAAGAAGTGCAGAGAGCTATCCAACCAGAGGCTCCCGTCGCCGTGGCAGCCACCGAGGAGCCCACGTTGACTTACACCGCAGTGGCCCGACGGCTACCGCCTCCCCCTCGCACCTACGTCGCGCCGCCCCGACGTCAATCTCCTGCGCCGCAACACGACAGACGCTACGACGACCCAGTGCAGTACGCCCGCCCGGAGCCTCGCGCACCCCGGAAAAGCGACGTGTGGCGAACGTCCGACCGACGCCCTCTGTGCTTCCATTGCGGGGAAGCAGACCATACCTACCGCCGATGCCCATACCGACGACTTGGGCTGCGCGGGTTCCACCCGAACGACCCGCGCCCCCTGTTATGGTGAACGACCTCGGGAGATCGACGAGTACTTGCGACGACCTCAGTCCCCCGAGCCTGCGTCCCGCCGAGATTTCCGGTCGCCTTCGCCACGACGTCCAGCATCGCCGATGCACCGACCCCGACGTGAAAGCCTGTCGCCCCTCGCTCCTCGCCGGGGAAACTAGGCGCGGCAACCCCTGGAGGTGGAGTTGCCGAAGACGACCGACGCCAAGATCCTCCACGAACGTCGGAGGGCCCCCACTCGAACGCTACCAAAGACCGAAACGACGCCCCTGCAACGGTGTCCAATAACCTAAACGTCGTCATCGACGGCCACGACCCATCAGCACTCGTGGACACCGGAGCAGACTACTCAGTCTTGAGTGGGAGGCTCTCCCGCCGCCTTCGAAAAGTCATGACGCCGTGGGATGGACCACAAATAAGAACCGCCGGAGGACACCTCTTCACACCAGTCGGGAGATTCACTGCTCGCGTCGAGATCCACGGTGAGACGTGCCCTGTCAAGTTCGTCGTTCTGCAAGACTGTTCGAGGGACGTTATCCTCGGGATGGACCTTCTCTGCGAGTATGGCGCCGTCATCGACCTCGGGGCAAACCAGTTGACGCTGCGAAAGCCTGTTCTGCCACCGGTGGATGCCAACACGACGTCATCCGCGATTCGAGTTATAGCCGACCATGTGAATCTGCCTCCGCGGTCAAGTGTTTTCGTCACCGTCGTAACCGACGCAGTCATGCACGGTGAAGCTCTTCTGGAAGGCAGCGTCCAACTGCTTCTTGAGAAAGGAATTGGCGTCGCACGAGGCGTAACGGATCTTCAAGAAGGACGTACAACTGCTCTCGTCACAAACTTTCGAGAGGAGCCGCAGCACCTAACGAAGGGTACCACCGTGGGCTACGTCGAGGAGCTTCAGGCGCCAGCCGTGGTCACCGCAATCTCCGAAGAAACCTCGTCGTCACAGCAGGAGAGCACGACACCGCCGCCGCTCGACATCGACCCCGAGCTCCCAGCTCCGAAGCGCCGGCCACTGGTTGATCTCCTCGCCGAATACAGTGACTGTTTTGCCACGACATCGAAAGTTCGTCAAACACCAATGGCGAAACATCGCATTATTACCGACGACGACGCACTCCCTGTCCACCAGTCGCCGTATCGAGTCTCCTTAAAGGAAAGGAAAGTGATTCAAGATCAAGTCCAGGAGATGCTCGACGACGACATCATTCAACCCTCAAGAAGTCCATGGGCGTCCCCGGTCGTACTTGTAAAGAAGAAGGACGGAACCCTGCGGTTCTGCGTGGACTATCGTCGACTGAACGCTGTGACGAAGAAGGACGTCTATCCGCTCCCCCGCATCGACGATACGTTAGACCGATTGCGCCACTCCCGATATTTTTCGTCGATGGACTTGAAGAGTGGTTACTGGCAGATTGAAGTCGACGAACGTGACCGGGAGAAAACTGCCTTCGTCACTCCCGACGGACTGTACGAATTCAAAGTGATGCCGTTCGGACTTTGTACAGCACCAGCCACCTTCCAGCGCGTCATGGACACCGTGCTGGCAGGTCTGAAATGGCAGAGCTGCCTCGTCTACCTGGACGATGTCGTGGTATTCTCACGAGATTTCGACGAACACCTCAGACGACTTCGAGCCGTGCTTCAAGCCATCAAGACCGCCGGCCTGTCACTCAAGCCAACAAAGTGTCGGTTCGCCTATGGGGAACTAAAGTTCCTTGGCCACGTCGTGAACAACAAAGGCGTTCTACCTGACCCCGAGAAGACCCGCGCCGTAGCTGCATTTACGCCGCCGGCTGACAAGAAGGCTGTGAGAAGATTTCTCGGACTCTGTGCCTACTACAGGCGCTTTGTTCGAGACTTCGCCAAGCTGTCCGCACCGCTGACGAACCTCACGAAGGACGCCGTAAAGTTCGAGTGGACAGAAGAACACCAGAGGTCATTCGACGAGCTCAAACGAAGACTCCAGACGCCCCCGGTTCTTGGCTATTTCGACCAGTTTGCTGAAACCGAGATCCACACTGACGCCAGTAACACCGGGCTGGGTGCGGTACTAGTCCAAATGCAGGACGGCGCAGAGCGAGTCATCGCATACGCAAGTAGGACGCTGTCTAACGCGGAGAGGAACTATTCAACTACTGAAAAGGAGTGCCTCGCTGTCGTCTGGGCAATAACAAAGTTTCGCCCATATTTGTATGGAAGTCCTTTTCGCGTGGTCACAGACCACCACTCGCTCTGCTGGCTGGCGAATCTGAAGGACCCCTCTGGACGCCTCGCCCGGTGGAGCCTACGACTGCAGGAGTTCGACATGACCGTGGTGTACAAGTCCGGCCGGAAGCACAATGACGCCGACTGCCTGTCAAGGGCCCCAGTCGAGGCCGCTTCTGCCTGCACCAAAGAGGACGACGATGAGTGTTTCCTTGGCGCTCTGGATGTCAGCGACATGGCAGCACTTCAACGAGATGACCCTGAGCTGCGAGCACTCATCGAGCACCTAGAGGGGCAAGGAAGTGCCGTTCCCCGCAGTTTTGTACGAACACTGCCAACCTTCTCCCTCAGACGAGGTGTGCTCTACAAGGAGAACTTCAGCGACAACAACACGGCGTGGCTGTTGGTGGTCCCTCCCAGTCTTCGAGAAGAAGTTTTTCAAGCCTGCCACGATGACCCGACGGCGGGACACCTTGGCTACAGCAGAACTCTCGCCAGGATACGCGAAAAATACTACTGGCCCAAGCTCGCGAAGACAGTGCACCACTACACCCGATCTTGCCACGAGTGTTAACGACGAAAAAAACCACCGACGAGACCGGCAGGACTTCTTCAGCCTATTGCGCCGCCATCTGCCCCGTTCCAGCAAATTGGAATGGACTTACTTGGGCCATTCCCACCATCGACGCAAGGGAACCGATGGATAATCGTCGCAACCTATTATCTCACACGGTACGCCGAGACAAAAGCCCTTCCATCAGGAACGGCTGTTGAAGTCGCCAAGTTTTTCATCGAGTCCATTGTCCTCCGGCACGGCGCCCCCGAAGTCTTGATCTCAGACCGTGGATCCTCGTTCATGGCCCAGCTGACACAGGAAGTCCTTTGTCTCAGCCACACCAGCCATCGTCGCACCACGGCGTACCACCCGCAGACCAACGGGCTGACAGAAAGACTCAACAAGACCATCGCCGACATGATCTCCATGTACGTCGACGTGGAGCACAGAACATGGGACGAGGTGTTGCCGTACGTCACATTTGCCTACAACACGGCCGTGCAAGAGACGACCGGGGTGACACCCTTTCAACTGGTGCATGGCAGGAAAGTAACGACCATGCTCGACGCGATGCTACCCCACGAACCAGCTGACGATGGAAGCCCCGACGCCCAAGTGGTAGCTCAACGAGCCGAAGAAGTTCGCCAGCTCGCCCGACTCCGAATTGAAGATCAACAACGTGTCGACGCTACCCGGTACAACCTTCGTCGTCGGGACGTCCACTTCAAGCCTGGAGACCGTGTGTGGGTTTGGACCCCGATACGACGACGCGGTCTCAGCGAAAACCTCCTAAAACGGTACTTTGGACCCTACAAGGTACTTCGTCGACTTGGAGATCTGAACTACGAGGTGATGCCCGACGGAACACGGACTTCATCACGCCGCCCTCCACGACCAGAAGTCGTCCACTTCGTACGCATGAAGCCATACTACGCTCGATAGGACTGTGGACATTATGTGTTTTAAATGACTCTTTAGCATACCGTTCTTTTTGCTCGCTTTGTTTTGTTCTGCATCGGGGCGATGCACTTTTTAAAGGGGCGAGTAATGCCGCGCGCGCAACTTCCCAAGTAGGCAGCGCGCGCGTGGCCGAACGGTTATCGCGCTTGTCTCCCACGCGAAAAGCCAGGGTTCGATTCCTGGCCGCGGCTACACATTTTTGTTGACACTGTAATCTGACGTTCTGGTAAATTCGAGAATCGTCTTGCTGATTCGAGGTTAGAATGTTCTAGGCACCGGACCTTCTACGCCGAATGCTCCAAAAGCCCACGCGTGTACAAAAGCGGCTCCGCGTGGCAAGCTGGAGTCAGTCTCGCCCCAGCGTTCGACTCTGCTCTACGCCGACTTCGACGCCCGCGACGCTCTGTTATTATTTTCTGTACCCTTTTATATTTGGCACAAGTTCGCCACATTAAACGTTTCTTTCTTCCTGTTTATTTATTGTTCTTTTGGTCACCACCCGTGACAATATATATATGTATGTATGTGTATGTATATATGTTTTCGTGTATGCATGTGTATATATATAAATGTATATCTACATGTATATATATGTATATCTACATATATCTACAGGGTGTTTTTTTTAAGCTAACAGTATTTTTAAAAACAAACCATGAAAGCTAGGTTAATGCGGTCTGCGCAGGTGAGTTATAAGGCCAGGGGGACATAGTATAGGGGACTAATCGTAACGATCAGTCGGCTAATTAGTTAAAGTTCGTTAATTAACTTTTAATTAATGAAAATAGACATATAGTTCCAATTAGAAACTTGCTCAGCGTCATCGAAATTTACTAAATCAGTAATTTTCAGAAAGACTTTGAACGTGTGAGAAGCGTAGTAGTGCACGAAAGTTACCGCTCGTGGAGCAGGTACGTACAAGACTGGGACTAGATAAGCGAAGCGAAAATTGCGCGGGCGCTTATCGCAACCGCTAGCTTTGTACGTGCTCCACGAGTGCTAACTTTAGTTCACTACTACGCTTCTCACGCGCTCAAAGTCTTTCTGAAAATTACTGATTTAGTGGTTTTCGATGACGCTGAGCAAGTTTCCAATTGGAACTATATGTCTATTTTCATTAATTAAAAAGTTCATTAACATTTTTTAACTAATTAGCCGACTGATCGTTACGATTAGCGTCCTATAATATGTCGTCTGGCCGCATAACTCACCTGCACAGACCGCATTAATCTAGCTCTCATGTTTTTTGGTTTTTTTTAATTCTGTTAAGATTAAAAAAAAACACCCTGTATATATATGCATATGCATGTATATATATGTATACATTCTTTTTCTTTTTTTGTTTTGTCAAATTTATATGCTGCTTATAATTTCAATCAATGGTCTGGAGTAGTCGGCGCTGGTCCTGCAGTTGCTAAAATCTCCACTTTGAACGATTTATTTTAATAAATATTTATTTTCTCTCTCTCTCTCTCTCTCTCTCTCTCTCTCTCTCTCTCTCAATTTTCTGCCTCATCTACGTTTCGATGTTTCCTCTCTATTCCAGTCTCACGTTAATTCAACATGGTTAATATTCACCAGCTCCCATGAACCCTAACGATATTTTCTCCATGATTATCTCTGTGACGGGTGCCATTGCAAGAGGTGAGATTGCTTAAGTCTGTCTTTTCAAACCTTACATTTGCATACAGATTCGCCTTTCAAAGGCAGGAGTGACGTGTTTTAGTGCTCCCCCGGGGCTGGTACTCAAGGGCATTAACTTCCGAACGTGTAAAAAAGAACCGTGTTCTTTATCCCCTGTAATCGGACCTCCAATCGGAGGAAACTTAAACTCGGTCAGATTGTGGAGCTAGCGGCCAGCATAGAAGGCGAGAGTTTAGAGGGAAACTCCTATCAATTCCGAAAGTTTTGGAATTACGGGTGGCTATCATGTAGAAACTGCACACTGATACTTTAAGCCCATGTTTTTCCAAGAAAAAACTATCTTCTAAGTCCGGTCTAAAAACATGTTTCTTGTGTGCTTGGGGAACTGCTTACACGCTTTGGGTACCGGGGATATGTCAGAATGAAAAGGCGGAGAGCTTTCGAAGGAAAGGAGGTACGAAATAGTCCGCTACATTTTCATATATTTGTACCGAAAAGCTGGCTTTTGGCTTTTTACCCTCTTCCTTTTGACCCACTAAACCAATGGTTCTCAAATAGGGGTCCGCGAACCTGCTTTAAAAGTTGTGTTTTCTCAGATTGACAGGAGACGTTCCAATTTTCCGATGAGTTTTATCGTGTATATATCAATAACGCGAGTCTACTTCACACTAGCCCTTAATTAAATTCATTTTATTATATCATTATAATATTTAACCTCTACGTTCCCCCTCCACTCACCACAAACGGGGTCCTCCATCATCTCCGCCGATCCACAAGGAGTCCGTGAAACATCGATGATTGAGAACCACTGCACTAAACGATATTCGAATAGGTGAGGCTCAATTGAAAATTATTTTTCCCTGCCCAAAATTCATGAATAGTGTACTCGCAACTTTCAGAACCTATAGACCTTCCCAGCTTCAGTCCCGAACAAAGCAATTTACAGCGCATATTTCTGGTTGTGACAGAGTACGTCAGTGTTGCCCGACTACGCTGGACCGTGGGTTTTTTCGTCAGTGTTCTGTGGCAGCCTGCATAGGAGCAATTCCGGACGCTGATGGCGGTTAAAGTAACGCATTTTATTGTATCTTTTGTGTTCTTTGACAAATAGAATTTCTCAATGTTTTTACGAAAGCATTGCACTATTTTTGGAAAGAAAAACAAACAAATGAAAGCTAGTTTTCTGAGTCTCTGCGCCAGAGAACAAATGCAATCGGAATGTTTTTTTTTTTCATTTTATGTTGACAATTTACTACGCCATACACTCAGCCCTGTCAATCTACAAAGGTCTTAATTGTCGGATATATTTTACCACATAGGATACCCGAAATGCATGGGTATTCCCGACATGAAATTCAACGAGTACCATCAATCGAACAGCTCATCGTACGTACCCCACGGTGCAGCGTTATCCGAACGTGATTTATTTGAAAAAAGATCTCAAATAACACAGCACAATGACAGGAGGTTGTACCGGGTGGCTGCGGCGATACGTTCTGGCCATGGAAATAAAGGCATCGGGGGTGGCAGCCGTCTGCCTCGACCAGGCCACACCCAGGTGCCGCTGCCTTCACCGAAGCGAGCGGCTGCACCGTCAACCGCTTGGGCTTTTCCCATTGCGAACGTGCGTCGAATGGCCCGCCGAGGGTCGCCTTGGCTCGTTGGCCTTCTCGCCTGAACCGCCGGCCACCGAACCTCCAAGACTCGCACGGCGGTTCAGGAGAGCAGGCCGTCCTCATCATGGATGCCGTCTTCATCACCACCGGGGCCGCCAGGGCTTTCGCAGCCCCAACGCACGGTGAACCCTACGGACACCGCCCTGGAGAGCTTGCCTCGACGTTTCTGCCAGCTGGATGGAGGACGGGCCCGGCGAGCAGCCCACTGAAGGCACTGGGGCCTCATCACCCGCAGCATCGGCTCGCAACTGGACCTCGGGCTCCATTTCAGCACTGTCGGCGCCTCTCCGTCATCTATACGTCGTCGTCCTCCACTTGTAGATATCATCTCATAATCATCATCCCTAGACGTGGCACCGCGGGCCTCCATGATACGGGCTGTCGCCTTTCAGCGGTACCACGGCTCTCCTGAGCCAATATTACTATTACTATTACTATTACTATTACTATATCCCATAGGCAGTGTCGACGAGTCACTTCACGACGATCAGACGGGATCCGGATTGTTTTGGGGCGCGTTTTGAAGAGAGCTGCTTTTTTTTTTTACAACACCAAAGCAAATGAACGAAAGGGTATAATCTGTTCCCATACCCCGGAACCTATCACCTATTTTTGACAAAAACCGGGAACATATACGGAAAATATTTTCGGAGTTTATCACGACGGAAATAAACCTCGAAGGACGTCCATCGGCCCACGTCGGGAGCTGCTTGACGTTCGCTCTTTTCTCTTATTTCTTGCGAAGGCCGATCAGGCTACGAGCCCTTATATTCCCTGGTTCTCACAGTGAAAGATAACACGGAAAGGGTAAGCATCATGAACAGGCAAATAAAGTAAGAACTTTAGAAAAAAAAAAGCCTACGAATTCCTAATGCACAATGCAGGTGGGGAGTCGCGCTGACTCGGTTTCCACAGCTCAGGCGGCTGGGATCATTTTCTGGCTTATAGGGGTCGCCCTAGTTGCTAGAGTGCGGCCGCCAGAGAGCTATTTTTTGCAAAGGTCTATGGGGGGGGGGGGGGGGGGGCACGCTGAAGACTGTCAAAATTGCTGTCATCTGGACGATTGTCGTAGAACAGCAGTACTAGGCAGGGTCTGCGAAGCCTGAGTAATTCTAGTTTTGCTTTATACAAGCAGTATAGGCCCGTAGCTCTCAAGTTTTGAGCAGCGCTCCAGGCGAGCAAAATAGAATATTTGGCTCGCATTTCGAACGTGCGTCATCACGCTTCCCCACTACAGTTTTTTCTACTCCGTTCCATTGTAAGTTCCAGCGTAGCAGAGGCTACAAGAGCGAGCTCCGAGCTTTCAGTGTCCCTGCCAAGCACGCGCGCTCGCGCAGTGCGAGCATCGTTCAGGGGAACATGCTTTAGCAAGTAGCTTCAGCTTCGCTATCACGTAAAGTGAAACATACCGGCTCACGGAAGCTATGAAAGAATGTAATAAAATAATAAAGCTGAATGGGACGCTGAGGCCACGAGCTGCATAATTTTTCTTTTTTTAGGCGTTCTGTTATCGCGCGTATAGAGAGTATTCACTGGCGGCCATAGCTGTGTGCTCGGCTGCGGAGCGCGTGCTGAACGCGAGCTTCCACAGTTCTTTCGCCACGTGCATTCCGCACCACCAAGATTGCCGGTCTTGGCAGCCTATTAATGCGAGCTCGTTCTGAGCATGCGCTCTAAACAGTGACCTCAAATATGGCGGCCAGTGAATACTCCCTATACAGATGCTGACAGATGCTTGCATTCGAACGAGGCACGTGCAAAATCGAACCTTACAGCGCCGCCTGGATGGTGCTGCCAGCATAACGTGATCGCGTCTTGCGGATGCGCTCGCGCCCCCTGCCCGAGAGCAATGGGTCTATTAGAGCCTTACTTTTTTTTTTCACGCCAGGAAGATATAGGCAGCCCCTTTATTTGAAGCCGATCATCGAGGAGCTAAGGAGCGTGATTGTCACACCACGGTACCACCATAGCTGAAATTTGTTGCGAATAGCCGAAACATCGGTGCCACGTACCGTACCACAGTTTCTCGGTAACAATAAAGGCCACACAGATCGGCGTCGCATCTAGAGGTCAAATTGTAAGCTTCTTCAAGATGGACGCCGTGGGACCTCAGCCTTAAACGGGTTTGAAATAGACAGCGTTTTTGTGGATGCGACAGTGGCGCGTCGAATAGAGAAAGAATCAATCACACGCGTCCAGTACCTCTGCTTCCTCTTCCAGACAATCACAATAGTCATATCTTGATTCGATTCGGTACGGTCGCATCCATCTATCCGTGGCCAAGGTGACCAAATATGCAATCGATTTTTTCAGTGATAGCGTTTTTTGGGCTCTTCCCACCATTGGAAATGATGTCCGTTGTTGATATTTTAGCTACAGTGGTAGCAGTAGTTGATGTAGTTGATGTTGTAGTTGGCGATGTAGGGCGTCCGTCGTCGATGTTACCGAATCCTCGAAAAATATCGCCCGCCGCCCGGGGGATTCGGACCATGGTCTGCTGCGTGGAATCTCCAGGCGTTACCACAGAGCTAAACCTCAGAATTTATTATTATTATTATTATTGAGCTACCCCACAGGGTTAAAAACACGCTTTAAAATTAGGGACTGCAGCGGAAACTACAAGCGCGAGCCAGCTTGCACTCCTGCCTCGAGAGTTGCAGTGGCAAGAGCGGGGGCCACCGCGTGAAGATTTTGCGCGTAGACGACACCGTAGCGCTGCTGTTCTGTGCCCTAGGAACTGTGGTAAGAGGCTTGAATAAAGAAGAACGAAGCGCCGGCGACACACGCGCTTCATGTCTAGAGCCCAGTGGACATGGCCAACGTTACTAAAGCAAGCTTGCTTCAGTAACGTTGGGCATGGCCTCGTCTCGTCCTTCCTAGATATTTCTACAGGAACGCGCCCCCGTTAGCCTCGTCGTCGGCGCTGCTCGGCGTGTACTACTGTGGTTCGACTGGAGCTTTTCGCGACGCAGAACAAGTGCTAATGTGAAACATTGTAGGTTTTCCTTTGCACTAATTCCTGCCTCTAGAGTGTGTGCTATTCTCTACGTTTAGTATTCGCGTGCTTTTGATGGAGATCATTTGATTAATATCGACCCCCCCCCCCCCCTTCTCAGTACTGACAGGACGTTCAGCAACGCTATCACTTGGGCTGCACGCTTAATAGCTACGAAAGAAACCACCCGATACTGATATAAGAAGGAAAAATAGACAAATAAATCTCAATAAATCTCTCACTTTTTTAATGCTGAGAGGAACAATAAACTGGTGTATTGTTTTTTGTCATCGTGTTGCTGATGCGGGGACCAGCGTTTGTAAGGTGCAAGGCGGAGCGGGTTTGGGAACGGCCAAGGTGCCACTGCAACTGGCAAACATATAACAAATTGTTTTTTGTGAAAGGCAGTCTATGAAGAAAAAATACCTCAATTGGGCGTACATGAAGCATTAAAATACGTTATGAACACAAACTTCAACAACCCCTAATATGAAAAAAAAATTCTCAACGCACTGCTTTATGACTTCTCAAAAGTTGTAATGCACTTCATCGACATACACAGCAAGCACATGACAGATATCCTGCAACATAGTACGCAAAAAGACTATAAAATAGTCGTAATATATTGCGGCATACAATCCTAACCTCTTCGCCATTGACGATGTGCACATAGTCCCGAAAGATAAGGCGCGGTTGAAAATGTCTGTCGCACACCGCTGATGTCTCGGCGAGGCGTTTATCTTCTGGATTAAGATTTTTTTCCCCACTGTAGTCTGCGCGACTCCTCCTTTGGCGCACGAAACAGCGACGGCTTACGATCGCTGGTGGCAGCCCTTGTTGGCCGAGTAGCCCGACTTGCATCCCGGCGCGAAGCAGTGTGTGCGTCCGTCTTTTTCCTTGCATTTATGACCGAGACGGCAACGGAACGGGGAAGACTCCCCACCACTACACCACAAAAAGATGTGCTACGGTGCTGCGTTCGGGAGAAGCGTGCCGCCTCAGCTTCGTCGTCTTCTTCGCTCATCGCACATTTTCCATCTGCCACAAATTATCCTAGGGGACTGAACTCCAGCGCCGCTCGCGGCATCTACGTTGACCGTCTTCACGCGGCCCATTGTAAGCGGGCGCCGCTCATGCCACTACACCCTCTAGAACACTGTACTCGTAGCTTTCAGCCAGGCTATGTTCAAACTTGCATTTTTAGCGCGAGCTCTCGTTCTGTGGAAGAACACCTCGAAGTAGCTGCCTCGTGATTTCTTGCTTGTGTGCATTTCTGCAGTGTCAGCTTAAAAAAAAAAAAAACACATACCCCCCCCCCCGTTTTTTTTTTTTTTTTGCCAGGCGATTTATTATGATGTTAGAAGACTACCCAATTAATATTTTGCATCAAAATTAACTGTTGGGCTATTTGGCTACACATACTAAAAATTCAAAAGCGCAAACACCAAGGAAAAGAAGAGGAGACAGGACAGAGCACTTAGGGCCCATTCACACTGGAAGCGGATCCGCGTTCGCAAAGCGGTTGCGAACGCGGTTGTATAAGGATTCAGTACATTTGCACGCGCATTTGATGACATCAAATGCGCGTGCAATTGTACTAGATCTTTATACAACCGCGTTCGCAACCGCTTCGCGAACGCGGATCCGCTTCCAGTGTGAATGGGGGGTTACTCCATCTGGAAGTTTATTGCATTCCCCGAGGAAGACATAAAAGAAGAATTAGCCATGTGAAGGTAAAAAATAAGAAGAAAAATTTATTGTTATAGATTATAGATGCATTAAAAAAATTTAAACTAAATCTGACTTCACCCCTTGACACTAGCGAAAAAAATTCTGAGGTATAAACAAAATCAGCAGGTCAACGATAAGGTTAGAAAACATTAAAGCGACCCGCGTTTTTCTTCTTCTTTTTTACCTTCACATGGCTAATTCTTCTTTTATGTTTTCCTCGGGGAATGCATTAAACTTCCAGTTGGAGTAAGCGCTCTGTCCTGTCCCCTCTTCTTTTCCTTGCTGTTTGCGCTTTTGAATTTTTACTAATATTTTGCTACAGTGTCACTTATATCTTTAATAAAGTAAAAAAAAAAAACGCACCTGCTCGAAACCAGAACAGAAACTGGACTGGAGAGGAAGAAGAATGGAATAGAAAGATACTGAAAAACACGTAACTGTGCAATTTAGCTTTTTTTTTTTTTTTTTGCAATCAAGACATCTTGCATGTCAATTGAGAAAAGACAACTTTGAGGCGTTCCTTCGGACACTTCCCCCACTACGTCATAGCGCAAAGAATATTTGTGTTTCACGAGTTTAGCGGCCCTGAGATCCCAGTAACGAAGGAAGAGCTGTGCCTCCTTGGACAAGCGCGATTATTCTGGGAGGTAACACGGGCGGAAGAAAAAGATCGGTGTTGTGCATCCTTTGCGTTCAAGGTGTATCGGATTGAATTAAAAGAGCTTTGAACCCGTTGGGCATCCGAATCGTGTTTAAGCCAGTGTGTACTTTGGCCAACGCGAGTTTAAGGCCGAAAGATGTTACCCCTGCTAAGTCACAGAGAGGGTTGGTATAGAAAGTGAAGGGTTCTAACTGCGATGCCACGTACGCCGGTGAAACCGGCAGACGAAGAAGCACATAAGGAACACAAGCAAGGGAGACGTGGCGAAGATCACGCAGGCCACGAGAAGCAACTGCCAGCGAGCCGACCACAGCTGGGAGACGGGAGATGTGTTTGACTTAAACAATGCCTTGACTTTGGCTCGCGAGTAGCGAAGGGGTCCGAGAAAGCGTGTGGAGTCCTGATTTACTTGCCATGACCCCAAGGCGTGTGATATTAATGGGGGCCCCTACCGGAGGTCTACAAAAATATTTTGAATCAGAAAAGTTGTTCGTGCCCCACGTAACCACCCGGTAAGTGTATAGTGAGGATGCCACCTCTATAGGTTGCTATACATCTATGTTGTTATTAGGTATTATTTTGTCAAGCCAAAGTAAACTTTTTTAGTATTTCTGGCTCGCCGCAAATGCGCGAGCCGTACAGTTATTATAATGTACGCTAGAGGTTCAACTGGCGGCAGTGTCTATTGGACTTCCGGTTTTAAATTGAAGCAGACAATAACCTGTTAAATGTTATGCTGCTCCTGCGCATTCCTATGGGTAAGCTGCGCGTGCGTTTTGTCTCTTGGACTGAAAATAACGGGGATTATATTTTACCTGCGTCGCAGCGAACACTAGGTAACATTATTAACAGTTTAAAAAAGAAATAGCTTTAGTTAGAGTATATGTACGACCAGTGAGCGATATTTAAGTTCCCAGCTATTCCGGGCCCCCGATTTTTAGTCTTATGCAATTAGACACTACAAAGTCGAGAGGCCCAGATAGAATTCCCAATGCTTTCTTACTAATTTACGCTGAATGGTGTTCCAAGTTTTTTTGCGTGATTTATTCTTGCAGTATAAACAATTGTGACCGTGCCTCAAGATTGGAAAGTAGCCAAGGTTGTCTATATATAGAAAAGTGGAGAGAAAAAAAGTGTTTTCCATTACAGACCAGTGTCACTGTTGAGTACATGGAGCAAGGTTCTCCAACATTTGATACTTAAGCACGGCTTAACTTTCCTAGAATCTGAAACTTTCTTCGTATATTATCAACACGGGTCCGGAAGCGGCTTCTCGAAAATGACACAGCTACTTCATACGGTCCGCACTTTTCGTTCAGTAATTGATAACAATGGTCAAGTCGACACTGTTCTCTTAGATCTTGCGAAGGCGTTCGACAGGGTTTGTCATCGCAAGTTATTGCATAAATGAAGCAAGACTTAGGCAATGATCGCCTACTGAGGTGGATAGACTCGTACCTTACGAATCGTAAACAGTTTGTGTGTGTAGGCAATGCTGAATGAATAGAGTTACCTGTTCTTTCTGGACTGCCCAGGGCTTGGTACTCGGAGTGTTGCTCTTTTAAAGCGCAGCCTCTTAGGCGCCCGTTTCCGGCTTGAGCGGCATCGCCGTTGCCGTCGCCGTCGGCGTAACCGCGAGGTGCATGTTGGGTAAATTTCCCCGCTAAATCTAGCGGAAAATTGTCCCCGCTAAATCTAGCGAAGTATTTTCCCCGCTAAATTTAGCGGAAAATGTTCCCCGCTAAATCAAGCGGAAAATTTTCCCCGCTAAATCCAGCAGAAAATTTTCCCCGCTAAATTTAGCGGAAAATTTTTTTCCCACTAAATTTAGCGAAAACATTTCTCGCTATATCTAGCGGAAAATTTTCCCCGCTAAAATTAGCGGAAAATTTTCTCCGCCCCCACCCCTCGGGGTCACGTGACCCCAGGCCACGTGACCCCCCCCCTCTCTCTCCCGAGGACACGTGACCCCCTCCCCTCACCCCCGTTCCTTCCCCTCCTCCTCAAGAGCTGCGCTCTAATTCGGCCTTACAGGGAGTTGTAAACGGCTTTCATTTTTCTTGCGTTTACTGAAATTGATCCTTGCCGAACATTTGCCGCCTGCTGTTTTGTGGCTGCCTCTCCGTTTTCGTTCAGCCGGGTTTTCCAGTGTTGCCCGTCTTTTTTTTTTTTGGTTTTTATCAATGAGCTGCGAGTTGATAAGCCCTCTATACAGTGTCGTTTTTTGTGCTCATGATTGTGTCTTGTTTTCAAATATATCTTGTGTATCTAACTAAAAATGCTTACAAGATAGTATTCAAATGATATTATAGTGGTGTCAAAAATGGCAAATGGATCTGAACGTCAAGTAATGTGTGCAGATGTCAGTTACACTGAAGAAGGTGCCACTCGTTGTTTTCTTTCTTATTCTAATCATTCGAGTGCCTCAGAAGTACCCAGGTAGCACCGAGTTCTGGGCCAAAATTTAGCTTTTGTCTGGGAGTTTAGGGCATTAAAAAGCCCGAAAAAGCCAAAGTAGAGCCAAACCTGACCTTCCTTGGCAAGAGTCTGGGTATTTTGGCTCTAATTCGCCAAAAAAGTGCCAAATTTAGGCTTCACTGCCTGGTAGTTCGGCTGTCATCTAGCATATTTGGCCCTAAATCGCCTAACAAATGCCAGAGTTAGGCTTACTGCCCCGTAGTTCGGCTGATATTTGGCATTTTTGGGCCAAAATTGCCAAACAAATGCCAAAGTTAGGCTTCACTTTTTGATAGTTCGGCTGTCATCTGGCACCTTTGGGCCAAAATCACCACAGATGTGCCAGAGTTAGGCTTAGTGGCTTGTAGTTCGGCTGACATCTGGCATCTTAGGGCCAAAATCGCCAAACAAGTGCCAAAGTTAGGCTTCACTTTCCTATAGTTCGGCAGTCATCTGGCACCTTTGGTTCAAAATTGCCACAGATGTGCCAGAGTTAGGCTTACTTCCTTGTAGTTCGGCTGAGATCTGGCATTTTTGGGACAAAATCATCAAACAAGTGCTAAAGTTAGGCTTCATTTTCTTATAGTTGGGCTCCCATCTGTCATCTTTGGGCCAAAAACCAGAGAAAAGCCAAACTTTGGCACGTCCCGAATACCGAAATTTGGCGTTGCTCTGGCAGTTATGGCTGAAGTATGGCACCAACTTTGGCGCTCCTCTGGCGGACCAGAGAAACGCCAAACCTTGGCATGTCCCGAATTCCCAGATTAGGATTTACTATGGCAGTTATGGCTCAAGTATGGTACTAACTTTGGTACTCCTCTGGCGTACCAGAGAAGAGCCAAACTTTGGCATGCCCTAGGATCGCCCAACTAAGGCTATAATTAGGCACCGTACTTTGGCACTGATGAGTGCCATGGTGCAAAAACCTAACTGCGCCAAAGTGGGCCCTTATGTTTGCCAGACCTTTGCCCAAGTTGGGCATTCCTCTGGCGTGCTACCTGGGTAGTTAATGATTTCAAATATTTGGGTGTTACTATCACGTCCATCTTAAGCTGGGCTACTCATGTTGAGCAGATTATCACAAAAGCGTCAAGTAAGCTGTGGTTCCTATGTGCGAAAATGCGCGACTGTTCTCCCTTGACAAAGCTGACGGCTTATAAGGCGCTGATTCTTTCTTTGCTGAAATATGTTGACATTATATGAGGCCCGCACTCGCAATTGCTCATTGACCAATTGAAAGATCTTAAAAAAATATGTTAGGTTTATTTTATAACTCATACGACAAAGATTCGCACGTGACACCGTTTTACACCGCCTCCGAAGTGTGTTTATATCATTTCCGAAGGAAAGTGAAGCGTTTGAAAATTTTGCATAATATAACTCAAAATAAAGGTGGCATAAATTTTGATAATTATTGGCAGTATAACGCGAGTCGGTATACTTTTTTCCTCGTTCTGTTTTTGAGTGGAATGAGTTGCCCCCAAGTGCGACGGCGATTGCCTCTACCGGTGTATTTGCAGGTGTAGTTGATGATTTTTTTTCTCTCACAAATGACAAAGTTTTATGTTAATTGTTGTTGTATTCATTCGACTGATTGATGCTTTTTTAATTATTATCATGCCTTGGCCCTCAAAATTTGGCCGACAGTAGTCTCTACGAAAAGTATAAATAAAATATCCACAGCAAATGTGTAAAGATAAGTGACGAATATAAGCAAGAATACAGGTCTAAAAGAAGGCAAGGCTTGTTCAGGTAGCAACAACCCACCGATAACACTAATACTAATAATCTGGGAAATAATCTGGAAGAGAAAACACTGCAAGGATACGCGCACAACAAAAGGTGCTCTTTTTTTATATTGTGTTGAATATATTGGGCGGTAAAAGTTTTTTTTTTACTTGTTTCAGCCTAATTTAAACGTTTTCGAGCATGCATATGTCGGTTTTGAACGCTAGAACAAACTTCCTCCAGACCTATACATCAGCAGCCTAGCGAATAAAACGAATGTTAAAGTGAAACATTCTTTGGCCAGGTGTTCGGCATTATGAGAAGCCGAGAAAAAAGCGTTGCCGCGAGGCTCGACACTGATTGGTTGCCGCGTGGGAGAGGGGAAGTGAGGTGCTCGACGCTGATTGGTTAACAGGGAGGTCGTGTGACCAGGGTGTTAGAAGAGGAGAAGTGAGGTAGGCGAGGAGGAGCTCGACCACCTGTGTGCGCCGAGGAAGAGGAGATCGAGAGTAAGGAATGCACTGGAAGATTACCAGGTTTATCGGCCCGATTAGCGGTAGTATCACTTTATTCTAGGAACTAGCAAGTATACGCACTACACGCCTTAAACTATCTGATGAAGTTCGCTTTGAACGGAGGCATCTGGACTCTGGAAACGTATCCCTAAAGGTTTGTGAGGCTAGGACGTTTCACATATGCAACCGAATTGCCTAGCAATTTGCCATACATTTTTATTAATTGCAAATAACTCTCATTAATTGAATTCAAATTATTCGTCTAGATGCACAAGTAGGTACTGACCTAACGTTAGTGCCTAGTTCTCAACGTGTCCCTCAGTTTTCGAGATGCTCTTCAATGTTTTGGCACGTACATCCCCTTGCAGAAAATTGGCGATGCTCTGTTCGCAGTACCAATGTCGTACATTGTACACACATAAATATACGTAGTTGCCATTTTAGCACCGTTTCTAATGCCATGGGTTTCAAAAGAAAACGACGTAACTAACTAATATTTTTGTCTACCTTACTGAGAAATGTTCCAAGCTATATAGTACGCACAAAGTATTAGTGATATGTTTCTATAATTTGTCGCAGGGTTAAAATGCACTCACGTTTTGCCTTATCAAGGCATCGCCGGAGACCAATTTCAAAGTTGCTTTCGTCTGCTTTCTTTTGCAACAGCAAACCGTTAGTGACGTGCCCCACCAAAATCGCCTCTTGGGGGGCTTTACTTTCCACGATTTGCCAAACCACGGGCATACGGGCATTGTGAGACTGTCAACTTCGACGCCGCCGATTGGCTCTATTGGGGCGAACCAAGGAGGTTAGGAGACATGAAGAGGACATCACGTCCTGTTTTAGAAGCCTAGTCGAACAAATCAATATAAACAAGGAGAATGTAAACATGAACAAATTTGGTAAACACGACGCGCGTCTCATGTAAAGAAAGTGAACATCTTTTTATTTGTTGACGTTGCGTTATCGCGTTTGTCTTGTACGATTACGAGCAGAGCGGGTAGGGCGGCGAATCGAAAGTGTGTGGCATCGTGCGCCGTCGTGATGGGGCTTTGCTGTGTGAGCGGCTGAAAAAGTGCACCGGTTGTTCCTCTGCGGCGATTTAAGGTACGTTTATACTTCAACGTAACGTCGACGGGCGCGGCGTAAAGCAGCGCACAGTGATACTGATTGGTCGCAGATATCGAGTTCCTGGCCGCCGGCCATTGAAAGGCGCGCGTTCTGCGCTAGGCTGCGTCGACTGCGCTCAACGTCGGAGTATAAACAGCCCTTTAGTATCCCCGGTAAGGCTCATCTGCGTCAAATTTCGAGTTTTGCAGTAGCGTGAAATGATGAGTGATCATTCGACGCTCACCGAACTGAGAAAGCGATGGGTTTCCCTAGACAATCAAGTTTGCAGACTGTGTGACTCTGTGCAGTTCAAAACAGCCAACAAGAACGTCTAGAGGAACTTTATAGCCGTATTCCTCCAGTTACAGTTAATACGTTGTCTTATTTTATTCCGGAATGCCTCCCCCTGCCCGGAGTTGAAAAAAAAAAAAAACACGCCTGGGACGTTCGGTGATGGCAACTGATTTAATTGCTACTCACAAAAGTACATCGGGAGCGAGCACGACATGCTCACGCTGCCCAGTCAGCACGACACATGTACAGTGCTAGAATTAAGATACACATGAAGAGAAAACGAAGAAAACTGAATTACAATTTTGAATAGAACCTGACGCGGAGGAAGCGCAGTCGTATGCCGGCTGAACGTCTAAAACTGAGCTAAATCGTCAGCGTACGCAAAGTTAAAAATTGAGTTACATATTTTACGCCAATCACAGTATTTTTATACAGTTCCAGGTTTGTTCCGCTCTCATTTAGGAACACCTATTCAGTTCAGTGGAACATAGGTGAGGTCATACGCAATCGGCGCTCGATGTTTTTGTATCAGTTGCGATGCGTAACATGTGCGAGAACCAGTCGAGGTACATGAAAAAATGCGTCGCGATCATCCCTGGCATGAGTGTTGAACAGCGCGCGCATCAACAGCCTTCCTCCGTTCCCCAAGAACATAGCGATGATCGTCGATAACCACGGAGTTTCCATCAAAGACTGTCTGAACATAACCGAACGCCACGCATGCTTGCACTGTCGTGTGCCGCTGTAAACACGTAAACCATAAACGACGCGAGCACCACGGGATGTCCATGGACAATTTTCTCTGGCATTTTAGACGAGAGAAGTGCGCGTGAACAGCTCTAATTGACGTTCACGCGCTTGTTTCGCAAAGCTTCAAAATCAATTTATTTTTTTCGTTCGGTCGTTTGGTGAGGCGCGCTACATTTTTTAGTTGAGCGTCGCACTGCACATTTAATATTAACCGAACGGTATCTCAATGCTTACAATTTTGGCGTCGTTTCATACAGCTAAAACCCAGTAATTCTCAATGTTAAATGTCGCTTCTTCTTTTACTGAGAAGCTTTAATTGAACACTAAATAATAAGAAAAAAGCTCCCTGTCACGAGGAAGCTCGCATGTCGAACGCATGAGCCTCCACGATTATCTCTCTGACTGGTGCCCTTGGCAAAGGTGAGCCGATTTGACTTTGTATTTTCAAACCTTACTATGGCGTAGCGATTCGCTTCTCCAAGGCAGGAGCGTTGTGTTTTAGTAGTGACTCAGGGCTGGTATTCGGGGGCGTCTAGTACATGGCATGTGAAAAAGAACCGTGTTTCTTGGTCAGCGTAAATGGACCACACATCGGAGGGAGCTGAGACAACGTCAGACTGTGGAGCTAGCGGTCGGCACGGAAAGCGAGAGTGTAAGAACGTGCTTTTAACTGGATAAAAAACTAAAAGGAAAGACACGTTATTTTTTGAGCCCACTTTTACCTAAGCACGATATTGTCAAAGGAAGAAATAATATTGCGGGCATCTTTAGGGCGTACTTTATCGAAGAAACTAGCAAGTAAGAAAGCAATATTCTTTTCTTGCTGCCAAGAGTTTTGTCGCCAAAAAAATGTCAGATGTGTTCACAATGTCACGTTTTGTATTGGAAACTCTAGGCTTAGATAGACATCGGCTCTTTATAAAAGTTTTGCATTTTCCTTCTAGTTTCTTTATCAAGAAAGACCTCATGTTCTCGGACGTTCGCGTTTTATCTCGTTCACTATATCGTCCCCTTCTCACAGAGTTTCAGCTTCCTGCGATGAGTTGTTTATTTACGCAGGTCTCAAAACACGGTTCTTTTGTCTCAAAAGACCCGGTACATTTACTGGCGTTGCCATAACTTTGGACAACTGCAAAACGAACAATATTTTCAAACCATTAACTATCGCAAGAAAAAAATATTGAGAGACTCGTGAATACTTCTCCTACATTTCGACGCTCAAATTCCAGCACTGGAAATAACACAATGAAGTGGCGGCGATTAAAAACATTGTGTCCGATTAATTTATTCTCTACCTGGAATTTATTGTTCCTAGTGGGGTGCACCCTTTTCGACAAGGGACGCACTGATAAGAAAGACCATGGGCCCCATGCTACACGGCGGGACCAAGCGGGGTCAAGAGACCAGGACAAAGCAGTCTGCTGGGATTGGTCAGAGCTGCGCAGCTGACCAATCACAGCAGACGGTGTTGTCCTGGTTCTTTGGCTCCGGTTGGTCTCGCAGTGCAGCATTGGGCCCCAGGGCAACTCATGGAGTCTAAATGCATACAGGGTAGAGCGGATATGCAGTACATTCTATAAACCAGAGAACGCAATGAGTATGGTAGTCGTTCTCGGGCCGCAGACTTTAAATTGCCTTTTACATTCACCGCGTTTCTAAGCGAGTTGTAATGTTCTAAAGTTACACAGAAAAAAAAATGTATTTTTCTTCTATTTTGCAAAAATAATGATTAAGCTTGAACATAATTTTCTAAAAATTAGGTACATTATTGTAGAGGACGGTTTTTAGGAGACATGGTTCTATTTGCAGGGCCATACATTTTTTTTATCGAAGATTGTTATTCATAGTGAGTTTGAGCATTGTTTTTACGAGCGAACGGCAGCATTGTGCTTTTGCGTTAGTGTTGCGTTTTACACACTGCGCGTGGCCAGAGCCCTAACTGCGGTTTTGGATTGGTGCAAGGCGAAGACACGGATGCGCAGCGTGGAGCACATAACGCTCACGCTAACGCCAGCGCAAAGCGCTTGCGTTTGCTTCCTACGCAATATTAAAACTCTCTATTTCGTTTGTAGGCATGACACATCGAACCTGTTTAGGCATAACTCAATGATTTTTGGTTTAAGTGCTTTCGCGAGTACTTCATTTTAAGATAACCACGAGATAGAGCGAAGCCTATGCTAGAATCACGAGCACGTTTCTTTAACCAAAGCTTTTATTTCACGAGCATGAGTGCACAATGGCCGTGATCACTGCGTAAAACCCAACGTTGATTAAAGCGTTGTGGTTTTTCTAGTTGCTTGTTCGCTTGCACCTATGAATGATACAACAGCTATGTTTTAAGGAAAAAAAGCGCTTTTTATTCCCTCAGAAGAGCAAATGATCTGCCACCAAAATTAGTCCCTTGGAGGAATAGCAAAGAAGGAGGCAACTTTCCGCCTCTCTCGTCACTCCGTCAAAGTTGGACCCCCAGGACTAACATTTGCACCCATGCATTCAGAACCGTGGGGACTAAAATTTAATTCTGCATAGTTTTCCCTACCCACTAAATGTTTAACCCTTACTGTTACTCCTCGTAGTCAAAAAGTGTTATCTTACACATTGCGCACAAACTGAAGATACAAGCCTCGTGAAGGTGTACTTCCAAGTGTAGTGCAACCTCAGAAACAGAACGTTGCAGTTCAAGCCAAGCGTAGCTATATTGCCTCGTAAATAGACATCACGTTCAATAATGACAGCAATCGAATTTCCTGAGAGGGAGAATCCAAAGTCGAATCCCGAAGGATGTACGTGCGTCGTCGATGACCTGAACACTGTGAAGTCCGTTGAAACCCGTTGTGGTCCAAGCACCATTTATTGGGGCACCGGGACCTTCTTGCCTGTTTGCGAGATATTTGCATTATTAGTAATACAGGCAGTGTGAAATAGCTAATTGCTCGACAAACTTATGAGAAGTAACACACACATAATAAAATAACAATCGGAAGCGCGCGACTAGACAGTGGCGCCACGGTGCGGCTCCCAGCAGAGTCGTTTGGCGGGAAACTCAGTTGGATCGACACGCCCCCTTTAGGTTTCGCACGCTTTCCATGGACCCTTTCCGAAAGTCAGTCTACCCACTCTGGGCAGAGCCAAAACCGATGCTCTAATGGTGGCACTACTCAGCTTCCTGACATAAAATAACTGCACGTCATCGAAAATATAAAGCAGGAAGGAGAAAGGATGTTGGTCCTTCACGTGACCTTCAATTTACGAAATTTAGGGTGCTTGATTTAGCCAAGCATGAGATCTATCGCCGCCGCTAGAGCGGCATTATGGGAGCGTTTTGGACTGCTACAAGGTGACTCTGACCTATGAAAAGGGTTTATTTTGCTGCGCAAGTCCTGCAGTGGTTCACATACCACATGCGATCTGTGGGCGCCGGATCAGCAGACAGTTATGTAGACCGCTCCCTGCGGATTCCGAACCCAGCGGGCGCGTGCTGAATCTCTGTTTTAAAGTGACTACAGGAGCTCCAACTTGCAACGCCAAAGTCTAGTGTACTCTCGGTTAAAAGTCCCTGGTCAAGCGGCCCCTGTCAAGTTCTACAAAACGCAAAAAATAAGCAGTCATGTAGACTTGGTGTTTTGCTTGCTTTTATAAAGTAACCACATTTTATTGAATGTCACGTAATCTATGCCACATAAAAAAATCATCAGCACCCATGGTGCCAAAAGAAGAGAGCATGGCGCGCGATCTGTATGTTCAAGAATGCGCTCAAACTAAAAATGCTTTTTGAGCCACGGAGAAAAGATACTCGTAGTAAACAGAGGTACTTCGACATACCTTTATCGTGTTCCCTTGAATTGTGACTTCAGAACAGATCAAGCGCAATGCTGGAGACACGCGAATCGAACCGAATCCTCCAATCCCGCCTCTAGAGAGACAATCAATTTGGGCTGACAAGATCAGTGACGTTGCGGGCACTTGTGTGGATATTCCTCACGTGCCGGAATGCCTATCGAGTGACGTACATGGCACGCAACACCAAGAAGCAACCAACCAGGGCTCTTTAGTTCTGTGCGCACGCGCTGTATTTTTTCTTTTCTTTTTTAACGACTCCAGTTTTGATGATAGTTTTTTCTTTTTTTTTAAATTCGCTGCCGTTTTGGTACGATCACTGCGTTGTAATGGCTGACTTTGCGAACCCGTTGAGGTCGTTCTTCGCTGTTAATTTGGAATGTTATGTGAAACAGCGATGACGATATGAAGGCGTCTGGATACTGCTCCCGAATGTGTTTTTTTTTTTTTTTTATGGCGATTTTCACTGGTCGTATTGGAGCGCGCCTGTATCAGTAGACCAGATTCGATATACAGCACGCGATCCGAACGAAGTCGCTCGGCCTCCGTATCCCCAGCGAAACACGACCACTCCTCCTGGATCGGCGGAATCATTCCTGTCTTTCTCATTCCCGGCCTTTCCGCTGTCCCGAATCTCGAAGCACATGTTTTCGCAATCGCGGTGCTAAGAACACGTGTTAAACGCACTAGCAAATTTAATCATGATGTGAAAGATGCATGTCGACAAGCGATGTGCATCAGCGTAGCCCACTTGCCTCTTCGTCGGAATACTCGTGAACGGTGTTCAAGTACGTCTCGATTTTTGGCCTCTTCAGCGGAGGTCCGAAAGGGCAGTCGAATTCCTGCGGGACATACAAACAATCCTCGTCGTCGCTGCTACCCGAGCCACTGCTGCTGAAGGAGCTCCTCAAGCAACTTGACGACCAACTGCCATCAAGTAGCAGAAGCATTAAAGTGGACGGCACTTCGCGAGCGGCCATTAAGAATTCTTCCGGGGTGACAGGCCCGGCGAGAAAAGAAGTCACGTGTGCGCGCCGAGGGCTGGCCAGATTGGCTTCCGGTCGAATACGCCGAAATCGGCGCAGCCACGTTTCTCGGACTCGGATCGAGATATCGCGTGGAAGTTGATCCAAAACAACGAGTGGAACAGGTCCGTCTCGGTCCCGATCGCCCAGTGAAATGGGCGCGATCCAGAAAACTGGATCCTGGCGCGGACAAAAACAACCAGCGGAATTCGCCATTAGTAGAACGTGCCGTGTATCAGGTGTGTCGTTGCGGATGTTGAGTTTGATATATCTCTATCCAGATACGTTAGTCACGGGGAGACGCAAAGGCGCGAATCGAGTTGTACTCAGTAGCTCCGTTTTAGTAATGCAGGTGTCCATTTACTCTGACTGCAAGATCCCGATGCCTAAAGCGCGTCTTCCGCGGACTCTTGAAGTGGTTTAATTTGAAACAAAAAAATAAACGTTTTAGTATTCAGAAGTGCTTTGTTTGGATAAACGTCCATATGTTTACGCGAGGGCACATTATGTCAATGGTACTTGTCAAATATCAACCAATCATTGTTGAACATACAGTTGGGTGATGGCCAGTCAATTTGGCATTCACACAATGCAAGAAGGTGAGTGTACCATGTAATATCTGAACGAACGTTGCTCATGAAAAAAATTCGCCACTTTCATCCGATTTTGGTAAAGACGTTGACCCGTGCTGAGCTGAGTCTCGCCGATTCCCAAGACGATCTTAATATTAGCTGTATTGGAGGCAGGCACGTAGCCAAGGCCCCCCACCCGCCCCCTTCCCACCTTCCCGAAATCGTCCATTTTGCTGGGGCCTCCTCTCCCCCTCCCCCTCATACAGCATTTTGTCATGTCAACCCCCCCCCCCAAAAAAAAAAAAAAAAACAGAAATCCTGGCTACGTGCTTGATTCCAGGTGAACATTCTGCTTGTTTTCAAGGACTAAATCATACAGTGCAGCCGGCCTCTGGAGGACCAATGGCTGATCTTATTCGCGCACGCCTCTCGGTTAGTTCTAAGCGAGTAAAGATCGTCCCCAGCTTTTGCGCAGGGTACATAGCTCGAACCAGATGATCTCTTCGGGGACACAATTAAGTTCATATGAACAAATTCTGCCGTTTACCATTTGAGACCCCCTTTTCTTTGGAGTGTTGAGAATATTGGTGACTAAAGAACATATAGGTGCGCTTTTACACAGTATTCGTTTGACTAGTTGAGATACCACCGTTAGATGGAAACATGTTAGTGTTCATATGTTAACAATAGAGTGCTTCATGATCAGTATTATAAATGCCCTTTAATTTTGACTATTTTTTTATTTTGTTGCTCGTAGTCAGCACAACAAGTTCGTCTATGTTATCTCTCTCTCTTTTTTTTTTTTTGTAGCGGTATAGTACATTTTGAAAGAAGAAAGACTCGGAGGATAACGCCTTTTGTATAACTCGTTTTTGGGCTCTCGTTCCAGGTCATCAAAAAGAAATGTATTTTACGGTAATATTCATTCTCGCTTCGCTCAAAGAAGTTGCACCAGCGAGCATTGATGGAAGGGACGGCGGATACAATGTCGTTGTTGCTCTTCACAATGAGGTACCACCGGCTAATTCGATCATCCAGAATATCAAGGTACTCAAGTAACACCATTGGTTAAGATTCTAAATGCCTAGTTCTTGGTGGTCACGTGGCTTCTTTGGGCCTTAGTAAACCGACGAAATGCCATAATATGGCTTCAATGCTGATTTCTTGGTTAATATGTTGCTTATTTGGCGCATTTCTGGAATTTATCCACTATGTGGTGAACCAGAAAAAGTCATAGAAGAGGCAACGATAAATTATTTGACACTAACTAATGCTGAGGTAACATAGCACAAATGCAGAGGAAGGAGAAAGGGAAAAGGGTAAGTGGTAACTCGTAACTTGGGATTATACTATAAGGAAGGAAGGGCAGAAAGAAGAAAACACCGCATTACACACCTTCGCACGTGCACTCCTCTCACCCTGCACCAGATAGCTGATCATACTTGCACGTCCAAGGGCCCCACCGTCAAGTTTAGGAAAACTATATTTTTATGCTCGACTGCATCACTGATGCTTCAATAAAGGAGTCTGTCTTTCCATGTAGATGTAGTACGCTTCGAGTACCTCCCCTGTCCATTTGTCATTGCGCCTTTCGAAGATAGTTTTGTCCCGTAAGCACGATTGACAAAGAAAAAAGTTAATTCTATCGTCTTGTACGCGGTGTGTTGCCTCAGTGTGTTCAGTGCTTACCGATTTGCCCAGTTATCAGCCTTATTATTAATTAATCCCTCGGTTCAAAAGCTTATTATGCCTCAGTTGGAACACTAGGATTGCCAAACGTAGACCGAGTTATGCGTTCTTTTGGCGTGCTGCCTAGGAAACGTTTGCTATAACATCCAGTATTTGACCCCTTTATCAGTTACCGTAGTTATGTAATTTAGCTTCACGATGAAGTTATATACACGACAGTAATCGCAGAGTAACTTTAAATAAATTTCGTTAATACGGGAGCTTGGGCGAGTTGGTGATTCACCTTGAGGTTAGAGCGCACAAGACAATGACAAAACGAGGCAGGCACAAAGAGATAAACACAAGCGCTGACTTACAACTTCTTTGTATTCTGCTACTTCCTCTTCACGAAACTAGCTTAAGTACCTGATGGTTATAAATGAAAATAAGGACAACAAATAAAGTCTTCTGACAAGCCATCGCTATCCTCGCTCTAAATATTCTAATTCTTCTTTCAGATAGCGTTGGGGATAGACAACTGACACCATTACCTTCTAGGCGCGCGATCATCTCTGCCTCTATTATTTCTCTTGAGAGCGGGTTTTTACTCCTAGTTATTACGGTACTTTTCTCGAGATCTGCTGAACACCTGCAATCTCTGCAGTGGATGTCGAAATTTGCAGAAATGTATTTGTGGGTGTTATAATGATGTTCCCTTAATCGATCACTTAAACACCCGCCAGTTTGTCTGATATATTTGTTACCACATGATAGTGGAATAAAATAAACCATTCCTTCGGAGGAAGGCACAAAGCATTTTTGTTTTGTGCAGCCGAATTGACGGTGTGCTTAGTGATTTACGTTCCTACACACAATCAAGCTTTCTAGCCTGTGCAGGAAAGTAAATCACTCAACACACCGTAAATTAAAACACTAAACATGCTTTGTGCCTTGCTCTGAATAAGTGGCTTATTTTTTTTTCCATTCGCGTGTGGTAAGGAATATATCGGACACACTGGCAAGTGTTTAAATGGTCGATTAATGGAACACCATTATAACACCCACAAAGTCGTTTCTGGACATGCTCAGCAGAATTCTAGAAAAGTACCGTCATAGCTACGAGTGAGAACACGATCAACAAAGAACCATTTGAGGCAGAGATGATCGCGCGCCTAAAAGATAATTTTTTCAGGAGCCCATACTTATACTCTGTTTCATACTTAGTGTGCAACGCTGTCAAAGCTTTTGTCGCGAGCATGGGGCTTGATCTCGTTGATCGTTTGCACGCGTTCTCACGCAAACAAAACCATAGATGAAGCCACGCGCTCGCGCCAGTAGCCTTGACAGCGTTGCACGCTAAGTACGAAACAGATTATGACGCTATCTGAAAGATAATTAGAACAATTGGCGCAATGATCGCAATGATTTTTAGAAGACTTTTGGATTGTTCTCCGTATTTGCACTCTTAAAAAAAGCTAGTTAGAAGCTAGTAGCTGCAGCAGTTACTACCCCTTTCTGATCGTTACTACCTTTCACTAACTATTTACTACCTCAAACACGCGATAGGTAGTAAAAAGTTAGCATATGCAGCCATTACTACCCTTTTCTGACCGTTACTACCTTTTTACTAGCTATTTACTACCGCAAAGGCGCGGTAAGATGGCGGCGCTTGCTTCATACCCGATAGCCAGCGTTAGCGACGTACTTGCTGTTTCGGATCGCAGGGGGAGGCATCCACACGCAATCGTAGCGTCAACTATTGTATGAGGGGGCATGTTTAAGGGTGGGAGCTGACTTTATAACGATCGCAGCCTCCGTACCAGCACGACGTGGAAGCCAGCGCTGCAACGAGAGCAGCAGCCATTGTTGATGCAATGGCCACTGCGGCTTACTTACCTTCCTTCTCGTTTGCATTCGTTTGTGAGAGTTTATATTTTCATTTTGGTTTTAACTGGGATAAAAATAGCAACGTAGCACACTCTAAAACGTTTCCGAAAACAAATAAAAAAGTTCATTCCGTTTTTTATATTTTTTATTTTTGTAATTTTTTTAAATTAATGCTTTTCTTTCACAAGAGGCGCTTGGCAACATTGTACTGACAAGGAAGTTGGGGCCAGTCGGAGTTCGCAAGACGCTAATTTCTCCTATGTGAACCTGCCGTTTTTGCCTTGTGTCGCGTGCAGTTCTCGTGTTCCCGTGTTGGAGTGCATAGTTAACGTTCGTGCGCTCAACGGGGACGAGTGTGTGCGTGGACCTGGACTGCTCTGAGGATAGTTCTAACGAGCCGGTGCCGCTGTCACTGGATTGGGTTTCGTCGTTCAAGAAGCTTTTCTCTGCCTCCTCCTACTTGACACTGAGAACTTCTTCACGGTGTGTGTGTGCTCGGTGGTTGAATGATTCTGATTGATCTGTCTTCGGTCGTGAGCAGTGCATTGTCACAACCGTTGATGTGCGTCAGTAAATTGTGTATGTAGCTTTAGGACTAATGAAAAAAAAAACTGTTTTTGCATTCTACGAGTCTTTCTGAATTTGCTTATATATTCCCCAAAAACGCGAGCATTCGTCAGTGTACTACAAAAATTAAGATGCGAGCTGCACGCGGTATTAATTTTGCATGCATTTTTGTAGCGCAGCACGCGAAAGGAGTGCAGGTACCGTCGTACTCCCCGTCAATTACAGCGTTCGTTCTCCGCGGGAGACGGCAAGAAAGCACTCTCTCGCCGACGGCGACCGCATTCGTTTTAAAAGCTGAACCGCATGTAACCGATTTAGCAAGCGACGAGACTATCGACGGAGACAGCGACGAGCGACGTCGATATCTCACGGTCACCCGTCGCGTCGCTCGGTTTTTTAATTTCTAGGAAATCTCGCTCATTGCCTTGGCCACTTGTTCCCGTCCCTTTCAAGCGGTTTGCCTCGTCGCGCAACTGACCTAGCGACTGCGAAGAACTGACGTGCTGATAGACGACGACAAGTTTGCGCACTCAAATGGTCAGTATAAAATACTTAAGGACAGTCAAGAAAAATAGCAGGGAGGAAGTGGCCGAGTGGGCTAACGCGTCTCAGTTCGTAAGCTTGCGGTGAGAACCTCCTGGGTTCGATTCCCACTGCCCCCGCCCGTAAGTTAGCGATTAGAGAGATCTGTGTTTGTGTTGAATGCTTTGTGTCGATTGTGTGCTAAAAATGTGGGTGTGCATGTTTATATGTATCTACTCGCGAATGTGGAAGAGTTGAAATAAACTATAAATACGTAATTGGCGTCCTTTTTGGTGTTCATTTAATTGGACGTTGACTAGCGCCACCTGGATTACTCATTTCCAGTTTCATTTTTTGTTCCGCTTGCAATTTGGTGGTAAGTGGCATAACCCCACTCCTTTTTTTTACCGGAAATCACGTGACTAGTTGCGTTTCTTCCGTCGGGAGGTTGTGCTAGTTACTAGCTAGAGGTAGTAAAATACATGGATTCTACTTTGAGGCTAGTAACAACTACTAGCTTCTTGACCTAGTAACCGTTACTAGAGTGACCGTTACTACCTAAGATTACTAGGAACCTAGTAACATATGTGACAAGCGGTTACTAGCTCTTACCTAGTAAATACTACTAGCTTTTTTTAAGAGTGTGCATTTACAGCAATCTGATATCTAAACTAGTGTCGTGAAGAGGAAAAAAACATAATACGAAGGAGTTGTACGTCGCCGCTTGTGTTTGTCTCTTTGTATGTGTCTCGTCTTGCCCTTGTCTTGTGCGCTGTAAAGTCACTGGATCCTGGGAAAGTAGCGCCATTGCCTTCCCTACCTGCTAGCCGGACACAAATGGATACTAACATACAGATGACACAAACCTCGCAAGGCGATTGGCTCATCGGTCTACGTTGACATAGGAATCGCCATCTTGGTCCATTTAAATCTTCGATGCTTTCAGGGGGTCGTTCTAAACCAGTCGCGCCAGGATCACCATGGAGCATCACCGTACTGGAAGCGTTACTCGCCAATTTAAGAGTCTTTGGCGCTTTGTATGCAATAAACTTATTAATCATGCCCATCTTCATGGATCTCTTACAATTATATTGTTCTTCTTGCGTATTTCAAGACAGTAAACTTATTTCTCAGTGCCTCAAGCACCGACACAGCATCTGGTGGTGGTACGAAGTTGTACGCTTGTTTCGCCGGTGTGTGCTTAGCAAAATCTCGGCATACGAAAAACGACTCCATAAAGCTACCCGTCACCAGCGAATCTAAATCGGCTCACCAAGAACGGAGGGGTCAAGGAGAAATTGCTCATTTCACGGACCAAGATGGTGACCACACGGGAAGCTTGGCGTTACTTTCCCAGGATCCAGTGACTTTAGTGCGCTGTAACCTAAAAATTTTAATAAAGCTTTGCATAGGAGATACGTTGACACACAAATAGTTTTGCTTTAGTTTCGTAACTCTATTATTGAAAATTGATATTGCATTTAACCAGTACGACATAATAGATTATAAGCGACGATTTCTTCTTAAAAATCGCATCCATTTCTTTCCAAATAATTTGTGACCCAAATGACTCTGAGTGTGACTGCAGCAACGAGGCCTCATTGCTTTCCCTTTTCAACACAGTCTACAATAATGTACTGACGCATGATGACATACACTTATATTAGGTTATTCATCTCTCAAGTTGTCGGTTGTTAAAATACGCCTCTGAAGTTTGTTCCTTTTGTCCGTAGTTTTTCCTGTTACACCAAGCCTTGATCATACGAATATAAAAATGATCCTTGTTTTCTTTCGGTCTCCTTATTTTCATAAACTCACCCTAAAGGCGCTGTTGAGACAAGGCTCCCAACTACTACACCAGGCGACGTACGGGAAGTTCTACTTCAAGCACGTGACCATTGTCCTTCCCTCCACTTGGCCCCAGACAAGTGAGAGACATGTGACAGGGGACAGTCTCTTCCACAGAGCCGACATTCGTGTTGGCGGCGCCCCTAGCGGTGGGAGCGGGAGTCGCCCTTTCGCCCGACACCAGAGAGGCTGTGGAGAGAGGGGAGAGTACATCCAGGTGCCGACGGAATTTCTGGTCAGCATGAATCATTCTTCGCTGACAGAATGTGGGAGTCCAGGTAGGCACGGCATTAGGGATTATTTTCAACACGAACATTGTTTAAGTATTACAGGCATGATGACTATGTACTAAGCGGGGGCGAAACAACAGCTTCGATATATCAAACATCAAGAACGCGGAAAGAACGTGCGCTTTGTTTTAAGAAATTTAAACTATGAAGGAAACCCAAAGTTGGCGCATTGATTGCCAAGCAAACGTAAACTGCACTAAGCGTTTGAGTTTTTTTTTTCAGTGTCACGTTTTTCATGAATGTTACAATTTACACTCTGCTTTTTTTTCATTTTAAGAGTGATCGCAGGAGAAGCTACAAGAGCAAGCTCAGGGCTTTCAGCGTCCCTGTGGAGCACGCGCGCTCGTGCAGTGCAAGCGTTGTTCAGGGCCCGGTGCTCGAGCTTGTAGCATCGACTGCGCGCGCCAGATTGAGCCGCCATAGCCGACCTTCTCTTGTCTTACCGAGATGTCACGTTTTTTATGAATGTTACAATTTACACTCTGCCTTGTTTCATTTTAAGAGTGATCGCAGCAGAAGCTACAAGAACAAGCTCAGGGCTTTCAGCGTCCCTGTGAAGCACGCGCGCTCGTGCAGTGCAAGCGTTGATCAGGGCCCGGTGCTCTAGCTTGTAGCATCGACTGCGTCTAGAGCTAAGCCGAAAGGAAGTATATACACAAGCCTTGTAGAATGCCTAAACGCTCATGCACAAGTTGCGTTTGAGTGCATGCAATGGGCATTTTAAAGTAACGAGCGCCGTCTGGGGAGTTGTTTGCGAACTACAAGTGAAAGGCAGCCCCACTTGCCTTCGCCCGTCAGAACATATTGGCATCGTGCCGTTGTAGCGGTTTCCACAGCTTCTTATACGCCATCCCATGAATACTAGACAAATGAAGCATCAAAATAGACAAATTACGCGTCTATTTTGACATAAACTGACAATGTTGGTCGTGCGGGACAGTGCCCTGCGAAAATGGCAGCAGCGGAAGGGTAGGCCTAAGCGGAAAGTGTACGCATTCACAGAAGCTTACTGGCAAAAGGTCCATTAGCGTGAGTCATACGAAGCACGGATGTCTTGGTCAAGAAATGGGCCAACTGGAGCCGTGGCCCTGGCGAGACGGAGAATGTTTACGGCAAAGCAGGAGAGACTTCACTCTTCGCCACGACACGGTCCGGCAAGCTACGGCGTCCCGCACCCTCACATGTTCCATGACGAAACAATGGATGCTACCAATCACGTTCGCCAGTGAGTTGGAGAGGAGGTTAAGAGGGCGCGGTACCTCTATTTATTCGTCCGTTTCAGCCACCAGATGGCGCGCGGCTCGCGACGTGGTTGAACGCGCGACTTCTAAATGGCGCCAGTATCGGAGTGCGAAAAGGCCCGCGTTATGCGCTGCATGAAATAGATCCCCGAAATGTGTCGCGTTCTCCCGGCGGAGGAAGCTTCTCCCTCCCTCCCTCCCTACCTATCACGTTCGCGAACGGGGTGGAGAGGAGGTTAAGGCTAGGTTTGCGTGCAGTCAAGTGTCGCGGCGTCGCCCGACTCCCGGATGCAGCGAAACGCACCGAGCAATTGGACAGAGACATGTCCATTGGTGGGGGTGAGCCAGTCACATCGCTTCCCCCTCTCCGACCATCATGGCTCGCCATGGCTCGCTGTAGTGTTCAAACGGAAACACGGAAATGGGAGTCCAGCTTTGTTTACGGAGTGGTCGTGGGCCGTTCACAGACCACGCCGCCAGTTTGCATACCCTTCAACTCGACTTCATGCGGAGCCCTTGCCTTCTATGTGGTGTATTGGCCAGCCGAGCGCAAACGATCCCTTACGCATCTGTGTGTACGGGCTTTTTGTTAAAGCGAACTGAACTCTCCTTGGTCACGACGCTTCTAGGACGCTTCGGGTGCACTTCCGGTCTTTGGGTATTGGCTGAAGAGGCCAAGCGGTCAGGGCTTTGCTCTGTTGTTTTGGAAGAAGTCAGGCTAACACTTAATTACCTTCGCGACTAAACGCCACTACTAGGGTTGCATCAAAAGTGCAGAAAAAGGAGTCAAAATCATTTTTATGTTTTTTGCTTGCCCGCATTGTCCAAGAATATTAGGTGCCGTAATAGAATAATAGGTGCCGTAATAAATAAAAAAAAACACGACTCCGCCGGATTAGGTTGCTTTTTGCGGGAAGTACTTTGGGTTGAATAGGAAAATAGTTTTGGTAGTCCGATTTTCTTTTGTTCCAACATGAACGTAGAAAAATCGCGAGGTTGTCCGGACCACCGGGACTACATTCAGAGCGCCTTCAGGTTCAAGTGGCCGTCTGATCGTCGAAACTGTCGTGTACTTGTTCATTTCTTGTTCGAGCGACCATGGCCCGTATAACGCACATCGACACGGTAATTGCGAAAGGAAGGAACTGCGGGAGACAAAAGACTTTTAAATAAGAAGAATTTTGGGGTTAGTATAGACTCGGTGTAAACAACAAAGAGAAGGGGATGTTTACCTTTGCTACATCCTTTACAAAATATCTATCCACTTTCTACAGAATTCTAATAGAGTATAGTGTAGATTTCAAAGACGATATATGCACTCTTCTATATACTGTCTGTAGGTTTTTAGTCGATTTTTTGTCGACATTTTATAACATTTTGTGCACAGACATTGCATAACAATTGTATAAAAATTCTAGAGAAAACCAATAAAGTTTCCTACACCGTATCTATCCGCTTTCTATAGACGATTGGACAGTTTCTTGCGAAAAATAGAAATAAATCCTGGACATTTATTTTAGGTTTGTTACAGAAAATCCATGGAAACATGCACTCGCTACTTGCCTAGTGCGCACACACAGACATCACTAAGGCACACGCCACGGAGCAGCTATAAACTTGTATTTGAGGTGTGTTGACTGCTCCACGGCCACATATATACCTAAACTTGAAAAGCAATCATTTGAACCAGAACCACCTCGGAAGATAAAAAGATTACAAGTATATTGCTTTTTTCGCTTTTTTTTTGCAAGATATGTGTTCTCTAAGGTTTGGTGAATTGTATCTCCCGCTAAAAAGCATTGCAAGAAGTGATAAATACCTGACAGAATTAAAAAAAGCAGCCCCCTTAACGGGTTCACGCTATATGTTATGCCGCTTCGCGGTGCATCATATTATTTATTAAGTCTAGTGTATAAAAATTCTAGAGAATTATGATGTCAGTTTATTGAGACGTGTTAAAAGAAACACTAGTATTTCTATCGTCTGAACTCTACGGACTTTGGTTAAACAAAAATCTAATAAACACTTTAAAATTTGTCTATACGACGTGACTCGATATGAAGACGAAAGTGTCGTTGAAATGTGGATAGAATTTTTATTGAAAGCCTGAAACGTTTTGTGAGAGAAGGAGACATTCACCGACTTGAAATGTCTGATTAGCATTATCTGATTCTGCTTGATATTCCCAGTATTGATGTGGAGCATCTCAGCTGCCGTCCAAGCTTCCTTTACAGCCCGAGCGACGTCGCGATTGAGAATAGAAAGCGGGATCTCATCATGCAAATCAGCAAAATTATGTTTTTGGGGGGTTGGTTATACATAATAAACACTGAAGCGCCAAAGACAAGGACAAGTCAAATACGCAGACACAACAAGCCCTAAACTCCTAACTGACGTTTGATAAAATGGTGGTGAAAATAAATATGTTAAGGACATTTAGTTTTCAAAGAAATAAACTTTTATTGAGGTCTTATTTACAATACTATTTTCTGAGCGTGTTATCCATTAATATAAATATTCTCACGATCATACTGATTGACACAAATCAAAGGCTACATTCAAAATCTGCACATAAAACATGGAAATGTGGGGAATTCAAGGACCATATTTACATGTAAAGGGAGAAATAAAAAGGTAATTTAGGGACATCAATTAAGTAATGTTAGCTCTGTCTCCAACAATGCCAGTGACGTCCAATCCTTGCTAGCTTGACCTTTCGATGCTATCTCTTTCTCTTCATAAACTTCTTTAGTTGTTTCGTCACTAAAAAACTTGAGTACTTTCCTGTCAAGAAATATTGGGGTTCAACTACAGTCCATCAGATCTATTGCTAAATGGCCCGACGGTGAGCGTTTAAGAAACATTACTGAGTTTTAGAATAGGTGGTCTCAAACCTTGGGGGCCCCAAAGAAATAGAGGCTCACCACTGCACACCACTGCTCACCACTGCTCACCGGTTTCTAAATGTTTTTCCCCCAGCAATGTTTTTTTTGTTTTGTTTTTCCTGAAAACGTTTTTCGGAAACTTCCATCAAACACATTATATTATCCAGAATCATGCACTTTGCCTCTTTTCTTTTGTGACCTTCGAGGACAGTAGCTTTGTTCCACTGTTGTTCAGGGTCAGAGGTCCCCCTAAGCCATCGACTTTGAAGATCACTATCAGTGGCCCGACACGCCAGTCACAGCTGGCCAGTACTGTCCCAAGCTACCCAGCTCAAATGTTGAGCGGGCTTTCTCGATATTCCGGGTCGTGAACACGAAGGAAGCACTCCTTCCTGTTGACGACGCGCAATTTCCTAGACACGCGTCTAGAAATGTATGCATGCATATACTACAATATTGAAGTGTCACATTGTTTAAAATATGCAAATAATATTTAAACAGTTTTTGGTCTTCAGTGGTTGTTTAAATTCGCAATGTTTTCCCCCTAAAATCACCGCTTTAGCGTCTGCACGAGAGAATTATCCGAAAAGCACCGATATTCTAGAAATAAATAAACACCGATAAACATCCGCCGATTTTGGTCATAAATAAACACCGGGAAGTATACACCCTACTTTTATGAAACTAATATTTTCCCGCGACGTTATTTCATTTCCAAGTTACTCCGGCCGCGAGGGCTTCAGAAGGTGGCTCTTTACTGGCAACGATGAAAAATTCCTATATTTTCCTACCCGCGTACGTCACTGGCGGGCAGGCGGACGAGCGACCCGCGCAGCCGCGAAGTGGCTTTCCCGGCGTCAGCGATCGAGATTATTTTTGCGCAGCTTCAAGGTTAAAAGTTGCTTTCTAATTGGGTCGAAGCCTGTGCTCCGCGGTAGATTGTACAAACAGTGCCGGGAAAAGCTTTTTTTGAACCCTTGTTTTCGTGGGAGAAACAAAATGCGGTCCCTGGCAGCACTAGAAACCAGCCACGTCAAGGTGCTTTTGCACGGGTTGTGTGCCGAGAAAACTAGTGTTACGTGAAAAATTATCACTTATGGTCGGAATACATTGTAGCCGCGTGCTGCGAGTTTAGTATCCTTCTGCAACTGGAAAAGCCTCAAGAGCAGCAAGCGCCGACTCAAGCCGTCTGTGACCACTACTACATCCGTCCAAAGAGGAGCTCTAATAATATCAAGAAAAAAAATTCACATTCTAGCACTGTAGTCGGCATTTGGCGAAGTCATATTTGTTGTTCACAATTGCTTCAGTGATTTTGTTTTTTTTCGTAAGCATTATCTCCGTATTGGACATCGAATTTAGCTCGGGCTACTATAGGAGTTCCACTCACGCGGCCGATCTGTCGTAGACGAGAAGTGAAACGTCTAAACAAAGTTCGAGTCTGAGTTTAGACAAGACTTTCAACATATTGCTATTCGTGTCTGGTATTACAGAGGTCTATGGAACAGGTGTTTAGATCCATTAATATTCGAAATAGTCGGTGCCTGGTTCGTCAAGTAATTGGCGTGCAATGTTCTCTCACAGAAGATGTGGTGAAAACATCTATTGCGGCGAAATGCGATATAGCGCTGAAAAGCTTTTTTTAAAACCATGAAAGTGATTAATGTCGTTGAGGGGAGGCATGAAAATTTACAGCTGATGGACACTGTGCTAAACAAAAGCTTAATTTTATAATATCTTATAATATTTAACTCCGTGCCACGTGGACTCGTGGATGGGTGCTTGAGCACGTTGCATTCTAATCCGACAGAAAAAAAAAAAAACATAAAAGAAATGTTATTTCAAATTGTTTAGTAACTTTTGTTAACTTAGTTTCAATTAAAAATTTGATTATGCATTTCTGTACTTTACGCACAATCATAGCTTCGAGCAAATATTGTTTATTGGAGAATGAGTAGTGCACTTGTATATTTTGCACGCCTTTCATTGCACTTTGATGTTTAGCTCGGTGGTTACTGAGTTAGTTTTTTTTTTTTAATTTTAGCATGATCTTCATGGTCCGATAACCAGACATCTGGCCTACACTGATGTGGTTCATTTCATTCCATACATTCTATTGCTTACGAGAACCAATGCATAGACGTGTTAGATGAGAGCCCAGCACGCGCATTTTCGCCGCTTTGGAAGGCGAGCAAAGCACGCGCCACACGCACGAATGGTGAAAATGGCGCCGACCAGAAGCGCTTTTCTGGAATGGTCTATATGTATTTTGCAAAATAAATTAAACACCAAGAAGCATATGCATATTACAAGAATAGTTACACGTGCTTCCGTCTCTAACAGTAAGGTTTCTAAAGAAAATCTAAAACAAATGACACGTTCCTTCATGTAACACGAGAGTGCGGGGCATCTGTACCCGCATTCCGAACATTCTCCGTGGCGCTTGGGTAATTTGTCAAAGAATGTACTGCGTGACTCTACGGCCTTTCTTCACAAGCGTAACTGCCAGCTTCTGATTAAAGGATAACGGATTTGCTAGCGAGTTCACGAAACTAGGGAGCCGTGGCTTGAGCGCACCGAGTTCCAAAAAACGGTTGTCTCAAGATCCCAATTGCTTCCGTTGTTTTATTTTCTCATAGCACATAGCATAAATCTTGGCACGTAGGCCAAGATCATGCTTTGTGCAACTAGAGAGTATCATACCACGAATGCCCCTTTTTTCTGGCTATTTGACGCGAGAAATGCGGGCTCGAGCGTACCCGATTGTCGGTCGCGCGCTCGCTGCCCGCCCGTGACGCCATATTTGGATGACGGGGAAAACTAGAGAAAACCTGGGAAGAGCTATGTATTGCTTTTGGCAGCGAACAAAATATCACTTTTTTAATTGACTAGAATTCTGGAGAAAATAGATAGCATTTCGGAATCAGGAAGTCATCCTCATTCAGATGATGCCTTTGGACTAAGTAGCTAAAAAATCGCCAAAGTTCCCTTTTAACATATCTTTTCTTTTTATAAGCTCTTCATTAAACGTGAGTTGTGAGTTTAACGTGTGTCCTCTCTACGTATTTCACATTTCTTTGTTCTTGGTGCTTCTGTGCTTCACTCTAAAAAAAAGGGTGTCATGGGGTACACCCATAGGGGGTGTAAGTGCTTGTCACATACTCGTAAGCAAGTGTTTCCCCTTTGGGGGAACACTTGCACACCCCAAATATGGGAGTACGTGTACACCCGTTGGTGTGCTGCACATGTACACCTTTTTCTACAGAAATCTCACTCGAAGGGAACGCAGGTGCACCCCATTCAATGGTGTACGGCTACACCTCTTTCTACACCCAATGAAATGAAAGGGAACACAGACGCACCCCGTTCGAAGGTGTACCATTGCACCGCTTCATAAACCCGCCTCACTCAAAGGAAACACAGATGCACTCCGCTCAATAGTGTACCATTACTCCCCTTTCTACACCTACTGCTCTTAAAGGGAACACAGGAGCACCCCGTTCAATAGTGTACTGTTGCACCTCTTTCTACACCCACTGAATTCGAAGAGAACGCAGATGCACCCGATTCGAAGGTGCATGGTCACACCACCTTATGCACCCGCCTCATAACTAACTTCATAAACCTATTTAAGACATCAAGGAATCCCTTAAAAATGTATGCGCCCCGGTGATAGCAAAAAGGCAGGTAAAAGGACACACGGGATTGTTTTCAAATCTCATAGACGTTTATTAGACAGCTTATTCCGTAAACAAGTACAAACTTGCAAGCAATCCGTGATATGCGAAGAGGTACGAAGAAGCTGTTACACAAAAGAGAAGATTACTAAGCAAACAAGAAACGGAAGTGAGTCTTAGGCAGTGTCTATTCTCCAAGCGGCCGGCAGAATTATTTTCACGAAATTCCACCAGCAGTTGCCATTCATTCATCGAACGACGTTTCATCGACAGCTGTACCCGCGAAGTGACGTGTACGGGGGGGGGGGGGGGGACAGGTTGGTTAACATTTTCGTAATGAGCCGCCGCAGACTGTCGGCACGAAGCGGCGTGAACGGGTGGGCTGAGTCGGTGAGCAGGCGCCTCAGAGATACACGTGCGACAAAATGTCCCTAGAGCGTGCATTTCGCGTAACGAGTGACGATGAAACGTAAAGGTACGTTTATACTCCAACGTAACGTCGATGGGCGGGGCGTAGCGCAGCGCGCACAGATACTGATTGGTCGCAGATATCGAGTTACTGGTTGCCGGCCAATGACAGGCGCGCGTTCTGCGCTACGCTGCGTTCACTGAGCTCAACGTCAGAGTATAAACAGCTCTTTAGTGTAGATGTAACGTGTCTACAGAACGTGTATCAACGAAAACGTGTTTTCACAGAACGCCAGGAGATAAAGAAAGTCAGTATTCTACCTGCAGTTGTCACATGATTGTAGTCAGCTAATGGCAGGCGACTGCCGATAGAATTTCGGGGAAATTATTCTCCCGGCTGCTAGATAATAGACACTGCCTAATTCTAGAAATAATCTGGAACGGAACGGTCAATTGTTGCAAAGGAGTAGATTGCAGAGCACTTACGATGAAAATTCCGGACTCGAAATATGTAATCCGAAATATATGTCGACACGGGCACTGCAGCACAACACAAACACAAAAATGAAAGGAAAGGGGTCCGTGAAGATTCAACACGATGTGGCAGAAGCAGTAATTTTCTGAACCGAACACAAAACGCATCACATGAATTTCGTGGGCTTTTTTGAAGAAATCGCTTGTTGCCGATATACGCGTAGGACTTTTCAAACACCGGAAATCTTGGTACACTCGAATACGTTGTCGCGGACGAAATCTACGTTAGCCCCGCTGGTCGCAGCACAGCACACAAGAAACTAGGCCGAGAAGCAAACATTCCGAGGTCGGGAAAAGCTACTACGTCATCCGTGAAACCTTTACCACATGATCACGCTCCTGCCGTCACCCGCGCCCAGACAGCGGAGTCGAGAGATGAAAAAGCCTCCGGTTCATTGGTCCGGCAACTGCGTACCTTCTTCCATGCTTTCAGGTTAGGGAGAGAAAGAAAAAAGAAAATAGCAGCTTCTTCAAGGCCAAAAGGGGGGCGCCCTCGCAAAGGCTTATCTTCAGGGGCAACCCAACAATGAACACATGGCGAGAAGATTTGTCACTTATATCCTCTAGAAAGTTCGACCAAAAGTTAATAGTGCAGTGGATGCTACCCGTGGCCTTGGCCTTCAGGCAGTACCGTGCTCTGCCTTATCTCTAGCTTGGAGACTGTAGTCACGTGATCCTACCCGGAGACCCGATTGGCCTAAAACAAGCATAGCGTCTACTCTACTGTCAATATCGAGTGTACAGGATAGCTCCATACTTCCTAAGAAACTGCCCAACCCAAAAAGTGACCCCCAAGAGGGAATCCAAGCACAAGCTGATCGGGTCGCGTGGCTAGCGTGGGGGTGCACCGATACACCTAGAGGCTTTTAAGGGAGAGGAGGATGCTCATTGTCGGTGTACAAGTACACTGGCTGGGTAACGCAGGGTGCATCTTTCAGGAAAAGGGTGCATGTGCGCCCAATGCACCCGACTACACCCTTTTTTTCTTAGAGTGTTATTACGTCAATCAAGCTTTAGTGTCCATTCTGCGGAGTCCACGTGGAATAGATCGCCGCGCGTCACATTATTCGCGCGAAGTTTTGCGAAGCAAGAAATCTTGTTAAGTTCACTGAGGCCACTGACATACTCAAATACTGTTATGAATACGTACAATCAACAATTTCAACGCGAAAAAGAGCACGGGACTTACACCGACGCCGACATGGCACGCCTATAGACCCCTTTCGAAATTCACGTGCCGGTTATTAGAAGGTCGGAACCACTGCACAATGGCGGAACGACTGACGTCGTGAAACGTGCAAGTAATTCCGTGTGATAGCGAACGTCCGAGCGCGGCCAACGCTAATCCGACGAGCCAATCAAACAACGTCGAAAGTGCAACGTCACTGCGCTCATCACCTTTTTCTGCGGGTATGTTTTTCTTCTACTCCAACCAAACGCATAGAGTGTGCCGTGACGCTGCGGTTTTAGTCCGCCATTGTGCAGGGATTCCACAGCTGCCAACAAAGGGCAGTATTTCGAAAGGGGTCTATGGTTGGTTGTTGGTGGACGGCGCGCTTCTTGCCTGCACTCCCTTGCGCATGCGCGGCGCCGGTGTCATGCATCTAGGGACGCTTCGATTAATTTCTAAATATAAGGTAGTGTGTAGAACGAAGGGTGATGATGCGTCGATTATATTTTTCAGTGCTTATTTTAACTCATGAGTGGGCTCGTTTTCGGTATGGAGTGCTTGACGATTCCGGACATCCCTCTCAAGACGGTTGCCACCTTTTCTGCACCGAAGGTTTGCAGGTAAAATTTAGTTTTGCCTTTTTATTTTTTGTATGTTTTTATGGTTTTGTGATCAATGTTTGTACACCCTGAAGTTAGTTTGTCTCAACTGGCGACTTGTTTCTCAGCTGCAGGTGAGCAATTAAGTCAGTTCACTACAACCTCTAGCTTGAGGCTTTTGAAGTGCACCTAGCAGCAGTGATACACGACAGCACACGGTACGATGCTCATTGAGATCGAAACGGACAGGGGCGGGGATTGAACCCAGGATCTTTGGGTTCTGCAGCGCGAGCTTTCGTTCCATCTGCTTCGAGCTGGTGCGCTAGCTTACTTATACGTGATGTCTCTTCAATATGTCCTGTTCATGAGCGAATTTTGACATACAAATCACATACCCAAGTTCCTCCTTCTTGACAAAATTATTTTTCTAAAGATGCACTGATATTTCTACAGCCTCAAATATCAAATCAGTTTCTTTCGCGGAGTAGTAAAAATAAATTGCTCAGGAGAAAAGCTTTGTTACAAGCATTCGTTGAATAGTATAAACTGTTACATTGAATTGGCAATTGAGCTAGAGACGGGAAAACTCATAGCATCTGTTTAACTTACCGTGACAAATTCAACAATAGGCGAAGCCTAATGTCGAATTCCTGTAAGTTCTAATCTAAAAAACGGGGCTAACTTATGCTTATCATTTTTTATGACGTGAAATAATGTACGTTTATACAAGTCACAATGAGGTTAATTTTTCCTGCAACGCAGAGATTGTACCTGCTGTGCACACCTTATGTGGTTTCTATTAGAGTTTCACGTGATGAAAAAAATTGTAGAGAGCATACACTTCCCGTCAAGATGGAGGACCAGCGAAGCTCCTGTCATTACGACAACTTTACGACAACTACACAACATCTAAACGGTTTACATATGATTGCAATGAAGACACGTACAATACTTTGTTGTTTAATTGTCTTTATTTGCGATGGAGCCCTAGTCTGTTTATCAGCATCGCGGAAGCGAAAGAAAGGAAGGTTAGATTTGCGCGTTCTGCCCTCAGCCTCGTCACAGCGCACTCCTAGCTGAGATAAGTCGGTGACCGTAGATGATAACAAGGGATCAGGACCTCACTATCTAATAATGCCAAGGAAGGCTGACTCGCGCGGGTTGCCCCCTTTTTTGTTTCTATATATTTATACTTGCCACGATCAATGGGGAGTTTTTTGTTGACATCCGTGGACGTATTTTGTTCCTGATCCTAGCGCATAACAGCTTCGCTTTAAAATTTGGTATGTCTCCTTCGCAGGTGCTCAGGTTTTGCAACGAGAAAGGGAATGACAATATTTCACCGACGAAGAATTCTGATTACGAAACTTGCTCATCTAAACCAGCCTGGGCTGTTATCAGAGAGAGCGACGACTATCATGAGTAAGCCTCGTTTAGTATTATTTGACACGTGTCTTAAGATGTAGAGTTGTATTCATTAACAATTTCATTACACCGCATCTTTTCTTTGACCAAGATTGCAAGGCCCTTCACTTGAAACCATACCCGATACGGTATTTCATGTGATTCAACACATCCAGGCGCGTGGGAGGCGAACTGTACTTGTTTTTGATACGTCAATCACGATTGTGAGTGATTAAATCCCAATTATTTTTTTGCAGTATTTTTAAACGCTTTTAATTCCGACACAAAAGGATTAGATGTGCTTCCAGCATTTTTCGGAAATTATTTTGCTTCCTGAACAGCTAGCGTCGACAATATAAAGATTGATTTATTTCTAGATTTATGGCTCGCATAATTTTGAACTTACGGCATTACTAAATAGATTATAGCAGTGGAATTTATTTGTGAAATAATTTTTACGATCAGGAATTTTTGTAAGGTTTGTCTTCGGTGTCTAGTAAATGCACCTCCTTAATGAAAACATCTGATTCAATATTTTAGGAGCCAAGATTTTTCAGTCTGGTGAAACGTTCGACTCTCTACATAATTCGAAGTTTATTTCCTGATGAAGATCGACTGAGTATTGTGTCACTCAACAAGGGCAGTCACATTGAACACCCCCTTGCTGTCATTGGCCCATCGACACGGGAAAAATTTGCGAATGCTATCAGGTCTCTTAGACCTGGTGGCGATGCCTGCGTCGCCTGCGGAGTGGAGAGATCCTTGACGGTAAGTTCTAGACCAGGGTGTAAGATAGACAGGTGGGGAAACGAGAGCCAAATGAGCGACCGGATTGTGTCCCCCTCGGTTTTCTCTTTTTCTGTGGCGCCATCTATGTGGAGCACCGCGAACTCTCACCCCGGGTGGGCGACCGGTGGCGACCGGCTAAACTGACGGAGATGGTTTCTCGTGGATTTTCAGTGCAGGACTTTCGTGCTCTTGGTTTATTTTGCGCACTCTCCCATAGAGTTCCATGCAAATCCGATTCCGATTTTTTTCTTCTTGCCGCAGCGGCATCTGTCGCAAATCGGGGGTACCCGCAAGCAGACGAGTACACAATCCGCTCACGGCGCTGCGGTAGGCTTCTATGAGCCGTTTCCCCACCTGTCTATCTTACACCCTGTTCTAGACTCTCTATTAAGCCTATTTGTAAATGTTTTTCTAATCAACAGGTCTTAATGTCACAAGGTGAATCGCCCGATGGTGCTTCAGTGTGCATATTTTTAGGCTCCAAATCAAATGAGAGCGAAAACACTGACAATATTTTCCCGGCTATACTAGAAAGAAATGTCGTCCTGCACACCTTCGCTTTGGTATTTGACGACTTCTACAGACTGTCAGTGAAAACAGGTGGAAAAGCCTTTTTCTTCGGAGATGTCAAAAATGGACCACAGATAGCACTGGAAGAAGCCTTAACTGAGGTAGTTTATTCAAATCTTCCGGAGTGGCAGCAACCTGTGCTGGTGAGTGAATAACTTTAGTTCTCACTGTGTGGGAGGGACCCTGAAAAAGTGATCCGGAACCGCGTGCTTAAAAGGGTTTCTCACTTAGTTATAAGAGACTAATTTTTTGGAGGCACCGAACCTGCATGCACCAATAAAAGAAGAGACGACTTCAGAAAACGCGTAATAAATTAAACTCGGGTGTGCATCGCTTCCTTTATTATATTTAGTGTTTGGTTTTTATCGATCTGGGTGCTAAGAATGTGCAGTTATATATGTTATTTATTTTATCTGTAGAATAATCCCAGTCGGAGTTGAAGAATGATCCTGTTGAGGTCTGCGCACTGGTAAATGCTTCTAGGCAATATACACGGGAAATCCAATTTACACGCTTGGTTCCGTAAAGTTCAGGGATATAATACACCTCAATGTGCATGTGCATATTTCATTATTCCTCACGATGTATCTCAATCAATTCGATTATAAGATAAAAAAACGCTTGTTGCTTGGGTGCGATTAAATGTTTTTATATTAATATTGCGATTCCATATCACCACCAGACACACAGCCTTTAAGCAACAAAATAAAAAAAAAATATATTACGGTACTTTACTGTTCGGAAGTGATTCACTCACCTTGTGAAGCACTTTTCAGGGGAGCCAGTACCACGCAGAAAAAAAAAATCCAGTTTTACTATTATCCAGCAGAGCACTAAAGATATCAAACTAATGCATTCTTTTAAAAGAATCTCAACAAATGACGATGTAATAAATATGTTTAAGCACGAAACGATTACTATCTGATTCACTGAGCAAGTCGTTTTATATTTCTCAGGGCTTATCGAGATCTTCAATGTTAAGTCTCATCAGAATCCCAAACTTGTCATTCCTTAAGCTTGATCTGTAGGCTGGACCTGAAAGTAAGGTCCCGATAATGTTTCTTTTCACTGTAGTCTCTTTTATAGACCTAAGTTATTTTAAAATATATAGTTCTAATTGCGAGATGCAAGCCGAGCACTGTTCAAGCGTGTTGTAGCTATTCATCTTGGCGAAGAAATAAATATAATAAGGCTCAGAAAATTCGTAAAACAGTGATGAAGCTTTGATAAAAAGCGCAAGAACGCTGCGGATAATGTTTCGTTTTTAAGATATTTTGAATCGCATTTATACAAATGGAGCGAGAGATATAAGTGCAACGTTAGCAGGCACCACTTACCATAAGAATGCCAGGGGACTGTTCTTTAATGATCTCTATATTATCTAGTGTTATCCCCATAGATAAGTATTATGTGATTTCTTTGGAAAATTATAAACCAATAAAAACTAAATGTGCCGTTATTATATCTAGGGTAAAGACTCAACATATTCCGAAGTAAGGTTTCCTCTTCTGTTTCTTTGTACAGCTCCTGAAAGCATCAAAAACGTTTGTGAAGACGTTGACGGGCATGTTCAATATCCCATTTGAACTGGGGAAGGAAACATCCGTCCGCATTGTAGGCAGACCAGGACAAAAACTGGACGCTCGTCTTATTCATGAGAGTGGTACAACTTGTGCACACTGCACTGTAATCAAGGATGACGAAGCCACTTCTTTTCTGCTTATTATACCTTCACCTGCCCAGGTCTGGCTTATGATATTACTGATTTGTGTTGTTTACTTACGCACAAGCGATTGCAGTGTCACTGAACGCTTGTTGTTTCAGTACATGATTAAAACCTTTAGATGCACCCCCCACAAAGGAGACTTGTAGGTTCCTAGTTCAACTAATCTACTCAAATTACAGTAGTTTAACTACTTTCTGGGTAATTTAGTAAATTTCAATTACATTTTTATTTATGCTATTATTTGTTTACTTTAATTACTTTTTCCGAGTCACTTCTACTCAAACTACAAATTACTTTTAAATTTTAGTGGTAGGTCAACAAACATTCCTGCAGAAGTAGATATAGAAGATCAGCTGACATTTGAACGCTTGATGTTTCAGTACAAGGTCAAATCCTTTAGATGTACCCACCACAAAGTAATGTCAAGATAGCTTACCCCAAGAAACAAAATATCTGCACATATATAATATATTGGGTTTTTTTTTTTTAACTGAACCAAATTTTAAATAAAAAGGGAAGATTTATATGAATGCGGTTATTACACCGTGTTTATATGGCTCGGCGAACATTAGATAGAAATATAACCATCATGATTATAAAAATAATTACCTGCATTTTGTTAATTACCTTTTTAATTACAGTAATTAAGTTGTATATATAAATAAACATTTGAGGCGGTCGTCTGTCAAGACTTTCATTTTGTAGAATTCGAGTAACCGGCCTGTGTTCCGCGATATTCGTCACCGAATTTAGTTCTTTTGTGCGGCTAATGTAGCAAAGTTCGGCTATAGAGGCGACTTTCGTGGGTTTGCAGGATTGAGTGGAGAAAAGCCGGGTTATGTTGAAAATTCGGGGGCAGATATTTTGAAATCCGGGCTGGTTACGTGACTTCAACAAAATGGAACAGTCTCTGCATACAACCGCCTCAAAATTTGTAATATAAACATATCCTAATCACAGTAATAAGAAAGTTAATTGACGAATATGATTTAATTAGTCTCAGAATAGTGAGGGTTATAATCCCGTCAAGAGTACGCCGAGCCACATAAATACGCGGTGAAAACTGCATTCATATAACTTCCCACCCCTTTATTTAAAAATTTGTTGCACCTAAACGAAGGAAGTAAAGCACGAAGGAAAAAAGGATGTAAAGCAAATATTGACTTTATAATAAATGTTCTTGGAATACTACCGCTTAATCGTGTCACCTGAGGCGTCGCAGTTATAGAGCACCGGTTGCTTAATAAGGCGAAAGCCTTACTTGTCCCATCGAGCTAAAAGACGTCGGAAAAGCCGATAAAAACGCGATTGCGCGGCATGCGCTGCTCAATGGGTGACCCTACTAGTCCCATTACCTTGGCGTTGTCCTTGCGGTCGTCCTACACATCATCCTACACCGCTAGAAAGACTTCAATTGTTACATTACGTGAAAAATAAGCGGCATCGGCTTTGTTCTGCCCGAAAGAAGGTCACAAAAACACGTCATCAAGCGTCATCATGCGGCAGCGTGAATACACTGCCGCAGCGCCATGTGCAAAAGGTCGCTTCGGACTTCACCTCTGCTCGTTTGTGTGCTTCGTGCTATGAAGTGTGAGGCGACCGCGTCCAAATCTACGGCCTGCAGATTGGCAGCAGCGTCTACATCTACGGCCACTTCCGCAGGCAAACATAACCGCTCACACAAATACACCAGAGCCTCCTTATGTGTCCTCCTCCCGCTGTTGTTCTCGATGTCTTTCTAGACGTCGTCCTTGACGTCATTCTAGAGGTCGTCCTAGAAGTCACCATAGACGTCGTTCGTGACGTCTTTCTAGTGGTCTTCCTAGAAGTCGCCCTAGACATCGTTCTTGACGTCGTCCTAGAGGTCCTTCTAGACATCGTCCTCATAGTGTCGTTCATAACGTGGTCTTAGAGGTCGTGTTTAAGATCTTGCTAAAGCTCGGCCTAGAAGTCGTCCTAGACATAGTCCTCGACGTCGCCCTATACGTTGTCCTTGACACGCTTTCAAATCCCTACACGTGAGCAGTTTTAAGTGTACTCGTGTAACTTCGCACTCTCGAAAATGTAAAGGCTGGGCAACTTGCACATATGTGCAAGTTGCGCACTCCTCAAAGTACGTTACTGTTTTTGTTACCCTTTCAGATTTGATCCTTCTTGAACTTTTAGAATATATGTGGTTTAAGCGCCAGATTACTCTTCGGTGCTAAACTTTATGTCAATGATTTTTTTTACTTCTCCTGGTAGGGGTTGTTGTAGAAGTCGGAGAAGCCGCACTGGGTTTTTCTATTGTTTTGATAGTGGAGCCTGGGAGCATACTCCTCTTTTTTGTCTGCAATATTTGCCATCCTTTTCTGTTCAATATCTCTATATTGTTTGTTTCTAGAGTGATACACTATTCAAAGAATAGGATTTATATTTTCGCTTTTCTGATGTATCTACAGCGTATTCACCGGTGACTTGTTTTTCTTATGCGCCTTGCTTTGATATCACCTAATATTTCCAGTCAGGGCAGTGGCAACTGATCTTAACAGCACGCCGCCAAGGACCAGCCGATGTAGGCATTCTCGTCAAATCATTTCAAAAGGACAAGAATGTGGCCGCCATAAGAGCCGCAATTTATTTTGGTAGAAGTGTCGTAACTGCTGGCAACATTCCCGTAGTCTACGTGAAGGTCACAAAAGGAAATGACGTGGTACGGCATGCTGATGTGGTTGTGATGGTCACACCACCCAATGCTTCATCCCGAACCCTCATCACACTTCGCGACGACGGTCTAGGTGAGAAAGCCCATCGTCGGAATGGTCACTTCAAATATCACCTTGGACCGATTGGATAAATATTCTTTTTCAGTTGTGGCATAAACACTTTCACCGAACTGTGCATAACATGTAAGGTTCATAAACTGCCATATTGTACAAAACACTCCCTGCATATGCAGCTATAATAGAAGTCTTAACTAAAGAGTAGCACAAAAACAAACATGACGTCAATGACGCCTTAAGGGGTGCAGGGCGTGGTGAGTCCCGAGCATTTGATGATAACTTCACAGCCTATGAGATGGCGGAATTAGATAATAAGCACTCCTAACAGTCAATTAGGAAGGAAGAAGCATTAGCACAAGAAGCCATGCCCGGCGTTCCTTAAAAAGCCTCTGACACGCCAAAAAAATTTTTTTTTTTCATGCTAAACGTTGCAATGCCATATCAGGACATTACAAAAAAATTGTTTCACTATAGAGTTGCGTAGTTTTTTTATAAAAAATAGAAATACGAGGCTCAATTCAAAGTTCCCGCCGTGCACTGTGACGTAACAGTGTACCGCAAGGTGTCGGGGCGGTCAGAAAGGAGGCATCGAGCTACGTCACTAAAAGTGGGTTAACCGGAAGTCGCGTGAGTTTCACTCCTCGTGCTCTCCGCGACCGTGCCTAAGACTTTTTTTCTTTTTATTATTCTGCTCTTTGTACGAGCGATAATAGAAAACGAAGTTTCAGTTCCACTAGCTCTTTATCCCTGCACCGTTGGTTAGTTTGCGTGCTGTAAAATTTGAGGACGAAAAGTCAGTGGATCGACGTGATGGAGGTCAATGATGAAAGCGTTGCGAGTACAAGCCAGTGTACGAGCGCATGCCGTCAGTCCGATGATACAGGGCTATACTGGGCGCAAAACAAGCTATCAAGTTTTGAAGAAAAAAAATTTAGAACGCTCGCAGAAATTAGGATTGCTAGCATACGACACGCCCGATCGCATTGCTGAAGGTTGAGACATCGAGGTCGTTGAATCATCGGATACTCTCCAGGCTGTAGATGCCTGCCGTCTAAAGAATACGAACTGGTGAGTGTACCAAGTACAAGTAAACGTCGAGCACAAAGTACGTATTTTGTCTAGAGCACGAGTAGAACTTGTTTACTGGGTGCTCATGCGGCCGATGAATGTCTCTCAGAAATGCATGCAGTGTGATCTCTTCTTCAGTTGCTGAAATACCGGGACAGTCCCTCACACAGCACCTTCTAGGCATTGTAGTTGATCACGTCAATTCACTGACTCCGCTTCTTCTACCTTTACAGCAACATTAAGCGATGAAAAGCAAATAAAAGAAACCTTGTCTGCTTGGATCGCTCGTGGACGTGCGGAGAATAACAAAAATATTAAAAAAATATTACACGCGCTCGCGGTAAGCACGAGGAGGAATACAACTCACGTGACTTCCGGCGATGCCTCCCTTCTGACCGCCCCGACACCTTGCGGTACACTGTTACGTCACAGTGCACGGCGGGAACGTTGAATTGGCCCTCGTATTTCTATTTTTTATAAAAAAAACTACGCAACTCTATAGTGAAACAATTTTTTTGTAATGTCTTGATATGCCAATTCAATGTTTAGCATGAAAAAAAAAAATATTTTTTTGGGCGTGTCAGAGGCCCTTTAAGCTCTCAGCGACTATTGCACACTAAATGCATGCGGTTGGCTGGAGTGGCATACAATATCCTACGACAGATTGAATGCGCGAGTCGTATATTTCACATTAGATTATATCTATATATATATATATATATATTAAACATACGGAGTTCGGGTTTTATTCTCGGAATGGGAGGCAAGGCTTCACGTCGCTCCTGCCACGTGATCGTTCTTTCTATAAAACGGAGCTGTTCACACCATCAAATTTGTACCAGCTATTTAGGAATAGCAGCAAAACACGTGCCCCCACTTTGGCTGGTCTCCGAGCATTCCTTCGTAGTTTCTCCGAGTTTCTTGTCGGGCCTAGCGAAGAGCACGGCTTTTAGCCGCATGCCGCGGACTCACCGAGCCTGAGTTTTGCTACCTTCCAACGGAAATTACGTCATCGTTACTGAAGCCGCCAGTCGAACACAGTTGAACACACCCTCGTACCCTTCTTAGGGGATCTGGTCAACCATTGCCCATCGCAAACCGTAAACCCGATCGACGCCCATCATACGGATTGTCAAGGTCCAACCGACTGAACGATGCGACGTTACACGCATCAACCCCCAAGACTTGCAAACCTCATTCACCTCCTACTCTAAAGGTATCAAGCTACATCAACATCACCACGCCAGTCGACTTTCTAACACTATCGCCGTCACGACATTTGATTCTACTCAGGTGGCGCTCGTCTACCGGGTTAACTCCATACCACTGAGATTCATACCACCATTCCAAATGCGCTAGTTCCAGGTCCCCACAGAAGGAATCTCCCGCGGCGTGCTCTACGGGTACAAGGCGGATAAGACTAGGGAGAAACTCCTCAAGGTTCTGCATGCCGATGGTTCGACATACTGACCGTACGGCCTATGGGCTCTCGCTGAAATGAATATATCAGTTCTTCTTCCCCACATCTCCCGCACCAAGTCACACAGTGGGGCTACCCGCGACAAGTAGAACGGTACGAGCACAGGTTTCTACTGCGTGTGCGCAGCCACTGCTTTGGCTCCTAAGCCACCGCCTGCGCGAATGAAACGCCCGACTGCAGCAACTGCGACCAAGAGCACCAAGAACACCCACAAAATTGACTCAACGGCCACTCAAGATACTGCGCTTACTGGAAGCAAGAAAAACTACCTTGCTGACGATAATTCCGGCCCCGCCCAAGCGCAGTTCACTGAACGGACAAAGCAGCACGAAGAAGCCAAACAAGAACAAAAATCGCCGACTATAAGGTCGACAGTGGCACGCCTCGAGCTGCAAACTTGCACGCCACTATAGCAGTATCTCTGCCTCGGACCATTCTCGCACCTTACGCCAGGTTCGTAAAAACGAGCTATTCCACTCGCTTGTCTAGAAGGCTAATTAAGAAGACCTTGTGCATTCACGAGCGGGGGAATTGTGTGAGCCAGCCGTCCTTGCTTATTGGTGATCGAATGAAAGAGTTTTTGCTTGTGTGAGGGGGGCTTTGTAAACTTGGAGTGGGGGGGGGGGGAGGGGGAGGGGGGTAGAAAATCGGGAAGCGTTTGCTTGGAAGTAGAAAATGAAGATTAGGCTTTAGCGTTTTGGAGGTCGCCGAGTGTGTCGACCTTCGGGTTGTTGTTGTTCGGGACGTCGGCTCCCTTTGCGAAAGTGTTGGGGCCGGGGAGTGGCTCGGGCTGTCTGGGGCGAACTCGTTGGTCGTCTGGTTTTGCGTTTGAGTTCTTTTTTTTTTTTTCCTTTCTCCTTTTTTTCCCCCTTTATCTTTTTCATTTGTCTGAAAGTCTATTTATTGGTGTGTTGATATCAATAAAATTCAGCTGCGTTTGAGATTTTGTTGTGTTCGTCCGTGTTTTTTTATCGTTCCGATCTCACGGTTTCCAAGATGTAAGATTTCACCCTTCCCTGCCTTTAGATCTACCTATTTAAGCACCACAAAGAAAAAAAACAGAAATAAAGAAATATCTTTGAAATATTGCTCACTTCGTTGATTGCAGGGAACAGGAGGCTCTTCTGATACTTGTAGAAGGTCTGATCGCTGAAGACCTCCACGTTCATGTGGCGCAGCATCCTCAAGGTGCTTGTGACGCTTGATCCGGAGAACAGCAGGTGGCTGGACAGCAGGATGTTTCCAGCTGCCCTCCCGTTCATGAGAGGCTGACTGTCCCATATCCGCTCGTGCTTCAGGGGGCAGATGCTTTTCACCTTGATCAGTGTGTCCAGGGGGGTGATTGTGGTGTTGCAGGGCCTTGAACACTCCTGGCAGGTGCTGAACAGCTCCCTCAGGCAGCTCTCGAACACCAGGAACTGTCGCTCCCCCTCTGGTGGGCCTGGTGTGTATTGATCGCTGCAGTAGAACTAAGAAAATATTTAGAAACGAAACGGAATGTAAATAAGAATAGCTTACCTCTCAAAATCTTCGTCACGAGTTGGGGAGTACGTCAGGTCAGACCCCGATGAGATGCTGCCGACTCCAGGGCTTGGCGGACTCGATGGAACTGCCTCCTCCATGGCAATGGCTGTCGCTGGTGGTACAGCTACTGGTGGTGCAGCTACTGGTGGTGCAGCAGCTACCACAGCAAGGGTGTTTGTCACTGCTACTTTTAGAAAGTACAGACTTGTAACCTCTATATACCCGCTGATTTCCGAAAGTACTTACGAGCACCTTGACCTGTTGTGGCAAGCTCCACAGCACCATTGTCCTGATGCTCAGGACTGCTAGCAGGTACTAGTAACCCACTGGTGGCACCAGTGTCGTTGCTCTGCGGAATAGTTGTTTGAAGCAAGATAAGTATTGAATTATTGAATTTCATGGTGACACAGTGGTATTATGCATGATCTGCCTAGTTCTTGGGATATGTTCTGCATACACGATTTTCACTACTCCTAACAGTTTGCAATAGTACAGGCTTGGCAAGCAGTCAAAGCAAGGGGAGGGGGCAATTTTCTGAATTGAAAATAGTCTCACATTTCCCACACTTTTGTAACCCGGTCATTTCTTTATATTTCTTTCTGTAAAGCAATGCTTCACGTACTTCTACGCCGCGACATGTACTATCGGGACCAAAAAAATACAAACAAAGCAGCGCAGAATACGGCGTGCAAGTGAACAAAAATGCGCCTTTCGCGTATGAGAGCGTTTGTACGAGCTTCTGAGAAAACATAAATACGCATAAACAACGTGCCCATCAATGCGCAACTTAGAGAATAGGCAAGAAAAACACTTCGACAAAACAGCCAGGTACGAGCTGCCACTGGTTCATCTCAGGTGGCAAACAAGAGCACGTGGGCACATGTCGGCTGTAAACAAACGCATGAGATATGCGCGAACAGTACACGCACTTGCACGCCATATATATTCTAACCACCATTATTTCGCCAAAGACTGCCGTGAAAAGACGCTCACACGCTCCTCTGTTCTATTTCATCTGGTGCCGACGGATCACAGTGTGCACAGTAACGACATTACACTATTGCTTGTGAAAACATTACGCTGCGACCTTCCGGAGTTCGAAATATTGAGACTAACCCTCCATAAAACAGGAAATAACTGATCTTGACGACACTCCTGGCACTGGGATCATTTATTATTATACATTACGTATCGATTGCGCTTTTCGTGGGTATTGGTATGTCCGTGTTCGTTCACTGTCCAAATAAAACCCTTTACGTGGACAGCTCCTGCTCATAAGCTTTGCATGCACGCGCAATTCGTCTTGCAACTGGTTTTGAACACGTGGCTTCTAAGATTTTCGGAACTCCCCACAAAAGCTATGCCGTGAAAAAAGAAAACTAACTTACCACGACTTTCTGGCGCTTCGGCGGAGATGCCTCGATCACGTCCTCGACTGGAAGCAGAAGCGTCGGCATCGCGTTCCATCGAAGCTGTGAACGACCCGTGTCCTCCGCGCAGAAGAACTCACTTTGGTCGAAGTGGTCGTGACAGAAACGGGGCGTCATGGGCAAGTTCTGTGTGTCGTCTTGGCGGCCGGCGCGACGTAACCACGTGCTTTTCCGAGGTTCATTTTTCGGCAGGACGGCGAAACGCAGACCTTTTCGGGCGTTCTTCGAATTGCGGTTGCGGCGAGTCGTAACCAAACAAACGTTTGGCATCGCAGCGTAGCCTCTGGTACGTGATGTCAAACGATGTCGCCACGTTGAATTTCGCCTCGGGAGGACGGGCAGACACGAACGCACTTCCCGAAAACCCGGAGGGAAAGTTCATGATACGCGCGCTTCCGCGGATCCCGAGGGAACGGGAAATTCACCCCCCGCGGAGGAAGGCAAGGAGAAAACGTAGTCCCTTGTTTGTGAAAGGATAATTGCAGTATCGCGTATTCTAAACTAGAAATGTTTTACGTCTTGTGAAATTATCATGCGCAACATGTTTAAATGAACTGAAAATTGTTTCTTTAGCGAAACTTTACAAAGGCCGCCAAAATTTTCAAACATACGATTATTTCATTGGTCCTCGCAAGTACAGAAAAGAGTCCGCACGTATTTTATTCCTGCGTGATTAATAGGCGGTTCTGCCTTCTAAAACTGAAGATACTTATTGACTGACACTTCCTTTACGCTATCGCAGCAAAAAGTAGCTTCTCCAAAAACCGCTTTAGTGCCCCTTTAAGCAAAACTACAATACTTTAAAATCACACAATGTCTTATTTTGCCCCGGCTTGTGGGGCAAAATAAAATGTAGAGGGGTACAATAAGACACACTTTAAAAACATGATATGCGTTCAGTATTTGCAGGAATACACTTGAAATGTACTGCGTGAGCTCTAACGTACTCTTTTTGAGCCCATTCCTTGCATTTCATGCATTCGATCCATACTGAATGCGGGGCTGCTTGGCTCCAAAGTTCTTCGCTTGCCACGCACTGCCAATCTCTTGTGGCGCGCATCGCACTGACTGCAGAACGCTCGGACACTGCGCGCTACTTCTGGAGGTCACAAATAATCTTTGTGTCGGGATCCAGATATTTTTTGTAGTTGCTGTTTTTAGGGGGGAGGGGGGAGGGGGGAAGTGGAACGTCGATCTTTGGTTGCTTTTGCCAACGTCAGCTTTGCGTTGTGGGGAGAGGACGTTAGAACAGCGCTGCTCTTCGCCCTGTTTGCTCTCTTTTTCTGTCGCACTTAAGGTGCACACTAAAATTTCTCGAAACTTGAAATGTCGCAAAAAATGCGCCTTCTATATCCCAGCCGTTTGTTGTTTTTGTTTTGCTTTTGTCGAGTGGCTGATTTTTATATATTGCGCGAGGTTTGGCTTGCTTTTAAAGCGCATCTCGTACGCCAATAAGTGTGGCAGCGGTGTGGAGGGAGTGAAGCTGCTGTTTGACACTTTCAAGAGCCTTGTTCATGTCACGCTCGCACTATGAAGCTCTTGTTGGTTTCCTTCTCGACGTTCGGACCCTCCTAGACACCGAGAGAAAAGAAGATGGCTCAGGAGCATCCAGGATATTCGTGCGTTTGTCGGCAGTTTTAGAATAGCGCACGCTAAAGCTTTTTGTACGCAAAGAATAGCGTCTTCGCCACTGCAGATACGTTCAACGAAAACCACGTTTTTCACGTTGCGTGCGCTAATTTAGCGTACGCTATTTTTGCGAAATTGCGCGCGCACGTGAAGCGTCTTTGTGCTTCTCCAAGAATGATTTGTGACTCAGGTTGGTTAAAGCCAAGACGAGCGCAGTTAAAAATGTGGACCACCACACACTAAACATTATCACACCCTTAAGGGTTTAAATGGCTTGTCCTATAACTAACACCCTTCTGGGTGTAGAAAAACTCCCTAAGAAAAGGGCGTTTGTCGTAACACCCCTAAAGTACGGCGTTATTCCGAACACCCTATGACTATTATGACTGCGCAGTACGCCCTCTAAATTGGGTGTACCACCGCCAGAAAGGAAAATATAAAAGACGCGATGACCAACACCCATAAAGTAGCGTGTAATTGCCCAAATGAGTGTACGAAAAAATGTCTGCAAAGGAGTCGAAACATGCCTAGTTCACTTTTTATTTTTCGATCAAGGTTCTACCAGGTTCTACTAAATTCTCTATAGACGATTGCAAGCAGGTCATCTGGTCGCAGTCATGTCTCTGCTTATGCGGGCAAGTGCGTACAATTACAAGCTTGCCAAAGGGCAAAGCTACGTTCACGCGCGCGTCATCAAACTTTGCGGGCAAGACTGAAAGCAATAGTTCCCCTTTACCCTCGCTATTTCACCACGACCAAGACGCTTCTGAACCAGTCGTGGTTCGTGCGTGTAAGGTCATGAACATTCGAACCGGATATTGTTTCATAATCCCTTTGAATTGTACAACCGAAGGCCCTAGTTCAATCTCCGACTTCACTTTTCTTGCGACATTTATGCTTTCTAGCACTAATGACCTGGACAAAACTGGCAGGCTTGCAAAGACAGAACGACCGGGAGTCGCTTGGGACGTAAGCGGCAGTTCTATTGAGACTGAAGCGGGACTACTGTCAGAAGCATGCTTGCAGAGTACTTACAAATAAAAGAGCGATCTCATGTAATCCGTGATAGATGCATAATCCGATTCGGGAAGCACAGAACAATCCACAAACACACTATCCCGGATGAAGGCGGTCGCTCAGATTCAACGTAAGTTTCGTGGTCGCCGATGAACAGCTCTCTGTCGTGGTAGATGCGTAATCCGATTCGGGCAGCACAAAACAACGGAAACACAATGCCGAGGTTGAAGGCGGTCGATCACATTCAATGGAAGTCTCACGGCCGCTGATGAGCAGCTCTTTGTCGAAACGCGTCCAGCAAACACAGCACAATTATTCCATGGACTCCGACGAAATAAACGACCATTACCGAAAAGTTGGCATGGATGTATTCGGGTCGCTCACAACGAAAAATTCCGGCCGTGACTGCAACGCACGAAGCAGAGAACTACACTGACGGGCGCCCCTTTTTGAAAACCGGACCTAAGTGGCCCCTACAACTCACCATAACTTGGCATACAGCAAGAACTACGGCCCCAGTGAGCCCATCAGCGCGCGCAAGAGCGAGTCACGTGACAACTTTTCGTCCAAGCGTTTTTGTCCTACGGAGAGCGGTCACGTGTTTCACGCCGCCCTTCTGATTTGCTAGGAGCGGCCTTCGCACTCGCTCACAGCCACACGAAGGCACAAAAGAAGGTGTGGAGGCTTATCAGCAGACGAGGTCAAAGGGGGTTGGACAAAGCAGCTAATCCCCCTCCGCTGCCTTGTATCGCCACCTGCACTGCCCCGGGAAGGTCGCGAAATGGGACACGTCTGGAATTGCTTTGCATAGTACAACCTTGAGCGCATCAAACTGTCACTCATGGAGAAGCGCATGCTCTGGTGCGGACCGCGAGATCACAAAATAAATACAAACGACAAATTTGAAAGCCGTCGAAGCACTGGACAAAGCTAAGACGCTGAGAGCATGAAACAATAAAAGACGCGGCTTCAAGTATACAAAAAAAAAAGCGTCGGGAAGCTAGAATTTTTGGTGTCATTACGCAGAGATAAAAGTCCATGACATTCATGACACCCTAGCGGGGGTGTCATGAATCCAGCACTTTCGATGGTCTTGCGTCACTGTTTCTTCAGAAGTGCACACAAAAATAAAATCTCAGTGAAGGTGCTATACACGAACTCATCTCTGCGACGTCACGGCGCGGTGGTGGCGCGTCGGTTGCACTTCCGGTCTGGGGCTGTGGGCAGAAGTCCCTATGCCAGACGTGTATTCCTGCGTTTTTTTTTTAAAGGAACAAGACAAAAACCTGCCTTCTCGTCAAAACGCCGCGACTGGGGCCGTACCAAAAGTGTCGAGAAAGGTTTGAAGGTCAGTTTTCACGTGCTCGGTTCGTTCGAGAATCTGAATATGTGCCGTGAAAAGGGAAAAGCAGACGCCGTCGGACAACGATTGCTTGGGTGGGAAGCACTTTGGGTTGAATTCACGGATACTTTTGGTCATCAGATTTATTTGTTTTGTTCCAACATGAACGCCAGAAAACCGTCAAGTTGTGCGGACCACCTGCGGACTACGTTCAGTGCGTCTTCAAGTTCAAACGGCCGCCTGATCGTTCGTGTCGTCTGCTCTTTCAAACGTTTCTGCTAGCCGTTTGCTCTCTTAGACGACGCCGGCCCGTAGACCAAATATTGGCCCGGTACTTGCGATAAGAAGTAAGTGCAGGCCTCAAAAGACTTAAATTTGAAGGTTGGTAAGCAGGCTCGATGTAAACAGTAGATACAAGATGTTGACCATTGTTACCAGTGACCATCACCGACTCGTTATCCCTAATGCACTTGGTCCGATTCTGCTTGCGATTTTCAGTATCGACGTCGACCATTTCAGCTACGGTTCACGCTTTTGCAGCCCGAACGGCGTCGCAACTGAAAATTGCGAGCAAAATCGCATCATGCGAATCAGGCTTTAGCGTACATACGGCTTTAGCGTACATACGGAATCCATGCGGAATGAATCGTCACATGTCACTTTATTCACGCGAAGTTTCGCGGTGTAACGAGCCTCGGTAATTTCGCTGACGCCGCTCAAGTAGTCAGACATCGCCAGAAAGACGTAGAATCAACAATTTGAACGCGAAAAAGGGCAGGGGGACTCACACCGACGCCGACAACATCGCATTCCAATGGTTTGTCTATGGGCGATGGCGAGCTTCTTGCCCGCACCCCCATCGCGCATGCGCGGCGCCAGTGGCGTCCGCAAGGGGCGCTAAGGTTTGTTTGTAAACATGAGTTGGTGTATAAGTAGCGCGTAACTCAGTCAGGTGAGTTTGTAATACCCGAAATGAAGGCGCCACAGTTTGTTCAAGGCTTCATCGCAGGAAGTCTTTCTCGGGTTAAAATTAAGTAGATTCCGTTTTGCTTAATCATGTTTTGTTTTGTGTTTCACGTCAGATTTTAGGCAGACAAGAAATAAAAATACCTCGCCGGCATAGCCGATTCACGCAGGACACTCTCGACACTCAACCAAAAACGGCGCCGCGTACGGTATGTCAGGATGGCGTCGGCGCGACCCATCCCATTTTTCACAAATATGGGCTAGACCAAAATGGTATCGGCACAATCTTTCCTTTATAACTTCATAACGGCGCAATACTGTGTGCTGCCTCGGTCGTATATTTACACGTATTCGTTCATTTTTTTCTTTGCGAGCGGAGATGATTTATTTCAAATCAAAGTTGAACTGATAAAACTGATGCACGCGCGGCACGTAATGTTCGGCTCGTGTCGGACGGAGAGTTCAGTCGGAGTTGAAAATCTATTCTCTAGAACGTCCTAATCATACGCCACTTCGTGTGGCGATTAATCATACTCGATGTTTGTACCGCCGTGCATCAGCAACAGCTTCGCCAAAGCAATAGACATGAACGGCTATGAAATTATGGGTGTATTGGACAGCATCACCATTACACCCCTTTCACACCGTGTGACTGAAGGGCGTAAAATTCGCCCGTACACCCTTTTTACACGATTTTGGACACAATTGCTACAAGTGTGGCGTAAAAAGGGCGTGTAAGGGGTGTAAGACGTCAGCATACCCTTTTTACACCTACCGATATTCAGAAATCGTGTAAAAATGGTGTAAAACGGGTGTTTGTCCTAACGTACACCCTTCTTACACCAATTTTACACAATTATGGGTGTTACAATGTTCAGTGTGAGGACAGCGGCTGCGGCCGCTTTGGTGGCGTCGTGAGCGCGACGTTTTCGGCATCCTCGCGACTGCGATCGTCAACACAGGACTACAATGCACTCCTACGGGGAATGCACGTCAGAAATGTTCTGGAAGGCCCATTAAGGTGGGCAGCGATCGCCGGAAACTTGCTGCTTGCGAAGCGCGGAACGGCGCGCAGTACCTTCGCGCGCATACCTTCGTGCACGAAGGTACTGCGCGCGAAAAGTCGGTATACGAGACCTCCGTTGCCGAGGCGATGCAAGCGGATATGCTGGTCGAGCGCTCCCGTCGGCAGGTCACGCATATTTAGGCAAATCGTAAATGTTACTCTGAAACCAATAAACTTTTTTTTTATCAAGTTACAGCCTTTCATGTGTGAAAGAAAGGGGCTTCTGCATGTTCGTGGCGCTGCAAGCACGAGATGCTAGGCCTTTTGCGTCGTGACGGCGAAACGCTATTCTAAAACACTCTTTCGTAGCGTGCGCTAACTCAAGCGCTAACTATAGTGCTAGAGCACGCTACAATGGCGTATGTTCTTTTAAAACTCCCTCTTGATATGCGTGTCATAGAATGCCAGGATGTCGCGTTTTGTCCGCGCGTTTCCCGTTGCGTATGTAAATAAATTGCTCCGGCGGTTCCCAGTGCTTCCATCACGCGACAGCAAACCATCATGCGCCACTGACATGTAATATGCGCGGAAAAGACGGCATGAGTATCGGGAAGGACGCACAGAGGTCTTTGATGCGTTGGGTTAGGAAAGGCGTTTGTGGCGTCCGACTGCCCTGTTGAACATGTGTTCGAAATATTAAGAGCCGAAATGAAAACCGATGTTGTCATGTTTTTTGGGGTTTTTTTGCAGTTGTACTGCTTAATTGTACAGGACGATGATGCCGCGTCATTCTCCTAGATGCTGGTGTAAAACAAACAAATAAAAGACAAATTTTTTTTTATTTTTTGTTTTAGGAAGAAGATGTGTACGCATTGCCACGTAATAATGACTTCATGATCTGTGCTGCGATTACGTAGAAAAGTGGATACAATATTAGCTCCAGTATTCATTAATTTTATATAAATGCCTCTCTCCTTATTTTATTCCTTTCGTTTTTTTTTATCCAGTACATCAGAATGATTTAGAACTCCGGCGGTCCACTTTTCCTTAGGCAACGTCATAATAATTGTGTTAATGAGTCCATAAATTATGTAAAAAAGTAGCTAGACAATGTATCTACATTTTGTGTATACAAAATATATTAATCCACCTTTTTGAACCAGTTCATCAAAAGTAAAAAAAAAAATGAAAGGCCCTCTTAGGTATAGGTAAGTGCCCAATAAGTAGCCATAGATTGACTCAAATATATTTAAGAATATGCAAAGATCTAATCGGTGTTGTTCTGCTGGTTTGCTACCCTGTAAAAGGAAATAAGTCGACGAGATATTAAAATAAAATTAGTACATAATAAAGAAATATAGATAAAAAACACATTACACAGAAGTACTTATAAAAACATCCGGCGCACGTACAAAGGTTGGCAGAAATGAAAGTTAAAATTCAGTTAAGTTCACTCTACACTTATTTCCATATAGAGTAGTATCGCGAAAAATCAAAGCAGTGATGCCTTGTGTAATTAATCGTCCTATGTTCAAGAACCTGATATTCTTCTAATATCAATCTCCCTATATTGTTGTGTTGCAATTGTGTGTTTTTTTTGTGAGTGTGGGTGTGTGTGATGTGTACTTAGCGTATACTGCATAAAACAACTTTGATGTCATGAATCAGTGATAGCGATGGGATATAACTTAAGTGAGTCTTCTCGATCAATCGAGTGTTGAAGTTTTCTTGCGTATACCACATTGAGGCGTAAACCATTGCAGATGTGGATACCAAGAGTGTTCTACCCCGTGTTTGTGAACCATCAAATACAAGGAAGGACGCCTCAATACACGACTCCACACATCAAAACTATTCCTGCGTATGACTGGGATGTAAGCACTTAAACCTGAATCAATAGTAGCTTAGATGCCTTTTTCTTGTCACTATAATTTACTTAAATTTAAGTCTGGGCGCAACTGGAGCAAAGGGCTGTTGGAATCCATCAAAAAACGTCCATATTACATCAAGATGCTTTTAGTCTTTTATACTTGCCTTATCATAGCTAAACCAATCACTTACGGAGAAGTCCAGTGATTTGGGATTTTCTTGTTGTTTGGTTGGTCCCATCCTTTTGTTGCGTCGGCTGCGTCCTCAAGTAAGGTAAACAAAGTATAGCACTTTAAGAAGTTCCTGGCGTGGTGAGTTGCGACTGCCTAATAATCACTTGCCAGTTGGAACTCCACAAATGTAGAACGAATTATCACATATGCGTGCATATAAAGGCCATCGCAGAACCGTTTCTTGCTACGAATACTGGGAAATCGTTATAAAATTTTTCGCGCTACAGTTTTAGAGCGAACAAGCATAGCCGTATCATTGTCACGCGTGTCTCTGACGAAGCGCGCCCGTGGCCGAACGCATATACTGCCTGGCTCTCACGCAAGGGGTTTGATCTTCAGTGCCTGCTAGCCGAAGCACCTTTTTGTTACATGTCGCATTCTGGTAAATTTGAGAACCTGTTGCTTGTTGGAGGTCCCAATGTTCTACGTGCAGAACCTTCTTCGCCGATGGATCCAGAATCCCACGCGAGTAAAAGAGGGGCTCCTCGTAGCGAGCCGGAGTTAATCTCGCCCCAGCGCCCAATTCTGTTTTCACGCCGCCATCGACTCCTGCGACGCTAGCGTTTTTCTATATAGTTTGGGTATGCGTGTTCGCCCCTTTAAATGTTTACTTTCCTTCAGTTATTCGTCGCTTCATCCGCTGTCATTTGTGCATTTTGATGAAGGCGTGGGGTACCGCAGTCCATGCCCGAAAAACGCACCCTTCTGAAGGTCTCTCTGGCTCGATCATTTTCAAGTCCCGGAAAGCCAATCGCTGTCGACAAACTGAGACCCGAGCCAGCCACCGCAACTAAGGCTAGCCTTTGGAGTTCGGACAACTGTCTGAGCAGCCGAGGAGGAAGACGCCGACGATGAACACCACATCGCAGCTAGACGGAACGCCACCCTCGTCCCTCGTCGACGTGCAGGCCACACCACAGACGCCGGCGAATTTCAGTGGTGATCTTTATGAAGATGTGGACTGCTGGTTGAGCCAGTACGAGCGCGTCGCCCGTTTCAACAGATGGGGGCCTGAGCAGAGCCTACAGAAAGTCTGCTTTGCTCCTGAATGCACGGCTGGCAGCTGGTTCGAAAACCACGAAGCGTTAATTTCGTCGTGGAAAGATTTCCAGACCAAGCTTCGACGCATCTTTGCCAGCCAACAGCGACATCAGCGGGCCGAAGATTTTCTTCAAGGAAGAATCCAAGGGCCGAACGAGGTTGTCACAAGCTTCGTCGACGACGTTGTCCGTCTCAAGAACCGCGCCGACCCAAACGCTCCCGAAAATAAAAGGCTACGGGTCCTGATGCGGGGAGTAAATGGAGATATCTTCAAAGGCGTTGTGCGTACATCGCCTACCACCATTGAAGGGTTCATCACTGAGCTTACAAACATCGAACGTACCCTTCAAGTAGGGGCCTCCCACTACCAGACACTTCCAGCCTTCGCTGCTTCCTCGCTGTCGAGCTGCAACAACCCGGACATCCCCAATATCGTGCGGGACGTTGTCCAGGAGGAACTAAAGAGACTCCTTCCTACTTCTGCCAGCCCAGCTTCGCCCTCAATCGCCGAGGTTGTCAGGGAAGAAGTTCAGCGAGCACCCCAGCCGGAATTTCTCATCAACGCCGCTCCGGAACTACCGGCCCTGAGCTACGCCTCCGTAGCCCGTCACCCGACTTCCTACCAGTACTCGGTGGCACTGGCGCCTCAACGAGAGGCCCCTTTGTCACAGTACACTCTCCACCAGGAGCACAGTAGGGCTCGGAGGACCGATTTAGGGAGGGCTGCAGACCGGCACCCAATATGCTTCCGATGTGGAGAGGCTGGCAATGTGTATTGCCGCTGCTACTACCGCCAGGTTGGGATCCGCAAGTTTTCAACCGAGCGACCCACTCCCAAGATACGGCGAGCAATCTCTGGATGCCGACAAATAACTCCGTCGGTCGTCATCTCCAGGATCGTCTCCCCGCCGTGGTTTCCGTTCGCCGTCACACCGGTGCCCAACATCGCTTCTACACAGATACCACCCTGAGAGTCAGTCTCCCCTTTCTCGCCGAAAAATTGAAAGCGGAAACCCTTTGAAGTGGAGTGGCCGCAGGCCGGAGACGTATAGAGACTCCCAGAACGCCAAAGAGCTCCCACTCTTGCGACGCTACGCGTCGAAAGATACGTTTCCGCAACTCAGCCCAACAGCCTCAACGTTGTCATCTACGGCCCCGAAGTGTCAGCACTTGTGGACACCGGAGCGGACTACTCCGGTCTGTGTGGGAGACTCTCCCGACGCCTCGCCGAGGATAACAACTCTCGGCGAGAGATGTTACCCTCGGAATGGACTCCTTGTGCGATTACGGTACTATCATCGACCTAGGAGAGAAGAAGCTGACACTTCAACAATTTGTTTCGACGCCAGAAGTTTCTACGGTAATAGCAGCGCTTGTTCGAGTACTCGCCGACCATTTTAACCCGCGTCAAGGTCAAGTTTTTTTATAGCTGTCCAGTCCGATGAAGCTTCCTTCGTCAAAGTCTTGCTCGAGGGCACCATCCAGTTTTTTTGTTGAAAGGGGAATTGAAGTCGCAAGAGGTGTAACAGCGCTTCACGACGGACATGCCACATTCCGGGTGCAACATCACCACAGCCGTACGACACACCGCACGACCGGGCGACAGGTGGCTGATAACCGGCAACGCCTACCAGACATCGCGGGACATCGCCCATATAAGCAAACAGCGGACTGGGAACCCAGCGCAGTCCGGCGGAGTGACCGAGCAGAACATAACATTCTTGTTCTGCTCCTCAGGAAAAACGAAGAAACCGGGCCAGACGATCGACACTACGGCTGCAACATCACCACAGCCGTACGACACATCACACCGCACGACCGGGCGACAGGTGGCTGATAACCGGCAACGCCTACCAGACAGCGCGGGACATCGCCCATATAAGCAAACAGCGGACTGGGAACCAGCGCAGTCCGGCGGAGTGACCGAGCAGAACATAACATTCTTGTTCTGCTCCTCAGGTGGGTGCATTTCTTTTTTTTTTTTTTTCTTGCACCGTACACTCCGCTGGACTGCGCTTTCCCGTACTGAGTTATGTCTGACATTGAAGAAAATGTTTGCTTAGCATGTATGAAAGAAGTTACGGGTGATAATCCAGTGTTAAAATGCACAAAATGTAACAACCTGTACCATATTGGGAAATGCTCGGGTGTCACCAAAAAGGCCAAGAACGCAGTAAATCCGCTGACTTGGCTGTGTACAACTTGTAAACTGAACACCCAACGTCAAAGACAGCAGGGGGATGACCAGATTGCACAGGCCACTGCGGAAACTTCAGACCACGGGCAAGCGGCTATAATGGCACAAATAGTGCAGACAAACAAAAAGATGACCGAGGTTTTAACTAGGATTGAAAACATCGAAAAAAAGCTGAATCTGCAGTCTGCGCAACACGAAACTACGATCCAAAAACTAGATAATCAAGAGAAAACCATTGAATCCATAGAAAAATCGGCGAACTTGCTATCTAAGCAGTACGACGATTTGATAAAAAAGATGGACTCACTAACAACTGTCACGAACGACCTAAGGAAAAAAACAAAGGAGATTGAACAGCTTGCATTAGACAATGACGCGCGAATAAAAGACCTAGAGTGGGCAGTTGATAATATGGAGCAATATTCACGAAGAAGGAACATTGAAATCCATGGGATTTCCCCACAAGTGCACGAAGACCTACCAACAATTCTGAAAAATCTAGCAGCGAGGCTAGAACTACCTTCTCCAGAGCCAGATAAGATCGAAACCATGCACAGACTAAGAGCGAGAGATGATAAGATTGCACCGATCATTGTCCGATTCAACGACAGATCGGAAAGAGACCGGTGGATCAGCAAGCGCACGGCGCTAAAGGCTGATCATATCTTCATCAACGAGAACCTGACAAAGCTGCAGAAATGGTTGTTCTGGAACGCAAAGGAATGCGCAAGGGAAAGGGGATACAGCTTTGTTTGGATGAGAAATGGAAAAATACTGGTCAGACAAAGGGCAGGATCGGCAGTGATACGTATCGACAGGGAAGATGACTTGAACAAAATCCGATAAAATGGCCACATGTAGCACACTTAACGACTGGAATGGATATGTAAAAAATATAGTAGCAAATAAGGGAAAGGAGGAAGAACAGCTTCTACATGTCGTTCAAATTAACATCAGAAGCATTAAAAAGCATTGGGATGAACTTAACGTATACCTTGCTAGTTCGCTCGAAGATATCGATGTAATAATACTAACTGAAGTAAACATTGAGGCAAAAGAACCGTTACCGTTTCATATAGATGGATTTTATTCCATTTCAATACGTCGAGAGGGCAGAAAGGGGGGAGGAATTTTAGCTTATATAAAAATGATTGGTCTTCAGACCGTGCCGAGGTGATTATGAATCATGCAGAAGTTCTTGTCTTCACTGTTCATAAGCCTGAAGTATCATTTACGGTAGGTGCGTTCTATAGACCACCCAGTGGTAATCTAAACTTATTCTACGATGAATTCATAAAACTCTTGAACACCTTTAATAATAACGACCATGTCATATTAGCAGGCGATTTCAACATCGATGTTATGTGCCGCAGCAAATCCGGAGTAGAAGAATATCTTGATATATTGTCAAACTACGGGTTGGAAAATATGATTGACGGTTACACACGGGAAGAATACTTAGGTGATAAAGTAACAAAAACTTGTATTGACCATATAATAGTGCGCACTTGCACCTTAAATTTTATAGCGGCAATAATAAAACAAAAAGTAGCCGATCACTACTTTGTCGCTCTAAAGGTTATGCGTGAGGTCCAAACCAAAAGCTCGCCGGGAAAACAACACAAAGAAATTTTAGATAATAAAAAATAGACAGCAAAATTAAAGGATATAACTGGAACGCTTTACTGCACCTAGACCACCTAAACCTTTACAAAAGAGTGATAGAAATATTCAAAGGAATATATGACAGCTCTATTAAAAAAATAAGACTAGAAAAGCGGAAGCCGGGAGCTGTCTGGATTAACGACGAAATACTAGAACTAAGTTATGAAAAAAGTAGACTTTGGAATAGATGTAAGCAAAACCCACAAGATGCAACACTAAAGGAAGAGTTCAGGCAGATACGGAATAGAGTGACGGCGAAGATTAGACTAGCAAAAAAGAGATTTCATGTGACACAACTCCGAAACTGTGGGAAAAACCTAAGGAAAACGTGGAATATTGTAAATCAAATAATGGGAAAACCACCTAAAGGCAGCGTTGACGAATGTATAAAGAAAAACTTTGGAGTCACCGATTACTCTGCCCTCAGTAACAATTTCAATAATTACTTCGCTAAAGTTGTACAAGATTTGCGTGGGCCAGTAAACAATACTACAGAGACTGCAAAGCCACTGTCGAATGTATCGAACTCGGCATACTTACCACTAATGACAGATACAGATCTAGAAGATATAATTAACAGTATGCCAATCGTAAAACCAGCGGGATATGATCAAATAAGGCCACGAGATATAAAAGTGAACTATAACAACTTAAAACATGTTTTGCTGGCGGTAATAAATGGAATATTGGAGACAGGAATTATACCGGATAACCTTAAAGTTGCGATAGTCCGGCCTATTTATAAAAAAGGAGGGAAAAAGGAATTAGGCAACTACAGGCCCATCGCACTCATGTCCGTCATCTCGCAGATAATGGAAAAATTTGTTTTAAAAATCATGACCTCCTTTTGTGACAAATATTCACTAATCAGCAACACCCAGTATGGCTTTCGGCAACAATTAAGTACTACGCTTTTACTTGAAGACATGACAGATTACGTGAATGAAAAAATAGATTCTAATAATGTAGTACTTGCAATATTTCTTGACCTGACAAAGGCATTTGACACAATTGACCATTCCATATTACTGCATAAATTAGAAAACCTTGGCTTTCGAGGGCATTTCCTAGACTTGTTTAAAAATTACTTTTCCAACCGGACGCAACGAGTTAAGATAGACAAATGCATCAGTGACGCTGTGCAGACCACTTGCGGTGTGCCGCAGGGATCTGTTTTAGGCCCTATGCTTTTTAACATCTACATGAACGATCTAGCCTTATTACCTCTGAAATCTAACCTCTATCAATACGCTGACGATACTGCATTAGTCCTGGCAAATGAAAATTATGATACAGCAGTCAAAATCATGCAGAGTGACATCAATAAAGTAATGAACTGGCTATCTAAAAGCTCTATATTTGTCAACATTAAAAAAACACAACTAATGTGCTTTCGAACGCACCAAAGGCGTATTAACCTTACGAAACCCATCTTTTTGCATACAAGTCAGTGCACCCAGTGCAGCTGTACGCCACTTTCATATACCGCGCACGCAAAATATCTAGGCATGTATTTTGACGAGCATCTGTCCTGGAATTCCCATGTAGAGCATCTAATAAATCACTTACGAACAATATCATCCTATTTATACAGATTGCGGAACTCCGCGGATATTAGGCTAAGACGATTAATTTATCAAATGTTAGCAGAGTCAAAACTACGATATGGAATTACTATCTATGCATCCTGCTCAAACTTCAAAAAACAAAGAATAAATAAGTTAATGAAAAGGATGGTGCGGAACATCGCGTATGGAACCAAACTTGAAAATATGGTGTTTGAACATCAGCTGTCAGAACTTGACCTATTGACAGTAAATGAACTGCGCAAATTTGTCATTCTAACGAATCATTACTTCATATCAGAGTTCAAAATAAATACCACCAAACAAAGGCAACTGAGAAAAACGGAAAAGTTTCAGATACCAAAAATATACACTAACTATGGAACTAGGCTCCGTAAATTTTATGTGCCCACATATTTCAACCAACTTCCTGAAAATTTACTCACTCTCCACTCTTTAAAATCTGTAAAAAATGAAATGAGGAAATGGTGTAGACAGAGAATGAAGGTTAAATAGTCGTTCTCGTGAACTCATCTTTTTTTTTCTACTACGTATTTTTGCATAGTACAAGATTAACATGGAAATGAAATCTTCATGCGTGCGTTCTCCTATTCCCTGAGTACGATATTACAATTACCTGTATATTTCCACCAGATGCCTTGACCAAACGTGTTGCTTTTTGTTTGTTTTCTATTGCCATTGTGCATTTTTCCTTTGCCATACCTTATGCTCGCTTTTGTCGTTTCTTGGTATCATGACTTTTCTTTTGTTGTTTGTGAGTATTTGGCACATGCTATTTCTTTAGTACTATGGACGTGATGTCTAAATTGTAACGATTATATTTTGTGTTTGCTTTGTTACCTTTGTGCTTCAACATTGAATAGATGTTTGAAGAAAATGTTTGTAGAATTGTAAAAACCGAGTAACCGCGTAAAAATATTGTTTAAGTGGACTGCCCGTTCTCACGCACAAGCACGCAAGTGCTTTTGTGAGGCGGTTTTTTTTCTGTACCTTGATGCGGACCTATGAATAAACTATTATTATTATTATTATTAAAAAAAAAAAGTGATGCCCTCTGGGCTTATGCACGGCGCCAGCGACCTTCCAGCGTGTAATGGACACTGTGCTCTCCGGTCTGCAATGGCAGCCCTACCGAAAAATCCAGTATAACTTTTCGCTCTCTGGATTATGGAACTGGAAATCAATCTGGATTTTATCTGGATTTCAGGTTTTTAGAAATTATTTCTTTGTCTGCAATCTAAATTTCGAGTTTCCGAAAACTGATTTCCAGTTCCATAATCCGGATAGGGAAAAGTTATACTGGGTTTTTCGGTAGGGAGACCTGCCTTGTCGACATTGACGACGTTGAGGTTTTAGCCAGTACTTGGACGAGCACTTGAGACGACTCCGAGCCGTGCTCCATGCTATCAAGAACGCAGGAATCACCCTCAAGCCGACAAAACGTCGATTTGCTTATGAGGAACTGAAGCTCTTGGGTCACATTGTGAGCGGCGAAGGTGTTTTTTTCTGATCTTGAGAAGACGCGCGCCGTAGCCGCATTTTTTCCGCCGTCGGAGAAGAATACTGCAAGATTCCTGCGCATTTGTGCCTACTATAGGCGCTTTGTCTTTGTCCGGTATTTTGCCAAGCTCTCTGAAACACAGACGTACCTTACGAAGGACGCCCTAAGATTTGAGAAACAGCGGGCATTCAAAGAATGGAAACGACGTCCTCAAACCCCTGCTGCCCTCCCTCCTGCAGAAACAGAATTCAACACCAACGCCAGTAATACAGGACTTAGCGCCGGATTGGTCCAAACACAGGAAGGCACAAAGCGAGTCAACGTATACGCAAGTCGGACGCTGGCTACGGCAGAGAGCAACTAATCAATGACAGAAAAAGCAGCGCCCTGCCGTCGTCTCGGAGTCCTTTCTGCGTGGAAACAGACCACCATTCACTCTGCTGGCTCGCAAACTTAGAGGACCCCCAGGACGGCTAGATCGCTGGAGTCTCCGACTGCGAAAATCGGATATGACTCTGGTCTGTAAGTCTGGCCGCAAGCACAGTGACGCCGATTGTCTTTGAAGGACGCCCTTCGAGCGGGCGTCCGAGCGCACTAACGACGACAAGGACAATGTTTTGCTCGGCGCAGTAAACGCCGACAACATGGCAGAAATTCAACGGGACGATCTTGAGCTGCGCGCATTCACTAAGTACCTGGAAGGGCGCCATACTAGAGTGCCTCGAGTCTTTTCGCGAATTCGGCCGTCCTTCGCCATCCGACAGGGTGCACTTCACAAAAGAAACCTCATCGTCTCCAACACGACATGGCTTTTGGTGGTCTGCCATAATGACCCAATGGCGGGACACCTTTGCTACACCCGGACACTCGTCAGGATCCGCGGGAGGTACTATTGGCCTAAACTTGCAAAGACCGTTCACCTCTACACACGATTATGCCACAAGTGCCAACGATGGAAGAAACCACCGACGAAGCCAGCAGGACTCCTACAGCCAGTCGCTCTGCCGTCTATGCCATTTCTGCAAATTCGAATAGATTTGCTTGATCCCTTTCCACCATCAACTTCGTGTAACCGCGGGATAATCGTCGCCACCGATTATCTTAGGCGGTATTCCGAGACAAAGGTCCCTCCGTCGGGAACTGTGCTTGAAGACGCCAAGTTTTTCATCTTGTCGATCGTCCTCAGGTTGTTACGAATGACAATTGACCAGGTGACGAATGATTGAAGGAAACTAAACGTTGAATGGGGCGAGCTTGTACCCAAGCCAAATTAGGAAATGTCTAGCGTCGCAGGCGTCGATGGTGGCGTAACAAAGATCGAGTGCTGGGGCAAGACTGACTCCGGCTCGCCAAGCGGAGTCCTTTTTGTATGCGAGTGAGTTTGTGCAACAATCGCCGTAGAAGCTTCAGGGCGTTGAACATTCAAACCTCGAACCACCAACAGGGCTCTCGAAATTACCAGAACGCAAAATTTACAAAGAAAAAAGAACAGGCGCGTCCGCTACCAGGCATCGAACCTCGGCCTTTGCGTGGGAGCCAAGCGCGAAAACCGTTCCGCCACGGACGCGCTAGCTCAGAGACGCGTGTGACAATGTTTAGTAAATTGTGTAGTGAATTCTAACCGCAAACAAGGTTCACTTTCAGTAATACAAAATTAAATCAGAAATAACCGAAGAGAGTTAGCACTAGTATCTGGAAGTGTAATTAGGAAAATTGTATTAGTTACCATCAGAACTTTGATAAAGCTATTTCAAATAAACACCTACCCGGACGCGCTAAATAATTTTTGCTTAATAATATCTTAATAGAGGTTGAATATATTTTGTGGTTAACAAGAAACTGAAAGGATTATACTTTAAAAGCTTTCTAAACCGCCACAATAAAAACAAAACAAAAAAAACAACATAACATGAAGACAGCAGAGTACGAGAGGCACTTGTAAAATGGATTATAATTAAATTATTCATGACTTGGGTCGTTCTCAATGTACTAACAAGGTGTTTTTTCATGTTTAGACAGTAAGGTGTGTTTACATCAATAATACGAACATTATTATACTAATGTGATAAATATTTACAATAATGTGCTTCCTTAATTTCAGCAGACGCAGGGTGTTAACAAAAAAAAAGTATCATCTATATAAAAGAAACTTATGTCTCTTAAACATTGCTTATTATAATTTATAAATATATAACTAGAGTGGTCGAATCGAGGTCCCCGTGGAACTCGTGTGAAAAATTGTGAACCAATGCTAGCATATTTGTTTGATATGTGCAGTACGGTGCAGAACATTAGAGGGCGCGTCCGGGAACTGCGTCGCGTTCTCACTTTTCCAGTGACATAGATTTCTTGATGAGATTAAGGGGTTTAAAGAAATCGACTCACACTACGCGAATGCGGAGTTTATCTTCGAAAAACGTAAGTCTTTTATGCTGCATTGGTAGCAAATTTTAAAATTTCAAAGCTTTTTTTTAAATTTTTTATTTTCGGTTTGGGGGAGAATGTTTCAGGTTCGGCGCGGGGCAGGAGTAAAAAATAGGTCTTCACGCCGGTTCGAGGGGGTTCGTATTTTAATGTTATAAAGAAATTATTTAGAAAAATTATTCAACACTTTTTGTTCATATATTTTCTATTACGAATTCAATAAACGGAATAAAAACTTGTGGCAAAAGATGGCATGAGAAACATTTCACGCCGACAATTGTCGAAGGAATCCCTATATGCTACCGAAGCAAATGCCTGAAGTTCTGTATGATGTAATTTTCTCCCTTTTAAGCGGAGCTTTAAACTATCATCTTGTCGATCAACTTCAGATTTTTTCTAAACACAACATTCGCACCTATTCTAAATGCAGGTGGCAATTATCACTGTAATCTTTCTAACTGTGAGTGGGCGAATAATTGCTTGTCCCCAACACATAATTTTTTTGTTTCATTTACTAAATCATGTGTCACTTCAATAATGGATATGCGGCTGAGTTAAAAGCATTACATAAAAAAAAAACATAGGAAATAATTATTTTGCCTTTCGTGACATTCGTTCGAAATGCCCAATTTTTACCCTTGAACCTCAACCTGCAAATAATATATTGTAATATTTTCTCCCGAACGAAAACAATTACAACGCGTCAATTCGATTTTGGTTTGCACAAAACTATAATTTTATTTTTTTCAGAATTTTGGTATTAGTGCCGGTTCGGTATCATAACCTAATTGGAAGTCGAAAAGTACAGACTATAGTTTTAGGTTGGCTACCGGGAAAATTGTTGCCTCATTACTTCACCAGTTGTTTCTTTTTTCTTCGAAAAGTGCTAGAATATATAAATTCAGATTTTTTTTGAGCATTGCTATAACAACACTTGAACATCAGTACAAATTTGGCAACTTACCTCGTTTCTCGAAGACACCATAAGATATTGATGTAATAAATAAATTCATCCGTCATTACATGCACACATTTTTCGTAGCAACTTGAGATTGTAAGCATGAAAACGACCAAACTCGTGACTATTATGGTATATTTTTATTTCTAAAAAGGACAAGGGCCTAGTTTTAAACGCGGTAGGAATCAATTTTTTTTTTTTGCAGCACTTCAACATAATTAGCATTGTTAACTGTACTCGGCGTCAGCTCAAAAAGAAACTTGGCGTGTCCATCCTACTGCGTGCTTAATGGTCACTAGCCGTCTTACACTTTTATCCACTCTGCAAAAATAGTCACTGTAAAAGAAGTCAGCTTTTTCGCAGCGCATTGAAGTCTGCTATTTTGGACAAGATATATTATAAATGTCCCTTATACGTAATATACTATTTCAATGTACCGCAATATCCAGGGATTGGTTAACAGCCTCCGCCAGCCACCTAAGGCAAGCTTACAAAAATGGCTCATTCAAATGCTCGATCGGCGCAGTCGGTTCTGTCTTTTCGTTCTGTTAGCTAAAGACGTCTCCCTTCGGGTATAGTTCATGCAAGCGCCATATAGAAAGTGTTGTCCTGTCGAGCCATACGAGTCATTGTATCTTCGAACGTTTAGTGGTCGATGCTCGGGCAGTTTCGAGACGAAAACGCAGCTGAACCTGTCCACCTCATTGCCGGCGAGACAGGCTTTGGTGTTAACCTTAATTACGGGCAGGTTTTGGAGTTAGCCTCGTTCACGAGTTAAAGAGAAATTTCAAATGTGGGAACGAAACTACGGAAACACAATCGAAGAAACGCCAGAACCGTTTTTATGAACAGAAGAGGACGGCTAAAGGCCCGTTCACACTCTTGCGACCTCTTAAACCTGTGTTCCTTAAAACTTCTTAAACCAGAGGACACACTGGCGCCATCTATTGGGTAGCAGTGTAAACTCGGCGGTCCGGCATATTTTTTTTATTTCTCTCGCGCATTATCCTTTTTTTCTTGGCTCGAAAAACGTTTGTCAATGTTATAAACGAGCCTTTCTATGGGTATTACGCACATTTGACCTCGGAAATCCCGCAAAACCTTCGCTCTTGTGAAATGCAGTTCCAGGGTCACCGCATAGATGGCGCCACAATGCCAGTGTGTTCCCTTGTTCTAAAAAAATTTAAGAAGTTTTAAGAGATCTCGTCTCTCTCAGTCGTACTCGGTCGCAAGAGTGTGAACGGGCCTTAATTACGACTTGTTCACGTTCTTGGTAGTGAGAACATGGAAGCACCACCTCTTCCGTCCAGGTGAAATTTCAACGCAGTAGGAGATCGCCCCAGCCCTCAGTGAAGACAATGTGGTGCTGTAATGCTTTAAGGGGTAGTGTTGGGACGGGCGTGGCTCCCGTGAGGTGCATCGAACGAATCTTTACAGATGACGTCACCGGTGCCTGCAGCTTAAAGCCGTGCGGTGCGCCCGTGCGCTGCGATAGGCGGCGAACATGAAATGATCGTTGCGCTCTGGTACAATGTTTACAAACATATAAAAAGAAGACAAGGTAAAAGCTGCCGTATTTTTGGACGCGGCTTAAATAATTTGCCAAAAAATTAAACGACTTACGTGGTGAGAAGGGCTAATGTGGGGCATACACTAAGGCCGTAAGACTCGATAATTCCCATTTAAAATATAAATAAACGGCCAGGGAAGGCGTACGACGGGTTCATGTCAGTCGAATCTCACTGGGATATAGTGCGCCAAGACATCAAAGCGCCTTAGCATCTCACACTTACGTTTCCCGTTTATCACTTCATCAGTAATTCTATCAGCAACATGCTACAGGTTCCGTGATATAATTAATTTTTCATGCCTATTTTGAAAGGGCAAGCGAATTCACCTAATCTAGAGTTTTTTCCACTTCCAAACAAAAAACATAATTTAATTTATATTCTGCAGCAAAGCGACTGTATTTTACACTACACCAAATATTAGGCAAGAGAAATACAAAGACACAAAAACGCATCGCCGTCTTCACAACACCTTTAAGATAACATATGAAACTGAAATACAGTACAACACAATAGAATCAATAAAATAGACGTCTAAACAACAGTTTCTTTCTTCCTGGCATATCCTCTCTCTCTCTCTCTCTCTCTCAGAGTGTCTTCAAAGCGAAAGTACGAGTACTTCTACAGCGATGGCACAGCATGAGCGCACAAACACTTGACCTGTCATTTCAAACTAGAGAAACAAGTGTGATATGACATAGATGGAGCATATCAGTGCAGAAGAGAAATAAAACATTAGAAACCACGACTAATCTTTAAGTGTTTTGCTTTTAGGTGCCTCGCAGCACTGGACCTATTTGCCCTTTTGTCAAAAAATCAAGCCTGGACAGCACATAAAAATCAACCACTCATAAAATACGGCCCTTGCGTGTTCAGCGCATCCAGCAGCTGGTCTATTTTTTGCCCCAACAAGAAACGTCATGTGCAAAATGCCGTCACATTTGAATAATTTTGTACTGAAACAATTCGTAAAGATATTTTATTGTGACTGTATGAAGGAGAAGAGAACCTGCGAGGGATGCAAGAGAGCCCCCTTGTCACACCGCCTTGTGAATGCATCAGATTCGTCCTGCTTCGTGGTTTCTGCCGCAGGCACTAAAGACAGTTCACTGCAATCAGCACACATATTCTTTAAAAAAACAATTCCTTGCTGCATATCGTGCTACATAATGCACCAGCTTAGAATCGCTTCTCTGCGTCAAAAACTCGTGCTCATCGTTTTCTGCTGCTTCAGATAGGGATTCTTTGGCGGCTTCGGCGGCATCGACAAGCTGATGCCTTCTTTGAGAGGCTCACGTGAACGGAGCGATGAGATAGAAACTCCTTGTGATACACTTCACCTGGTCACACACCTCGCGCTGTTGTAGACGCTCAGGGAGATTACAGACACAAGGAACTGCACCGGTAAAGGGTGGTCACTGCGCCCTGACAATCGGTGCACAATTCCAAAGAGGATCTTTATACAGTCCTGACTGAGCCGGGCACTCAGACGAAAGTGGTATGCAATCTCCTTGGTGAAGTAAGTAAACAGCGAAAGAATACTCCAGACGGTGAACCTGAGGCCTTCAGCAGTTGAATTGTTCAAAAAGCATTTTACTTTTTGTGCTTCAACTTACTTCTCCCAGTTCATCAGGTAACGAAGAAAACTGAAATGTTGGTTTGCTCGCCAAGAATCGGCCCACCAAGCCTTAGTTGAGAACCGAGATGTCATAACTGAGATAAGATCCCCAATCTGCCTGCGTACCACGACACAAAAAAATACTCATAAGGGATGCGGTAATTATAAAAATAAAATGACAGGTAGAAAATTTGGCACTTCGGAAAGCAGCATATTAACCGCGCTTACTTAGTTGACTTACCGGATGAATGCCTCAGTCGTATCTATGCTTCGCCAGGCTCTCTCAATCAGTGACATATAAAGCTGCACAGCTCGCCGAACATGTAGATCAAAAGTTGAAATGCAAAGAAGTTGAAATGCAAAGCTGACTCTTATCCGTTCCAAGGAGTTTGGTGCCAGGTGACTGGGTGTGATGTCGGGCATGACCATCAAGGTTATGTTATTGGAGTCCAGTTTATAGGCTTGCCTAAGGTGGTCAATCATTACCTGTTAACAGAACAACTCCTCGATAGAAAATCCAGTAACGTGCTTCTACGGAAGTTTCACCAGGATTCCAGCAAACAGTATGCAAGAACTGGAGGACGTTTTGTGAAACGGCCCTATCATCATGGATTGATAAATCTTAACCTGCCATCTGGAGTGTTAAACGGTGCTTTTAGGAGCGTGTTGCGCAGGCGGTTTAGAATGCGAGAGAAGTCGGAGAGAAAATGCAGGCATCGTTTTGGGTTCACGAGGTGTCGCACGTTATACGTAACTTTTTCCCCTTGTCGACCACATTCTCATCACCTTCTACATCTTTCTGATTCACGAAACGCCATCACAAGTGATGAAGTCTACAAAGACGCCCGCACCTTCACACAGCGTTATACCTTCAAGCAAGAGTTTGGTGAGCGATTCGGCCTTGACGTTCCCTTGCGAAGCCAAAACAATTATGATTTGCGATCATTTTCCCACTAAGGGCACAAAGATCACTACCATTCAATGGCGGCTTTGGGTACCTTGCTGGTCTAGTGAGGTGTATGTTGCCAGCTGTACAAATCCGTCAATTTTGCCTAAACTCCGACTGAAAGACTTTCTGACGACTTAACCTCGTGGACTACCTAGCATAAAGTATATTTTATGCCCAAAAATACCCTGAACCGACTGAATACGTGGCCGTACATCCCTACGCTGGCCTTGACTGCGTATCACAAAAATCAGCAGTCATATGTGAATCCCAAGTACAGTAACAGTGATAGCTACTACATTTCACTACATTTCACTGGATCTGCAAGACGCAAAATAATACTTTATTTTTCGGTGAAATGTAGCAAGTCTCGCTGTTACTGTAAAGTCTAATAATACAGTACTGCTGATTTTTACAAACCTCTGGCTCATTTTGAGAAAAAAAAAAAACGATTTCCCAAATAGCGTTTTAAAAGAAATTCAGGCTTACCTCTCCCTATTTCTTTTCCTCCGAAATCATTCCTATAGTTCTGGTTGTGTTGCATCCCTCGAAGACCCTCAGTGAGATACGGCTCCGAAATTTCTGCTTTTCGAAGCGCCTTGAAGCAAAGGGTTAGAGATGCAGCTCGTCAAAGTACTTCAGCGTTGCCAAAAATTGTCGCAGTCCTGTCGTCTTCGCAGTGGCCTAGAAGGTACACTCGGCACACTACAATCGGGAGACTATTAAAGGAAGAAAACACTGCCCTCTCAATTGTCATTTTGTTAGTTTTGTATCAAGACGCAGTATCTAAAGAAGCCACTTCGTTGAAGTTTTTGAATTTGTGAACAGCCCACGAGGGCGGGGGGGGGGGGGGGTGTTTAAACAGCCCAGAGCCTCAAAGGAAATATCGTTCGTAGCCAAGGAGGATGCTCCCCAGAATACCTCTTCCGACGGTGGGGTTACTTCTGACGGCGAGGCTACTCTTGACGGCGAGGCTTATTCTGACGGAGAGGCTACTTCTGACGGTGAGACTACTTCAAACGGCGAGTCAACTTCTTCAGCAAGTTTCGACTGTTTCGCTGGGCAGGGCTGTGGTTCTGTTTTCTTTCTCTCTCTACTGTCTCGTGGTGCGGGAATGTGGCTTTGTGGTAGATTTGGCAGCACTGTGGGTACAGCATCTGCTGCGAGGATCGGGCGCGCTCAAGGAATTTTGATTTCTTATTCGTTAACTATATGAACGCGGCCCCAAAGTATGTTGCGGGGCTCAAAATAAAGTCCGCAGACTGCCCTCGATTCTTCAAGGCGCTTGCCCACCAGACCCAGATTTTTCGCCCATACTTATCTTGGGGCTCTGTCTTTTGAAGCAATAAATATTGACGCTTTCCGCTCTTTTCATAAGCGAGTAGCCTCTTCTGCAACCTGGGGTGCAACAGTAGTTTCGCCGGAATTGCGCCGGCATCACGATATTAAATTTAAACCTCTACAGTTCGCAGTGTACGCGAAATTCTAGGCGCCTAAAAACTCTAACCGGGAAAGATCATACCGGCACACAAATACAATGTAGCACCAACCGCTCAGACTGAGCGCGGTGTTTCAAATACACGAAGTGATTTTCGCCAAACTAGGCGGGCTGCCGCATTGTCATAGACAGCCTTTCAGTAGAGCTGACTGCAGCGCCGATGCAAATTGTCGGCATTTGCGGGCTCACGTGGTCCTTTTGCAGAGCCGCGCGGGTCCCAACACTGCCATTTTTTTCTATTGACTCCGTATGTGTGACGTCATGGGTCCAAACAAACCGTTGCTAGGGTCGTTGTTATGGACGAATACATGTGGCTCTGTTTCGCTACGAAAACCCGACCGTTCAAAAATCAGGAGTAGGATTTAAACTTCTAAAAATCACAGGTATAGAAAGCTTGAATGTCATAAATGTTTCGAAAGAAGTGTGCCGGTAATCGCTCGTTTCTGAAATATTTACGACTGCAACTTCCGGTCCTCAAGATGCCTGCAGCAGACAACGAATGCAAGTAGTATGCCGTCTGCCGCACGCCGGCCGGCCAAACCGGGGCCGTCGTTTGAATCGTGTGAATAAAGACGATATTCTGATATCGCATTTGTTTGAAATATAATGAGTTTCAGACATATATAAGAATTCATAGTGGGGTGCGATGCAAAATATGGTTTATCGAAAGTCCGCCGGTCGATCGAGATGATCGTCTGCTAAAATATCGCTTTGCACCCGTGAGAAAAGCACTTCGGACGATCGGTAGAGATCCCAAATTTTGTTTGCGGACTCGCGCTATGCGAGGGTGCTTCGTATACCTGGTTGTAACCATCGCGTGGAGACCCTTGCAGTTTCTTCAGATTTCCGCAAGACCCCAAAGCGCGAAAGAACTGGATAAAATCATAAGGTGAGTTCATTAAAGATTGTACTCGCATCACGGGTTCGATGGAGATCTTCCCCAAAAGAGCACATCCACAAAATTTTATGTATACCAAGGGTAAAAAAAAAAAATACTGCGAAATTGCGATAGACATCTTAACAGCCTGACAACCACAAAAATAATAATAACAAACGACTTACCTCGACGGCGTACGATTTGTTTCTCATGCTGGCCTGCATTGCGCCGGTAATGCATTTCAGGTCGTCGTCGAAACTGATCTGCATGACGTGGTTTGCTTTTACTGCATTTTCACCCCTCGTAACTAAGCTGGGTTCTTCACAGAAAGAAAAAAAGAAAACGCGCATTGCGGAGGCCTCTACGGCCATGGTGATGCGCTTGTTTTTGTCGCTCGTTTACCGACGCAATTCAATGAAGACGCCCGCTCCAACAGAGGCCAGCAAATCTATCGTGTCGTCTGCTACCAAAGCAAAGCGGAGCGTAAGTCTTCAGAAATGGCTTTCAGCGTTGCGATACGACACTGAGACGACAAGAACATCTTCATAATTCGATATCAAGAAGTTAGGTTGCGTACAAAAAAGTATTTACTTACTTGTAAGCAAAAATCTAGCCTCATGTGGAGTCTCCATGCATTAGTCCATAGCAACGTCCCTAGCAACGGTTTGTTTGGACCCAGACGCCTTGTTGTGACGTCATCACTTACGGGGTCAATTACACTGTAGTGTGAGTCTATTTTCCATCGTCGGCTGAGAGGTTCTGGTTTCGAGAAATCCTAACGAAAAGCAGCATTTTCTTATCTGAAAGGAAATATAACATCGAGTGGAGACGGCGATATCTGAGGGCGATCATAAAACACAAAACTGAGAATTGCATTTTTTTTTGTCACATTGAGACTTTGGAGAATTTTGGCTACTGAGTTCACAAGCTATTGGCCGACAAAGGTGTTTTACACGCCGCTCAAAATGAGGAACAAAGGCTCGTTCCTCGCTCCATTTCACTTTCGTAACGCGTTCTCGTTACATTCTCTTTAAGGTTTAAAAACGGAACGTATCGTTACACATATGTTAGGTTAGTTTTGTAGTTTGCTAAATATCAAACATAAATAACTCAAACGAATTTTTTTATGTAAATTCCATCTAATGACAACATGCGACTTTAAATGCCGTGATGGAAGGACACCAGGAGAAGAAAACAACCGGAAGCAAGGTTCCATTTGTACGTTGTATTATATCCCTGTGCGTGGTTGGCGATTCACACGGGCCAAATGTTCTATGATCCGGGAAGGAGGAGCAGGACTAATTGTGTTATTCTCTATGAAAAGTTCATCCCCCCCTTGCATGAGCGTTTTACAACAACCTCACACGTTTCAATCTGACAAAGTCCCTTGTACGAAGTTAACAATAGTTGCTCTTTGCAGAAACTACTCGTATTTTTCGTGAAGGTTGGATTCGTTATTCAATTTGAAGCTGGGGGAGAAGGGGCGAAGGAATAAAAGTTGATTTTAGAGCGCAGCCTTTAGGCGCCTGTTTCCTGGTTGAGCGGTGTCGCCGTTGGCGTCTGCGTATTCGCGCGCGTTGCATTATGGGACATTTCCCCACTAAAGTTAGCGGGTAAATTTTTCCGCTAAATTTATCGGGAAATGTTGTCGCTACATATAGCGGGAAAATTTCCCTAATGACTCTAGTGGAAACATTTTACCGCTAGCTTTAGCGGGTTACACGTCCTTGTTAAATATAGCGGGGAAATCGACGTCACATGACCTCAACATCATTTCAAACTCACCGCTAAATTTAACGGGAAAATTGACCTCACGACATCGTGTCATGTCACTCATGAACAAATTCAGTGGCAGGACCAGAGTAGGAAGAAAGCTGGACGAGGAGGGAAGGAGAAGGAGAGGATGTGGGAAAAGGAGGAGGAGGAGGGTGATGGATGAAGAAAGAATAGACAATTAACACGGACAACACAACCACATCTTTCAAATAGCAACAGACGATTAAAGATTCCCACCGCGAGCAGCCTACTAAACCCCGGAGAGAAAGGGGGAGAAGGGGAGAGAAGGGGATATAAAAAACACCGCGAAGAGCAAGAGCATGTCTGTTAAACCTGTCCTACCGTTTTCTAGCGCCCATTCAAAGTCGCTCAACCACGGTATCATCAAACCACGCCATTTTTGGCGTTGACTGAGAAAGAGGTTCAGTACTTGAACCACTATACAAGACAATCTTCCGAAATACGTTTGCACGAGAGCGTGTGACGTGGGGCACCGGGTGGGTCTTCGCGCTCGCGCCGGTATAGCTTTGGCTGTGGTGCCTCTTGGATGTAAAAAGTAAAATAGCCTGTACGAGGCACTAATCGGCCGCCTATGAACGATCACTTTTAAGTTTTTCATTTATTTATTATTCTTATTTGTCTCTCACGGTCTAGAGGTAAATTTCTAACCCTTCAAAATATTATCGTATATAGTTCAAATTCATTACCTTTGTTTAATTTTTAAAATTTTCGTTTTGGTCGACTGTGCTATAGTCTTTTTAGTCTAACAACCTTCTTAGAGCGCACCGGCTAGAAATTGAATTATTTCTTCTTTTTTTAACACCAGGCACTTCCTTCACCTTCTTCTTTATCGTTGTATATAAAACCGTCAGTTGTGAGTTAGCGCCGGTCCTGTCCACTTCTTCGTCTGTCCTTGTCGTAGCGCTATTTGTAATTTAGTATGTATAACCAACCAGCCCGCCAGAATATTTTGATTCAGTTCATTTCTTATAGTACGTTTACATCTGAGAAGAAATCCGCTGCCGCCGGAGCGGATCCGCTCCTGTTGGTGGCGGCGACAAGCCGGTTGCGTTTACATCTATTTCTTTCGAGCGGCGGAGGCGGCGCCGGCTGCGGCAGCTGTTCTCGCAAAGGCGCATTCACACAGCGGAAAGACGCGCGTCGTGGGGTGAATTTTTTGTATTATTTTCGTATTGAAAAAAGTCGCGCGTCCAGGAGGACGACGCAGAGAGACGACGCTTGGGAACCCAATGTTGCCCTCGACGCGCGCGCTTGAGCCAATCAGCGAGCTTCCGGACGTGACGTGTCGCCCTTTTCCGGTTAGGACATGTTTTCGCTGTTTTTATTTTGACCCACAATGAAGGCGAAATGGCAGAGGGGTCGAGGGATTCGTGCACTCGCCGACTCGCCAACCGTGGCTGGAAGCATTTCAGCCTGGAAAGAAGCAAGCCGATTGGATCATCTGACTGTGAACAGCGTTTTGTGTGCATGCACGACGCCGTGAAACTACTTTTTATCGTTTGCGCGAAAGCTGCCACCGAGGTTCGCGGTATCTTCCGACCTCCGACTATGCGGGAACAATGACTCCCAATGTGTTTTGTAGTCTTTGTGTGCACTCGCCACTACGGAATACAACAGTTCTCCATCGAAAACACTCTAGCATAAGCTGCGTTCAGTGTTAAAGATACGGACGCGCCGGTATAGCACCGTGCTTTGTTTGCACAAAAAGGCGGCAAAAGAGCACCTTCTGAAACTGCCCGCTCGAGTCCGTGCCTCTCGACAATGCTGCATATAACCGCAGTGTAAACGTATATATCATCATCGCCGTTGTTCATTCAGTGAAGAATGTCTTCTCCCACCGCATATGCAATCGCGAAAGCAAGGCAACAACAATCGTACAAAGCAGACGAATAATACAAATTCCGTGTTTTCTCGACAAACGTGAGGTTCCCCGAGAAGACGCCGCCGTCGAGTGGCCCTGTGTGACTGCTTCGTATTTTACGACGCCGGCGTCGACGTCGACCGCAACGCTAGTTTTTTGCTCAGTGTGAATACGCCTTAACATCTCGTCAAATATGACGAGATGGCGTGAGAGGTCCCACCTCGGCTGTCTCTCCCGGGCGTTGCTCCTCCCAGAAGAACGCGTACTCATGACGTAGGCAGCGTCGCGCTGCGCAAGAATGTCACTTCCGGTCAGCGAAACGCCTCGATCGGAGGCAGAAATAGGTCCTGGACCTATACGGGTCGCCGCCGCGTTTTCCGCCCAGCGTTTCGCCCCAGCGGCAAAAGCTGGGCGGATTCGCTGGCGGATCCGCAAGTATAAACGTACCATTAGGCGTCCGTTTTCGGCTTGAGCAGCATCGCCGTCGCCGTTGCCGTCGCCGTCGGCGTAACCGCGCGGTGCATTAAGGGAAATGTCCCATAACGCACAGCGCGGGACCCTCATGACGTCACGAAGGCCCTGCGCGGTGCGTTATGGAACATTTCCCATGATGCACCGCGCGGGGAGGAGGACGAGGGGGAGAGGAGGAGGGAAAGGGGGAAGAGGGAAGGAGGAGGGGAGGCGCTTTAAGGAAGAGGGGAGGAGGAGGTGAAGGAGAAGGAGGAGGAGGAGAGAGGAGGTGAGGAGGAGGAAGGAGGGGTATACCCTCCTCTCAGTACCTTTCCCTCCTCCTCCTCAAGAGCTGCGCTCTAATTCGGCGTTACACCCTATTGGAAAATTTGGATGTCGGAAAGATGTTGGAAAAACCTCATACAAGCGTAACCGTAATATGGGACATCCTATACCAGCGAAAAGGCGGCTCCAACATAGTGGATTAATGCGGAACGGGACGGAACCATACAAGCGTGTTGTATTACGGGACATCCTATACCAGCGGTGTGGAATATGGCGGAACCATGGAGGCGGACGGAACAATACATGCATAACGTAATATGGGACATCCTATACCAGCAAAAATGCGATACCACCGTGGTGGAGCCATATGGCTTCACCAAGCTGGTATCACCCTTTTACTGTTATACAGGGCGATTTTTTTAAGCTTTACATATTTGTTTAAAAAGGTCGTGAAAGCTACACTTCTGTGGTTTGTGCAGGTTAGTTATACGACCAGGGGTACGTAGTATAGGGGCCTAATCGTAACGATCAGTCGGATAATTAAATACAATTTGTTAATTAGCTTTTTAATTACTGAAAATGAACACATGGTTTCAAATAGAAACTTGATGAGAGTCATCGAAAACCACAAAATAACTCTTTTTAGAAGGATATAACGCAGGGGTAGCATCTTACGCGTTCTGTAAAAACGCTTTATTTGGATCCGTTTCAAGGTTTCAGTTTCTTATCGGAGCGCATCTCTGCGCCCACGGTCCTGTTCCCCAGAGGTTTAGTCGCGCAACACACGTGCGCCCTGCTTCCCTCCATCCTACGAGGGAGGCGAGGAGGTGGCTTCGCACTGCAGCCACTGGTCAGCAGAATCGCAGGTACAAAGATGCGCTCTGATAAGAAACCGAAGTCTGGAAACGCGTCCAAATTAAGCCTCTCTTTTAGAACGCCGTAAAATGCTGCTTTCGTCTTATATATTCACGAAAAGGGTTGATTTAGTGTTTTTCCATGATGCTTAGCAACTTTCTAATTGGAATTATGGGTCTATTTTCACTAATTAAAAATTTAAGGAACATATTATACCTAAAGGGAAGGTTGAGTGGTTTTGTATTTGAGGAAACACATTTAAATCTTCATTTGACCTCCAGAATCTCAAATATCAAAATTATTTGGTAATTTGGTGAATCGAGGCTGCATAGAATCATTTTTAAAGTATCACTGGAGGCACTCTTTCCCGGAAAGTGACTTCACAAAAGGAGCTTTCGAAATCTCTGCTCACGCATCTTCAGCGCCAATCAAAGCTATGCACGCACACGCTATTTTTAAAAAGGGGAAAAAAAGACGTCACGACTGGTGCCAGTGCCGCAGAATAAACCTAGAAAGCTTGCGATTGGACGCGCGGCCCTCAAGCGACACATGCTTGGCAGCTGAAAAATCCCCTTACGACGTCACTACTGTTCGGATGTTTTTTGTGTTTTCTCAAGTTTAGCTATCTCTTTGGAGAAAACGAACGTGATATTCAGATTTACGGGATAAAACTACACTAAAATCAACCTCCATCTAGTTTTCTGAAGGAAGTCTTGCACTTCCTTTTAATAAGCCAACTCATCATTACAATTAGCCCTTTATACCATGCCCCCCTGGCCATATAAGCCACGTGCACAGACCGCGTAAGTGTAGCTTTTACGGCTTTTTTTTTTCAACAAATCTGTAAAGCATACAAAGAACACCCTATAGCATGTCCCCTAATACGATACGACTGTATGGTTCCTTCCCCACTTGCATCCTTCGGGAGAGACTCGCAGACATCCAGCGTTCCATTGGAATGCTGGATGTCAGCGAGTCTCTAGATCAGCGATTGGTTTGAAACAAGCATGATGTTTGCACACAAATAAGCTCTTGTCCGAGGTCCTTGAGGAGCACTAATAGCAGTGGCGAAATGTAGTGACGTGGTAAATTTGGTAGCAAGTATTCATTTCTAGAAGAATTGCATGCAGCAAAGCTTAACTTTGCTCAAAAGATGATAATTATAAATTCAATACTGAACAAAGGTGTCCCTTGAGCTGTCAGGCCAAACTCCCACTCATGCCACTCAGGAGTTCCTAACTTGTACGTAGAGGATCAGCACAGCCCAGATTTGTGCTGCGAGCGCACCTGCGATATAAAAATTGAATAAACATGAGATGAAAAATAAAAGACGTTTACGATTCTCTGTAATGCTAAATTAGAGCGCAGATCTTGAGGAGGAGGATGGGAGGGTATGCCACTCCTCCCCCTCCCCTACTCCTCTCCTGCTCCCTTCCATTTAGCGGGAAATTTCCCTAAATTTAGCAGGAAAAGTGATGTCACGTGACCTCAACACCAATTCAGTTTTCCCACTAAATGTAGCGGGGAAAATGACGTTACATGACTTAGTGTCACGTCAGCCAGAAACAAACACTGTTTCTCCACTAGATTTAGCTGAAAAATTAATGTCAAATGACCTCTACATTAATTCAATTTCCTGCCAAGTTTAGCGGGGCAGTTCTGCCGATGGCAACGCCGTGAAACGGGCACCTAAGACCTGCGCCCTAAAAAACTGAATGCCTCACACAAAATAAAGTGATAATTAGAGATAAGACGAAAAAAAAGAGAATCTAAGATACCGCTTTAATATCATTCCTTTTGTCCGTTCTCAAATATTTTTGATTTCAAGAAATGTTTATCTCTTTATTCATACCCAGAGAACACTTCCCAGTTTCAGCATGAATGCAATAAATCAGTGCAGAGTAGACCTTGTAAACCGTAATGCACATGAAAATGAATGTTTGCCACATGAGTCGGCGGCTCAGATCTCTAAATACATTTGTAGTGAGGCACGTTCTTGAATAAAACTTTTGGGCTTTGAATTTGACGGTTTAAACATCCATAAGAAACACTGTATGCCACCGGATTTTTTTTGTGACATATCAAAAATGGCGCAGCACTGTCATCCTTGCATACCTAACAAAAGTTCGCACTTTTTTTAATGGCATGTGCTATTATGATACCCATACAGCCCTCTTTCACAAAATTTCGTCAATAGAGCTCTTTCTCGGTTCTTAACTCACATGACAGATTCGGTAGCTTGAATTCTCACTCGGCATCAACACTTCTATATATTGATGTAATAGTGAAAGACAAGATGTATGGGGTTGAGTACGACTCGACAAGCACAGATGTGAAGAAAGGTACTGCCGAAAACTCAAATGTCAAAATACAAATTATTAGGTAGAATGCGGATACAATTATGGATATGGTCATGAATACAGTTAGCACATTCAATAAGAAGAATATGTTTTAGACGCACACTCAATGAAACCTGTTGCATTTATAATCATGCAAATTACCTCGGAGAACCAAGAGCTGCAGTCTCGAGAGGGAGTTCGGTGAATGATACTACCGAAAGTGAGTGTAGACGGAAAAAGCAGTGTGATCTGCGACAATGAGCTTTACATAAGCAAGTGGCATGTCATTATTACTGTTACAGTACCGATTGTTTCAAACTGTCAGTCGCGTCATTCGGTGAGTTCCCTCCGTACATTACAAGGTTTGGCTCTCGCATGCTTTGCGAGGAAGTTGATGAACTGGAAATATCTAGCGTAGTTCTAGAAAAACTATTTCCAGAATCTTATCTCAGCATCCCAAAGAATATAAAAAGTTTCTAGAGACAAGGTTATTGCAGGAGCTGAATAAAAGAAATACTTAGTTCTGCAAAACCATCTTGCCGTAGTAAACGTATAAAGTTCCCCTAAGTAGAGCTAGTCATTACGGACGGTTGTGCCCATTGCATACCATAAAAATTTAATTTGCGACCTACAATATTTACAGGCTCAACCAACTCCGAATAAGTGGAACACTTGACATTAAAGATTGATCTCACCATGACTGTCTGCAAACATCCACATAATAATTTCCATGAACCTATGTATTTCAAAAAAACTATTTGGTGCGCGCTGTATAAAAGACCATAACACTTTTTAACACTAATAGAAAGCCTGTCGTGGGCTACAACTTAAGCAGTTTTCACTTCATTATGAAGGGCAATTACACATATGTGAACCATGAATATAGTCCTGCACTGAATTGTTTTCTTAAGCTGAACGTGCTATGCTCTGTTCACTATATAAATCTTTGCAGAGCTGACAATGTGCAAGTTCCTGTTTTTTTTATATTTCACATCTCCCGACTGCTGGATGCGATAGGTACATAAGACTGATGACACCAACGTAACACAATGATTATTTTAAGAATTTTTTTCGGGTATAGCACGAGCGAAGCCATCTGCCGGAAGTTATTTCTGTGACACCGTCGAAGTTACATCCGCGTGCTTTTAGGTTCACATGTTAATCATGTCTGCGGACTCCTTTTTGTAATTGGAGCTCCATCCAACCCAAGATTTGAATATGTCTTTTGCATTTTAGGCTTAGTAGTGCTTTTGCTGTTTCACTTAAGGAATAGGTACGAATGCTTATTTCGAGTAGCATACCTAACACCTGGTGGCACTGGCAGGGAGATGCTGCGATGCTCTCGTTGCTGGGATTACCTCCCCCATGGTCCTGGCCAGACCACAGAAGAAGATTGACTCCAAGCTTGTGGCCACTAGGATCTCCAAATCTTGAGGCACCCAGGTAGCTGAAAATAAAAACAAATCACACTCAAGTACTTGGCAGAGATACATTACAATGAATAGCATATTCTTGAGTGATCAGCACATAGATCCTTTTATTTTTATACTTTGTACTTGTACTTATAAAAGAAACTGCTCCTTCACTGCCACAGCCACCCCTGAGGACAAGGCCATGTAGGCACTGAAATGACGGGTACCTAATTAAGGCAAATGACTAAACGTGTTCGTTTAACACTCTTTTGCGCCAACCTGAGAGATTTCTGTCGAATATTCACATTCAACTGTAAAGACTATAAAACACTACTACTGCAATGATAAGATTTTCCTACCCTCATGCTCAACGAGTGTCGAGTGGGGATACAACTCCAGGTCATACACTCACTGAGCATGAGGGTATAGTGTGCCAGCAGAGGGCAGGTGTCTGCATAGAAAGATTTTAGTTGGTGCACCAAGAGGCTAACCAATAAAAATGGGTACTACTCTAAGCAAAATGTCAAAAAGCGCCGATCTCGACTTGGCACTAACAGTGGCACACAGTATCTATTTTACTGACTAAAGGATACTCAATCATTATTTCTAGCAACCTAATCAAACAAAATATTCGTCCCGGCTTGCGTTTTAGGGAAATTTCTAAATTTACAAAAACTATAAAGACAACTGCTAAAAAAATGAAAAAACCAACAATTGAATTTGCCTGCTCTCCGGTAGCACGACATCTATGGCAGGCAGACCTGCAGAATGAGCAAGCAGTCTAAAAAATAGGGTATGTCCTATGTATAATTTTTTTTTCGTGCTGCAGCGCAAGTGCTGGAAGGAGGTTTTACGACATTCATTTTTCACAACCCAAGTTCTTGCAATCAGTTGAGAAAGAGTTCGAGGAGTGAACTTGTCTTCGCCACTGGCATAACGTTTTAGTGTCGCCCATCCAGACTCAAACAAATTTGTAAATAAAACGAAGAGCAACCTATATAAAAAAATCTGTAACTTTGGCAAAGAAAATTTATCTTGACACAAACATATGTGGGGTACAGTTGTACAGCGCCTATTCGTGTGCTTAATTAATTTTGAGGCACATCGGCGACAATAAAAAGAAAACGCCCAAGTACCATTTAGGGAAAGACAGAAAAAATGCATACCTACACCAGAATACTTTAGGACGACCACGAGCAGGAAACTCTGGTGAGGCTCTCGGAGTGACTCCCTGCAATAGCCCTGCGCAGACCACAGAACAAGGTCCGGTCAGAGCTTGCAGCCATAAGGTGCTTCATACCATAAAGTTCCAGAAGCCGCTGCAAATGGAAGTAAAGTGCATTTCATTCCTCTGCAGAAGGGAGAGTTTAATAGCTAGCATGGATTCATAAGGTGATATTGTCATGTAATGCGTCGACTTTTCAATGCAGCACTATATCACCACATTGTAAACTGTGCCGGGCAACACTAAAAACCTGAAGCATTATTCCGAACTATCTCAGCCTAAAGTTAACCACGGCAGAAGCTTCAAGCCAAAAGTGGTCCACCTTAAAGAGATCCAAAGTATAGACGTTTGTGAGTGGGGCCCTGGTCAAGTCTTCAGCTACATTGCGAGGTAGGTGCTCAGACGTTCAAACCGTGATGTTTGCTGCCTGTAACCACGCGACCAGCTTGTGCCCAGCTATTGTTCGAGTTGAGTATATGACCTTGACAGTACCGTTATTTGACAAGCAGTTTTACAAATGTTAAAAATGACTGACTCACAGAGAGACTGTCTCAACGACTAACGACTTGGGATACCTAACTGAATACTGATATATTAACTAAATGCAAAACAATTATCTGGCAGGCATTATATTTTTCAACAGGCTGGGTCGACTCCTCATTTAGTCGAAGGAGTCGATGCGTAATAGGACAATACAAACACAAATATTCCTTAGAATTCGTTTTGCACCCCCTAAATGATGTGTTTTTGAGGGCAATATACACAAGACACTTGATTTAGAAAGTGCCTCAACTGCACAAATGCATATGCAGTAAGGGGACTCGCCAAGCCTATTCTCCTCAGCTCTGTCCAGGTTAAGCCGAAGTACCCGCTCACTGACAGAATGAGAAAGGCAAGGAGAAGTCTCCGTTGTTCCGCCACCAGCCCGCCTGTTACCTTCGATGACGTTTCAACGTCTTATGACCCTCGAGTGAGCACATCCGTTCAAAGCGGGGTAAAAAGTAGAAGCGCATGCTGGAGGACGCCCAGCCATTCGCTTTTTGTCATTGGCTATACTACATATTCTGAGTATGATATATTTTTAAGTGCGACAAAGTATTGAAAATATGTAGTCCACCTTTGAACATAATACAGAATTCTGCTAAAAACAACAAGAATGTATGCGTACTGCCATCCACCGTTTTCCAAATAAGTGCTCCCGCCTATCGGAACATCTACACATGTGGTACGTGAGTGGGTTCAGGACTGAGAGGCTAGAAAACAAAGCGCTCACAAGGCTTGTCTGGCACTTTCAACCATGCAGGTACATTCGTCAAAAATCCCCAATTTCCAGCCAAATTTTTTTAGAAAGAGCAAATCTAGTCCACGCTTGAGGTAGACCACTGAATCGTGATTCCCCCAGAATGTGTGAATCCTCCTTCAAACTCCGGTACAACCTGCAAATGAACTCTGTTGTGCTGCGGCACGCATCCATGCTGCCTGCTTCAGAGGAAAACCACTGTTTGTGTTGAAGACGACATCCCACAACGTACAGGCAACAATGTTTAACGAACTAAAATAAAATTCATATCATTCAATAGACACAGATAGGCTCACAAAGTAATGACACCATGATTGTTGTTGTTGGTTTTACTCTTGCATGCGAACAAAATGACCTCCTCTTTTCTCCGATGTGCAGTAAAACCCCTTACCTTCGCGGCCCCTATTTCTTCTCGAAGCGGTCACAGAGGACATAATAACGGCCGCTAAATTACGCAAAATTAAAGGCTGCAAAGTAAGGGCTCGCAAACATTAAGGGGTTTACAGTACTTCCGTGTGTCACATGATGTTAACATTTCAAGGAGGCTGAAGGACTGGTCTAAGAAAAAAATAGCCTATGCAAAAAAAAAAAAAACGCCCTTCTCCAGGTTAGGCACGCGAGGTTCTTTTGTACTACATATAAGGTGGCAGATTTGTTTCGACAGAGCTTTTGGTAAAAAGGCGTCTCCCAGCTAGCTATACTCGGCGTCAACTATTTTTTTTTGTGCTGCATTGTAAAGGCTAGAGTAGCTTCCACAGTGCTTCAGCCCAGCACTGTTGCGAGGGCATGTGGTTTAGTGTTGCATCTCAATTGCATGGTCCAGAGAAACTAGCGCTGACATGTTGGAGCACTCCGGAATAATAACATGCCGACTATACAAGCATTGAGAGATGCGCGGATGCGAACCGTGCATTTCTTGAAAGAAGTGGATTCGAGGAAAGGTAAAAACGGTATGTGTACTTACGGCGGTCATACTTGCCTTTCTCAAGCATGATCACTTGTCCCCCGGTAGCACCATCCAGTAAGAAGCACCAGCAACACGCCCATGAGACGCTGCCGACTCCTGGATTGAATGACGACGCACCTCGGGTCTTGGAAGGAGATCCGAAACACTGCTTTAGGCCAGATGTTGTATCTGGCGAGGCAAGGGGCTAAAAATAGAAATGAACAAATTTATCTGAAGCGATACATTCCTATAGCATAAACTCTAGGATAGCAGGATTTTTAAGGTCAGTGATGTGTTTTAATTAAACACAGAAATAACCAGCAGCCCCCGTTTTGCATAAATGTAATCGACAGGGTGAAAACAATCGCTGGTATGAGTTTGTCAAGAGAAACGCTCGCGGTGTATGAAAGCTTCGTTCAATTCACATGCAACTCCTGCACCGGAGCGGAAAGGTGTGGGCGGTGTACTTCATGTAAGCGATTTGGCGAGCGACGAGACGAGCTACAGCGACAAGGACTCGCTGTCGCTCTGTCAGCCGCGCGACGAGACACACCTTATGAAAGCGAGTGGTACAAGCGATCAAGGCGATCAGCGACGTTTTCTAGAAACCCAAACACCGAGCGACGCAAGCAGCAACAGTGAGAAATCTTCGTCGCTCGTCGCCGGCACTCGTAGCTTGTTGCCGTCGCTCGTCTCGTTGATCGCTATATTGCTTACATGCCAATCAGAAAGGCGCTCTAAGTGCTTACCATTGCATTGGGACCAGCCTCACTTCCAGCCATAACCATTTTTTTTTAAGCCGCCCAAGTAGAAGTTAACATCGTACATCGTTTTCAAGCATGACTTCTCATTCATCGGCTCGATTTACAATTTTGGTAAATGAAAAACCGTGATTAAGCACAATAGCCCTTTTGCAAAATCCCCCAAGCGCCACGGCCCGCGCGCGAGGAATTGTGGGAGAGACTGTCCCTCGCCTGGCCGCTCTGCCTTGAGGTCGCATTGCCTTGTCGCTCGCCTCCTCTTAATCCTCTGTTTTTCGATTCCATTACGTATTTTTATCTATTCCATTGTACTTTTTATTGCTTCTAAGTGTTTTTTATTCTCTTCTGTGCGCAATATTTCTTGTATATTTATATATATATAGTATTTGTGTCTTTATTTTGCCTTTTTTGACGGGAGTGCTGACGGACAACACGTCGCTTCGCGCGTTCTTCCCCGGGTGAGTACTACCGTTGCTACCGATTCCTATCGCGTTGTTAGCTGGTCATTTTGGTTTACTTTGCCCCGCGTGCAGTCGAGAGGAGCCGTTTACCCTAGACATGTGCGTGGGAACACCCGCGCACATGTCTAGGGGGAGGCACTCACTTGATCGAATGACATTTTAGCAAACACCCACGTTTCACCGAATGACACTTTAGCGAATAGTCGGACGCCGCGAAGCGGCGTTTTCGGGTGGGCCAAATGGGTTCACATTTTTGTAATGAGCCGCCGGCCCGCCGCAGACTGTCGCCGCGAAGCGTCGTAAGCGCAGCGCGGCGGATGGCTTAACGCGCGCCCCCGTTATTCGCTAAAACATTGATTCGCTCAAATGTCGCTGTTCGCTAAAACGTCATTCACTCATGTGATATGGACCCGTCATAGCGGTAGGCAGAGCTCTGAATCAACAATCGCGACGCGAGAGCCGAGTGCGCTGTGATTTGGCCACCCGCGCTCGCTCCGTTGATTCGCACTGTAGCGTATGCCTTCAAGTGCCGCTTATTTGACCAAGATACAGCACGCCGCTTTGTCGCCGCGAATCATTTGTCCGAATGCCTGCAAGACCGTAACACCGTTTGGCATATCTAACGCTGCGGCGCCTGGCAACTGAACGCAGCGGCGCGCAGTTGTCAGCACTTGAAAAAAGTTGTTTGCAACTGACAACTGCTTAGCAGATAGATTAAGAAGGCATACCATAAGCGCATACAAGCCGCTACGTTGGGCCACCGGCGCTTGCGAAGGGCTCGCGCCGCAGCGCGCAGTTCTCAGGCGCCGCAGCGTTGCATATGCCTCAGCTTCGCAAACATTCGGACAAATGGTTCGCGGCGACAAAGCGGTGTGCTGTAGGTTGGTCAAGTAAGCGGCACTCGAAGGCATACGCTACAGTGCGAGACAACGAAGCGAGCGCGGGCGGCCAATTCACAGTGCACTCGGCTCTCGCGTCGCGATTGTTGATTCAGAGCTCTGCCTACCCCTATGACATGTGCGCGGGTGTTCATAAACAGCTCCTATCAACTGCACGCGGGTCAAATTGAACCAAAATGAACAGCTAACAGCGCGATAGGAATCCGTAGCAACGGTAGTACTCACCCGGGGAACAACGCGCGAAGCGGCGTGTTGTCCGTCGGCACTCCCGTCGAAAAAGGCAAAATAAAGACACAAATACCATATATATACAAGAAATATCGCGCGCAGAAGAGAATATAAACACTTAGAAGCAATAAAAAATACACTTGAACATATAAAAATAGGTAATGGAATCGAAAAGCGGAGGATTAAGAGGAGGCAAGCGACAAGGCAATGCTATCTCAAGGCAGGGCGGCCAGGCGAGGGACAGTCCCTCCGACAATTCCTCGCGCGCAAGCCGGGGCGCTTGGGAAAATAGCAAATCGTCTATTACTCTAGCTCGAAATTGTCGCGAACACTTGGCACACATGTTTACACTGATGCGCACCTAACACAATTTAAAAGTAGAACGAAAACAAGACGAGATTCGCTTACCGCTTCACGGAAAGACAGACACCTTCGGATCCTAAGCCTAACGGGCGAACTTCGAAGTCTGCGGCGATCGGACGAGGCGAGCCAGCCGCGCAGCGCTGACCCTGGCTGACCACGCCTGGTTGAACTATGAGAGGCGCCGTCGAGTTGAGAACCAGAGTTGCACCAGAAACCGACCGCAAAACATCTGTACCGTAAAACTTAGAGCTAGCCGACGACCCTCTTGCCGCTGCACCTTCGCCTTCTCCGCGACGACGGGAAGCGGGGAAGCCGAAGCCCGGAAGCCAGGCGAGCCGAGGAGCCGCGGCAGCCACTGGACGGAAACTTTACGTTTCGGTTTTGCTTTTCGCCGACGCCGGCTATCGGTTGCGGGGTGGTGGGTTTGCGGATGGTTGCGACGGTTGCGACGACGGAGCCACGACAAGACGCCGAGTTGGCCGAGTACGAGTGACGGTCCATGGTACGAGCAACGGGCAGTTTGCCGCTGTCGATCGGTGATGCGCTCGGCTTGGTGTCACGATCGGTCTGTTGCCATGCACGTTGGCTTTGCTATGCGGTACGGCTGGTGCGGCTGTCGAATACTTGTGGAGCACATTATTCGAGACAGTCGCCCCAACACGTTGCCGTGAAGAGTTGACCGACGAATTTGTGTGAGCTCAACGTCGGTCTATGCTCCGTTTTGACATGTATGGTATATGTAACGATACCGGTGGTAAATGATGAACGTTTTTTTGGAAGTTGGCGGTCGCCTTTCTGCATGTGTGATTTTGTGATACCGGTGGTCTTGTGGTATAAGCGTTCGTTGGAAAGTTGGCAGTCGCCTGCGTCATCGGACGGAAAATCATACAAGCTTCACCGAATCATATCGGCAAGCAAACTGGCTGCCAGTTTAGAAAGAGGCGTTGCTATAGCGGCGCCGGTATGTCCAGTTATGCAGAACGCCAAACCAAACTAGCTGCATACGTAATAACAAGAAATTACGTTGGTGTCATACCTGAACTGTAAAAGCAGCAGGTATGTTTCTTGTACGTTTTTCCAATAGGGCAGGGTGTTGTAAACGTCTTTCATTTTTTTGTGTATATTTTAAGTGAGCGTTTTAGCATCAAAGGTGCTTCCATGTCTGGTAACCTGGTCTTTTCATGTCACTCTAGGTCTCGTTGTGGGGGTTCAGCGATGGCTAAAGTCGGCCTTAGATGTTTGTGTATATGAGGATTCCTGGAAGCAAAGAAAGTAGCTGAGTTTGAGACATCCCTTTTTTTGTGTCTTTTCCTTCGACGAGATTTTTGTTTTTTGTGCCGCAGTCTCGTGGACTGAGAAAAGCCGCCTCGGTGGCTCCGAGGCGAGAGCGCTGGCCTACGGATCCCCATGTGGCGGGTTCAAATCCCGGCCGAGGTGCCCGCAGTTTGACGCAGGCTTATTGTGGAGGAGGCGCCGTGTAACCGAGCTTTTGGTTGTACGTCAAAAGATCCCCAGGTGGTCCAAATTAATCCTCAGTCCTCTGCTGGGGCGTGCCAGATGCCTGTCGTTATTTTGGCACGTAAAACACCCAAAATTGACTTTGGACTGTTGTGGACGGACAAAAATATGTCACTGTCGGCCAGCTCAGCTCACTTGCACCCGACTACTACCAACCAAGAATCGCACAAAATAAACCATGCAACAAATAAAAAATAAGTTGATGAGATCCCGCTCTTTGTAAAAAAAAGTATTTCATTTTTACTTTCTAGAGTTATCCCGTTAAGAAACTAAATAAAAGTTACCTCACAGCACGAAAGAAAAAGAACGCCGTTCCTTTTTTCCGTTCCCGTAAAAACGCACGAGTTCCCGTTCCAGTTCCAGTTCCACCAACGCAACATAGCACAGCGGCGTTCCTTCGTTCCTCCTAAACGAAACGCGCTCCAGTAACGCCTTTCCTTGGAACGCCGTTCCGTACAACACTGGAAGACAACGCCTGAAAATCAGCAATCAAGTATTTATGTTTCGGCTACATACAGCACTCAAGTCTCTTTTATTGAAAAATGGAAGGCTGTTGTTCCTCATGTGGGCATGCATGCCAGACTTCTTCAGTATATAAATTAAACAAACGAATACCCCAAGCGATTCGACTGGAAAGTGAAGACACCGAAGTCGGTGACAAGGATGAATAAAAACAATCTATGGTATCGATATTCTCCAGTGGCTATTGTTACGTTGTGGGAAGTACGGAGAGACGCCGGTGCAGCAGGACTTACTGCTTTATTTACAGCATGGTCAATCGTCAAGGATGAACAACGGTGAAGAGAACGGCCACAGCAGCGGTGCTGTGGGATTATAGCCAGAGCGCCAAGCGATAACATAGGAACCGCGTACGTTTGGCGGATACATCACACTACGATATTACAATGTAAGTCACGCACACAACATTCCTTCCCCTTTCAGTTTGCAGTAACCATTACACAAGTGTAAGCACTTTGTAAGGCACTAGTATAACAAAATAGCGAAATAACAGAACCTATAAAATCCAATTCTAAATTGTCGCGAGCGCAGCTGACCAAGGGTAGCAGCGCGCCCGTGGCCCAACGGTTATCGCGCTTACCTTCCACGCATAAGTCCAGGGTTCGATTCCTGGCCGCGTCTACCCATTTTGTTGACTCTGTAATGTGATGTTCTGGTAAATTCGAGAACAGTCTTGCTGATTAGAGGTTAGAATTTTCTGCGCACCGAACCGTGTACGCCGAACGTTCCAGAAGCCCACGCGTGTACAAAAGGGGCTCCGCGTGGCAAGCCGGAGTCAGTCTCGCCCCAGCGTTCGATTCTGCTGCTACGCCGCCATCGACGCCCGGGACGCTCTGATGTTATCTTCTGTTCCCTTTATAGCGAAACTGTATGCCTCTATCAGGCAAGGAAATGCTTGTTGTCGTCGTTGTAAGTGAAAAAAAAAACTCCCGGCGAACAATTAAAAACAGCATATCTCATTTGAAATCAGGCATACAGCATACAGCTCAGTTTCCGCTTCAATAAAAAAACCACAAAAGAAGCATTAAAAAGTACATGATGCATGATAAGGAGCGTGCGACCAATAGGAACACTCTCCCACGCGTTCCGGTAAAAATTAGGTTTGCAGCTGCTTCGAAAGGGGTTGACGGCATTCAAAACCCTCGTGTGAAGTGCGAACCGCAGAATGGATGATAACGGCGCCTTCTGCCACGGCGACGGCAGCTTGCGACGTGGGGAGTGACGTCACTAGCCTTTCGTATATAAAAGAAGAACCCGCCTACACCCCGTTTCACTTTACGCCCGGATGCAGCGGATGCAACGAGCTATATCTTAGCCAATCCCGGTTTGTGGACGTGGCCTGTGATAAGCTTTCCGCGCGTCGCTGTGCCTCCCTCTATAAGATCACGCGACACTCACATGGCCTCCGATTGGCTCCGATGGCTAGTAACATCTGCTGCGCTTAAACGTAAGATGAAACAGAGTATAGAAGTGCATTGTATTGTTGCTGCAGCACTGAGATGAATAGGCCACACATAGAACTTCCGAGGAGCAGCGTGAATACTAGGAGCGGCAAAGGAAAAAGAAACTGCAATACGACCTGCGGCGGCGTGCTGCGACCGGCGGCGTCATTTCGTATAGTGCAGTAGGCAATCGTTGCAAGTGATACCACAGTTTCGCTGACCAGCCACCTACAGAGCGTGGATGGGAACCCGATTTCTGTTTTAATTTCGGGCACAAGTTCGCCCATTAAACGTTTAGTTTACTTCAGTTTTCGTCGCCACATCACTAGTCATTCGTAACATTTTGGTGGAGGTGCGCGGTATGAAACCCATGCAGCGTACCCCGAAAAGAACTCGTTCAGCAAGCTCCATTCCCCAACGACCTCCCGTTGAAGAGTTGGAGCACCATGCCAGCCACCGTCTTCAGGAGCAATCCCCTGAACTCGGACCACTCCCGGCGAGGACAACGCAAACGATAACGACGATGGCTTCATCGACGACGCCGACCACAGCAGCACCCGCCGTTATTTACCTACCCTGTGAAGTTCGTCCTTCTGCAAGACTGTTCGAGGGATGTCATTCTCGGTATGGACTTCTTGTGTGAATAAGGCGTCATCATATGACGCTTCGGAAACCTGTTCCATCGGCGGAAGATCCCAAAGCGACGTTAGCTGCTGTGCGAGTCCTTACCAGCCACGTAAACCTGCCACCGCTGTCGAGTATCTTTCTGCCAGTCGGGGCCGAAAAAGCCACCTGCGGTGTTGCACTGTTGGAAGGAAGCGTCCAACTTCTTCTTGGACGAGAGATTGGCATTGGAAGAGGCGTAACCGAGCTCCAGGACGGGCATACTGTAGCCCTTGTCACCAACTTCCGGCAAGAGTCGCAGCACCTTACAACGGGTACAACTTTGGGCTACGTCGAGGAATTTCAGGACTCTGCCGTGATCTCAGAAGACACCTCTCCGACGCATCACAAGAGAACCCCGCCGTCAGAGCTCGACATCGACCCGTCCCTCCCAGCCCCACAGCGACGACACCTGACTGACGTTCTCGCTGAATTCAGTGAGTGCTTCGCCACATCGTCAAGGCTACGCCAAACAGCGGTTGCGAAGCATCGAATTGTTACTGACGATGACGTGCCCCTATTCTTCAGTCACCGTACCGAGCTCGGTGAAGGGGAAGGAAACCACCCAAAAACAGGTCCAAGAAATGCTTGACAAGGATATTATCCAGCCTTTAAGTAGTCCGTCGGCCTCTCGAGTCATGCTGGTGAAGACGGGCGGAACTCTTAGGTTCTACGTAGACTACGGGCGGTTGAACGCTGTTACAAAGAAAGATGCCTATCCGCTTCCCCGCATAGATGACACCCTGGCCCGTTTACGCCACACTCGATAGTTTTCGTCAATGGACTTGAAGAGTGGGTACTGGCAGATTGAGGTCGATGAGCGGAACTGCAAGAGGACTGCCTTCGTCACACCCGATGGACTCTACGAGTTCAAGGTGATGCCCTTCGGACTCTGTACGGCACCGGCGACTTTTCAGCGGGTCATGGATACCGTGCTAACGGGATTGAAGTGGCATAGCTGTCTGGATTACCTGGACGACGTCGTCGTATTTTCGCACAACTTTGACGAGCACTTGAATTGGCTTAAAGACCGGAGACCACTTCGCGCTTTCCACTTTTCCCTCGTTTCCTCCTCTTCCTCCTTCTACCCTTTCCACCATTGCCTGTTTCCTCCTTTCACTCTCTCTACCCCCTCTGTCCTCCAGCCCTGCTCCGCTAAGCCCGCTAAGCCGGTGTTGGCTAAGCCCGCGGCGGCTATGCCATAGACTCCATCGAGAAAAAAAAAAAAGGGGGGGGGGGATGGGGTTAGTTTACAAAAGAGCCACCCCAACATGATTGACAAGCGACCTTGAGTCCGTGCGTTGCAATGCCCTCGACTAGTGCAGGTCTTTAGGCAGCATGCCGTGCACTGGAATTTCTCGGAGATATTTTTTGTGACGTTTTTTATTATTGGTTTTCGTTTTTTTTAGCGTTGAAATTTACGAGAGTGGTGAATGGCGAATTTTTTAGTCTTTCCAAACGGCGTCCGTCAATATGGACCGAGCATCAACGTCTCCGCCTTTTGTGTCAAGAAAACGCCTGAGTGACGGTACTGAAAAGGAATACGTTTGCGAGTGGGACCGGATATTTCATCGAACGCCATTTCGTCGAACGCCGTTTCGTCGAACGCCGTTTCATCGAAGCCGTTTCATCGAATGCCGTTTCATCGAATGCCGTTTCATCGAACGCCGTTTCATAGAACACCGTTTCATCGAAGCCGTTTCATCGAACGCCGTTTTATCGAACGCCGTTTTATCGAACGCCGTCTTATCGAACGCCAGGGTGGCATTCCCGCTTCCTGAAGCTGGTCGGAGGTGCCCATCCCGGGTTCTGGAAGTTTTTGACTTGCATCGCCGCACAACATCAACTGACGGAAGACAAGCTGGAGGCGATGCTGAGTTCCCTAGAGCTTCCTCGCCAGAAAAAGGCCATAGCGGCAAGAAATGAGAAGGTCCACCTTTTTTATGAGAACCGACGGAGCACGGCTGTGGGGGACTTTCTGAGAGCAATTTGGCTGTCGCACGAACACATGAACCCCCGAAAGTTTTCAAATAAAATATTAAGTGACGCACTTACTTTTGACTTCATTGAGTCTTAGAACTATAAAAAGCAATGTTTCGTTGTAGTTTCATAAATAGCACCTCAGCTTTAGCTACTGCAAGCTTCGGGAAATAAAAAAGTATCAATAGAAAGACATGAGAGGCTAGGAGGCTCACTTGGCAAAAGTTGGTGCGCCTGCGCAAAACCTAAGTCGCCTTCTGGCCTCCATGAGTTGGAGTGCGAGCTTACCGGGAGTGCGACTTTTTATTTTTATTTTTTGTTACAATACCCTCAAGGCCCATCGGGTAATACAGAGGGGGTGAACAGATAAGCGCAATATGCGAAACAAACATAAAAATCGGTACAAATATCCTCATGGGTTACTTGCATCAAAATCAATTGTAACAGCTACAAGTTCGGACATTTAAAAACCTGACGATGAAATGGGTGAATGACACGAAAATGCACTCGATCCGTGCATAAAAGAGCATCTTTCACACTTTTTATATAAAAGACATTCGATGAAACGGCCATCAGCGATTCGATGGAACGGCGTTCGATGAAATGGCGTTCGACGAAACGTCCATTTTTTTCGATGAAACGGCGTTCGACGAAACGGCGTTCGATGAAATGTCCGGGAACAGTTTGCGAGAGGAGTAGCTTTCGTCGCACACTCAATTTGACTTTTCGTTGTGAAGAGGAAATGATCAAACTTAATGATCTGTTGAACAACGCAAAGTGCATATTCAAAGGCGATCCCTTGGCAACCATTATCGCTAGAGCACTGGAGATGGTTGAAGGAAAAGGACACCAGTACCAACGGAAGACCGCCGCAATGGTCGAGAACGAGAACTTAAAGATTGTCGATGGTAGAGTGGATTCTCCAGGCGAAGGCGTCGTGCAGTGCGAGAAACAAACGCGTTTCTCGTTTCCTGGTCCTAGAGTGTTTCCTCGCTAATCCTTCGGCGCAGAGTGTGACGCGTCCTTTGAGGGGGCACCCTTTTTGCTGGCTTATCTCCATTCACGAACTCCCACAATAAGCCCCCCCCCCCCCCCCCCAAATCCGGAGGGCGCGCGCGGACTCATGCACGACTTTTTAGTCCCCGCTTTCTATCCTTCGCTTCCCTCGCCACTTGCTCAAAGACGTGAGAGGAGGAAAGCCTTGCAGAATATCGGGTTTGGTCTCCGGCCTTTAAGGCCATTCTAAAAGCCTTAAAACCGCAGGGCTCACACTCAAGCCAACGGTTTGCCGCTTCGCCTATGGAGAACTTAAGTTCCTCGGCCATGTCGTCAGCAGCGAAGGAGTACGCCCTGACCCCGCGAAGACATCTGCCGTAGCCGAATTTCCTCGACTACCAGACAAGAAGGCAATCCGCAGATTTTTGGGGCTGTGCGCGTACTGTTGCAGGCATCGTTCAAGATTTCGGAGAAATTTCAGCGTCCCTCACACATCTTACGAAAGACTCCGTAAAGTTTCAGTCGGCAGAAGAACAAGAGCGGGCGTTCGACGAACTGAAACGGAGACTTCAGAAACCTCAGATCCTCGGACATTTTGACCAGTACACCGAACCGAAATTCACGCGAATGCAGGTGACTCCGGACTTGGCGCGGTATTGGTACAGCTAGAGGAAGGCACGGAGCGGGTCATTGCCTACGCAAGTTGGACACTGTCGAAGGCGGAGAAAATTTACTCCACGAAGGAAAAAGAATATCTCGTGGTTGTATGGGCGATCACAAAGTTTCGTCCGTATATATACGGGAATTCGTTCCGGTGGTCACAGACCACCACGCGCTCTTTTGGCTTGCAAATCTCAAAGACCCTTCAGGACGTCTTGCCCTATGGAGTCTTCGACTGCAAGAATTCGACACGACCGCGGTCTACAAGTCAGGACGGAAACATGGTGACGACGACTGCCTGTCCAGAGCCCCCGTCGAAACGTCAGGCTGTACCGACGATGATGACGACGAGTGTTTCCTATGTTCCGCGGACACCGACGACATGGCAGGACTTCAACGAGACGACCCGGAGCTGTTCGCCCTGATTGAGCATCTAGAAGGATGAGGAAGTACCGTTCCTTGTGTCTTTTCACGAACCCTGCCGACCTTCGCTATTCGACGAGGCGTACTTTATTAGAATTTTGGAACCAGTAATTCGCAATGGCAGTACCTACAAGCTTTTGAGATGAGATTTTTCAGACCTGCCACGACGACCCGACTTCAAAACACCTCGGTTACAGCCGGACAAAAGCCCGAATACGTAAAAATATACTACCGGCCCAAGCTTCCGAACACCGTCCATCTCTGCACACTGTCGTACCATGAGTGCCAGCGTCGCAAGAAACCGCCATCAAAGCCAACAGGTCTCCTTCAGCCGAGTACCCCTCCAACCAAGCCGTTCCAGCAAATTGGAATGAATTTGCTGGGTTCTTTTCCACCGTCGACGAGGAAAAACCGCGGGATAAACTTCTCCACGGGTTATCTTACACGTTACGCCGATGCGAAAGCCTTTCCGTCGGGGACTGCTGTCGAAGTAGCTAAGTTCTTCATCGAGTTCATCGTTCCCCGGCATGGCGCCCACGAAGTCCTGATCACAGACCGAGGGTAATACTTCATGGCGCAGTTGACCCAAGAGAAACTTTGTCTAAGCCGCACGAACCACCGTCGAACCGCAGACCTATGGGTTGACGGAGCGGCTCAGTAAAACAATTGCCGATATGGTCTCTATGTACGTCGACGTGGAGCACAAAACCTGGGACGAGGTGCTGGCCTACGTCACGTTTGCCTACAACACGGCAATGCAAAAGACCACAGGAGTGACGACCTTCCAGTTGGTGTATGGCCGGAATTAGACGACTATGCTAGACTCCATGTTACCGCACGAGCCAGTCTACGACGGAAGCGATGACATAGGTGGTTGCTCAACGGGCAGAAGAGGTCCGGCAGCTAGCCAGACTACGGATTCAAGACCAGCAACATGTCGACGCCTGCCGGTACAATCTTCGCCGGCGTGACGCCCACTTTCATCCCGGGGACAGAGTATGGGTTTGGACACCGATTCGGCGACGTGGGCTCAGCGAGAAGCTTCTCAAGTGCTACTTTGGACCTTAAAGTTCTTCGCCATCTCGGAGACTTAAATTACGAGGCGCTTCCTGACGGAACTCGACCATCAAGACGACGCCAATCGCGACCTGAAGTAGACCAGGTCGTGCAACTCAAGCCGCATTACAAACGATAGAACTTTGCACTCTCGTCAAAGTATGAACTGTAGCTCGCGATTCTGCTGTCATTTTGTTGTGGATTTGTGTTTTCGGTTTGTGCTGCATCGGGACCGTGCGTTTTAAAAGGGGGATTATGCCGCGCGCAGGGTCGAGACAGCAACGCTCGGTCACGGACTTCTAGAAGGTTCTCGTTTATTCTTGCTCCAAACGTAACTTCTATCATTTATTCCTGCTTTCTTGTTCTAAAAAAGTGCTTGTTCATTCTCGCCCCGAGCGCGCGAGGCTCAATCCTTTTTTGTCGAATCTTCGAGATAGTGACGCACTCTAGATAAGAGGCCGCCCGCGACCTTGTCGAGTCAGTCTCGCTCCAGCGTTTCATTCTTCTGTTTCGCCGCCATCGATGCCCGCGACGCTCTGCTGCTATCTTCTGTTCGCTTTTTAGTTTCGGGCACAAGTTCGCCCCATTAAACGTTTAATTTACTTCAGTTTTCGTCGCATCATCACCTGTGATTCGTGACAATATTTTGTGTAAGTATGGTACGACCTCAGGCCTCAGGTTGCTCAGTTTCGACTGCGTCACTTTCCTAAATGTGTGGCCTTTTAATTTCTGTAGAATGGCATCTGCCACATTCGTCAAGACGGTATGAGGGAAGCCCGCAGACAATAGTTTAGGCAATTGATTGTAAAGCTGACCTACATACGGAGAGCCCAACACTGCCTCTAGGCAGAGCCTTGCGATTCCTCTTTTAACCTCTTTAGAATTCGCAGTCAAATGGTAGGAGCTCATCTGGGGACACTGAGGCATACGTCCAACTTTCGTGTCCCTCCAGAAACTTGAGAGTCAAGTTTAAAAAATGCAGATGCTCCGGGTTAGGGAGCTCGTGTGTAGAACTCAGGCCTTTATCATGTCGTATAGGAGCCTCCAAAACTGAGTTCACCTCCTCATGATACGTCAAAAAAGTTTGTTTCCTAAACACGAACAAAAAGTCGTCTACATGTCCAAGAACTTTAAAAACATTAAAAGCAATGAGTGTCTGTTCAAGCGTCTGATCAATAGCTGCTAAAATATGTTGCAAAGTATGAGTGCTACGCACGACCCTACACAAATGCTCTTTCTGTGCAGAAACAGCTGATATTTAAAGGCAATAAACGTGCTGCTAACATACGCTACAAGCAAGTTAAAAGAATATCAACAGATACTCCTGCAGCATTCTAGAAAAGAACAACGCCATTTTCGTCTATGCACGCCCTTACAGCCTCAAAGAAGTCACGATGCGGAATTGAATAAAACAAGTATTTTATATCTACAGAAAACGCGTGCCCTACGCCGTTGTTGCCCTCAAAGAAATCAACAACTTGATCAGATTTCTTAGTAAGGATAGGATATGTCACTTGCAGGCTGTACAAAGCTAGTAACATATAATTACTTGCATTTAACTGTCAGGTGCCTCCAGTGGCGTCACGAGGGTCAGCGGCACCCGGGGCGGTAGACCGCCGGGACACCCCCCCCCCCCCCCCCCCCCCGCGAAGCCCGCCGCGACTCCCCCCCCCCATCCCCCCGCTCTCGCGAAGCCCGCCGCGACTCCCCCCCCCCCTCCCCCCCGCTCTCGTGGCCCGCCATGACACCCCCCTGAGCGCTGCACCCGGGGCGGTCCGCCCCCCCCGGCCCCCCCTTGTGACGCCACTGGGTGCTTCTCTCCCTACCGATGGCTCAAAACGTTATATCCGTTTTATGTGTTTTTGCGGCGATGAACATGCTTAACGTCTCCTTTTTGCATTTGGAAATATTCCTTGCCAACTTAGCTAATTCGAATCTCTTATGCAAATCAACAAAATCACTTTTCGCTCTAGACGCGTTCACTTTAGCCAGGGTAAAGTCCTCTATTGCCTTGACCGCCTTTTTAGTAAAACACTTTTTTGTAAGACCACAAAACTACCCTCCTTGTCCGACTGAAAAGGCAGAGTTCATTGTCTCCGAAATACGTCACCAACACCCTGTAAGGCGTTGTTGCTACCTCACCCAGTCTTCGGGGGACATGTAAAAAGGAAGTCTACAATATCCAGTGGGCATCGTTTTTTACTCTCATTGCCTGCCTTGGTCGCCACTCTCCAGTTCAGAGTCACTGGTCCATGCGCTGAAACAGAAGGCTTAACCCCGTACACAGTAAAACTTTTAACACCCATAATTGTGTAAACAGGGTCTAAGAATGGTGTGAGTTAGAAAACACACCCATCTTACACCATTTTTACACGATTTTCAATTATTGATGGGTGTAACAAGGGTGTACGGACGATTCACACCCATCCTACACCGTTCACACACCCTACAGGTACATATCGTTCGTAAATTGTGTTAAAAGGGTGTTCGTCTTTCTCTTTACACCCATATCTACAGGGTGTGAGAGGGGTGTATCGGTGAAATGTCGGATTAACCCAAGGCATCAGTTAATCGAACTTTGTTACGACAAACAATGGCGATAAAGGCATCTCGACTGATCGTCACAATCAGGTATAGTTTGAAAGTCCTAATGAACTGCACGGGGTGGCCCGACCGAGTCAATTTCGATACGTTGATGCGACCAAACGTGGAAATGTCAATTCGTGTGTAGGACGATACAGCCAAATAGAAAAGCGCCGTCACGCGCGAAAGCCGGATGTCGGGGTTGGAAAGTACACGTGATCGATCCGCGATCGCGTATACTTCAAAAGAGGCGTATAAGTAGTCCTAGGGATGTTCGTGAAAATTTGAAATTAACGAAAATAAAAAACCACTCGAAGTCTAAATGTGCTAGGAAGACTTAAGTAGCAGGAGTAAAACACAAAATCTGCATCTTGAGGGTGGAGTAGTGGGTTGGACTAGAGTATACCTGTATAGGCTCCCTACGGGAGCCAGAGTTGCGCGTATGATTCCACGTGCCGCGTGCAGCCCTCGCCGCTATTCGCCGAGATCCGATCACGTGAGGAGCCGTATCAAGTGTCGTGCAGCAAAGTAGACGTGCACGCGCCCCGGCGTACGTTCCCCGGCTTTTGAGCGCGCCACGCGCCTCGAACGCGCGGCGCTGCTATTCGCCGAATTCAGTCACGTGAGGAGCTGAATCCACATGCCATGCATGAACGCGCAACTCTGGCTCCCGTAGGGAGCCTATACAGGAACTCTAGGTTGGACGCTTGAGCCGTTATCGAGGGGTTGTCAGTTCAACTCCACCTGACGGAAGCTTTTTTTTTTATTAGTTCGTTTTTGTATGATAGGAACATGAAGCCCACACGCTAATGCGTCGTATGCTGTCACTGACGCCCGCAACCGCGCATTTAATCGGCCGCTTTCGCTACTCGCGTACTTGTCCAAACACACTTATTTGAGGGTGTGAGACATTACACCCCTTTTCTAGGGTGTTTTCTTACACGAACAAGGGTGCTGCCCATAGGACAAGCCATTTACACGAATAAGGGTGTAAAACTTTTAAGTGTGTACTTCGGTCCCTTCCCGGGTATGTTGACGATGTTCTCAGTAATGTCTTCTTCACCAATTACCTTAAGTCCACCCACCCTCCTTTTTTCGTTTGTGGGAGCGTGCACAAAATTTAAAGATATATGAGGGGACACGCACTTTAGGGCCTGCAAATGTAAGCCACGTTTCGGTGATACCAAGATTGTAGGTAGATGCAAGAATCACAAAGCACGCGAACTGCAACAGGCGTGCGTTATCTGGAAGAGGGGGCTACAATCTGTAAGCGACATGTGAATTGCATTGTATAATGCCTAGACACATTTGTTATATAAAATTATGAAATCGGGTTGAAGGGCGTGTGTCCTGGCGCATGAGTAGCCTTGGTGACAATAGGTGAATCAACATATAAATATATATACGTGTATCTTCTTTTTTCAAATACAGTTGTGACTAGCGGCCGGTTTTTTTTTTCTCTTGTGTTCGTCTTTTAGTGCGTTGTAAGCATGGTTGGAAACGATAAAGTGAACGGACCCCTTCATCGTATCAGTCATCAATAAAAACGCAGAAAACGGCTCGTATTTTATGTTTTTTTTAAACGAACTTCAGTTGCGAGTGCGCCTCATGTCCACTTTTTTTTTGTCCCTGTCGTATTTGGCGATTTTATATATTTGACTATGAACCATTTTGTCCAACTTTCCACTTTATATTGTACAAGTGACTGCAATACTAAATCTTTTGAAAAAAAAAATAACCTGCCAACAGATAATTGCAAAGGAGCGTGTTGGTGAATAGATGAATAGAATGTGTTGGTGAATGGATGAATAGATGTTTTATCCTTCCAGGTATTTATGCCATCAAATGGGATGCAATGTCTTTTTTGGTCTTTTCCCTTGCTGTAAATATCACAATTAAACGAATTTAGTTTGTTATTTTATTTACTCAATTTAACCTGCCAGCATTTTGGGGAAAGCTTTCGGCGCCTTACGACCTTGGGTCAGCACAAAGGCGCGCCTTGATAATCAAAACGGTCAAGATATGAGATATTGAATGCTACAAAATATCTTCGCAATAAAAGGTTCAAAGATCTGACAAGATAATGTTCGAACTTTGTCAAAATTAACGGTATTTATTTGATTTAGCGGCAAAAGTTTGCAGTTGGTTTCACTTACGAAATGGAGAAGTGCTAGCTGGGATTTGGCCTTGGTATTGGAAAGCACAACACGCCCTCCTCCGGGGCGCAGAATGGTGCATTTCTCGTGTGCTGCTATATCCTTAAAAAAAAAAAAACAGAGCATTTCGAAAGCAGCAGGACTTGTTTTCTTTGTTTTCTTAGGGTCAGAACGAGCATAGGTAAAAATTAAATATTATTCAACCAATAACATCTATAATAAAAAAATTGCAAAAAAAATCCCGTTGTAATATATACCTTCGGAAAAGCTGTACTCAATATATTATAGGTATTTTTGCTAAATTATACTTGCCTGCTTGTCATCTTTCCTTTAAACTATTTATATATTATCTGCTTTGCCCGCCTTTGTTAAGATGCATGTTTCTTACGATCCGTCCGAAAAGTATTTAATTCATCTTGAAGTTTAGCACTGAAGAAGTGCTAATGCAAACAAATGTTTATTTTAGTAAAAAAAAGCTAATTAATTGTTTACGTAATCTGTTTTGTTGTCAGGTTTAGTTTACACTGCACAGGTTTAAACATTTATGAAAGCCCTTAACTCAAACATACTCAAGAAGGTTTATATAACCAGTTTTTCAGACATGTTTTCGTTTTTATTATATACATAGAACCCAGTCCCACGAGTAAGACTGCCAATCGAAGTGCTGCCATCTGGAGCATTCGTGGTATTAAAGGACTATGCTATGACAGACATCGCTCCTTATGAGATTAGGGATCTCGAAGTTAATGGCCGATCAATCATTAGCCGCAGCAAACCACTAGTGCCATTGTGTTGGACTAGCATGGGAGCATATGGTACTCAACTAATATGTACGTATTCTTCAACATTTTTTTGTTTGCGTAGATTACTTTCAAGACAAATATGGTATCACTTGTGAATCAATTTATTATTTTGACCTTGTACTTTCAAGCGAGATAACGAATTTATGAGCAATATATTGTACCACATTTTATTATTCCTAGCCTACGTTTAGAGAAAACAGTGTTACAATATGAATATGTCTCAACGTTATATTGCTTGTTATTACAAATTCACTTAGCACAGTAATAGTGAATTTTGCTTCCTTGATTTTGTGTAATTAAAAATAGCGAAGTTTGTGGGCGTTTCGAATTAAGATAAAACAGCCATGTTCGGTCGACATTTTTAATTCTTAGGTAAAACGAACTAGCCTGTACACTAAAAAATATCCAAACATTTTTTGTGAAAAATAAAATTAATTTTCCTGAACAAAATCATACCATCGCTGTCGGTCAAGCGCATTTCGCGACACTACGCGACGACGGCATTTTGAATAAATATATAGCACAAACTTTTGTCGCTGAAGCCTAATATATTTTGTGTAGATAGTTGACTTACCGTAAAATGAGTTAACATTTGTGTTGTTTACAGGGCATTTTTGTGCATTTTGTAATAAAAAACTACATACAGGAAACATAATGAAAACATTTTTAAAATTCAGAACTATGTATCCACGTACTAAAATATTATAGAAACTTGAGTTTATTCGGGTTTATTTGGACAGGTGTATGTGTTCACTGTTTGTACAAGTTTTCATACATATTAAAGACACGTATCCTTTTAGAAAATAATTCAAACAAGGCCAGGTTAATTATTTTGACATATTTGAAAATGTTCCAAGCGGCACAAGAATATTAGGCGAGTATCTACACAATATTGTTTGCAAATACTCAGAATATACGGTTCTTCCCATCCACACGATGTCCACACAATAACGTTTTAAAAGCGGCGCATTGCCAGCACAATATCACTGGAGTACCGCCACCGTCAGGCTGAGTACCCACCGGACGCCGAGTATATCTATAGAGTACTAGCAGCGTCGGCTGAGTGCACGCCGGAAATCGCATATTAATCCAAGGTCAATCCAGTCGTCGGACTACCCGCCGGATATCGCCCGTATATCCATAGTGTTATGTCCGGCATAACATGTCAAAAGAAGAAGACGCGCCTCGTCTTCTTCTGCCATAATCAGACAGTGTGCGTGCCAGCGCATGCGGGGACATTCCGACACACCGCCATCAAGATCGGCAGTTGTGAGCGAGCCGAGTAAAGCTACTCGTTGTGTTTTCAGTAAGCGGCTCCTGATTACTTCGCACTTAACATTGGCGACGAAGGCGGACCAGAACCGCACAAGGGAAGACTTGCATCGCTTGAACGATGGCAGCGCTACAAGGCAAGATCGAAGAGTTCGACGGTACGGCGTGGTCGGCCTGGGCGGAGCGCTTGGACTTCTACTTCCAGGCGAACGATGTGCAAGACGCCGGAAAGAAGAGGGCGCTACTGCTGACCTTATGCGGCGCAGAGACCTACAACACGGTTCGAGCGCTAGTTGCATCCCACAAGCCAGGGGAAGTTTCTTTCAACGACATTATGACTTTGCTAGGGGACCATTACGATCCAAGACCATCCGAACTCTTCTGTCGAAGCAAATTTCAGAGGCGTGATCAACATCCAGGGGAGTCCATTGCTTGCTACGTGGCAGCACTTAAGAAATTGGCAACTGACTGTAACTTCGGCGTGTTGACGACAGCTACATCGCCAACGACGACAGCGGGTTCGTCGAGTGCCGGCGGCACAGTGTCAGCGGGGTCGTCGAGCTCCGGAGGCATATTGGCTTCCAATCCAACGATGCTGCCGCTGGACGTGATGCTTCGTGACCGCTTCGTCTGCGGAGTTCAAGATGAGCGTATCCAACAACGTCTTTTTGCAGAACAAAAACTTACATTCAAGCAAGCTTACGATATTGCCATCAGACTTGAGAGTGCCGTGAAACAACAGCAGGAGCTGAAACTCCCCAAACCAGATCTCAACAAAATGTGTAGAACTACGAACCGGGCAGCCACCACCTCCACTGGTCAGCCGGAGATGACGTGTTACCGCTGCAATGAGCAACACAGCGCAGAAACTTGTCGATTTCGCAAAACATCATGCCGATTTTGCAGAAAGACGGGTCACATTGAGAAGGCTTGCCGAATAAAGGCTCGATCCGGAGCTGGACAACGCTCGACCAACCTGGTGAGCGATGACCCAACCGAAACTGATCACTCAGTGAGTGATTTTGACATTCAAGAACTGAATGCTGTTCGTGCCAGCGTTGTGGTTCCGAAGTACCTCATAACGCTTAGAGTAGAAGGAAGAGCACTAGAATTTGAAGTTAACTCTGGTGCAGCAGTCACGGTTATCAGTCAAGACACCTACAGGCGAACATGGCCAAACAAGCCACCTCCGTTACAGAGAGAGGATATGACGCAGACGTGGACCGGTGAAGGACTACGAGTTCTCGGTTCAGCGCAAGTACACGTAAAGCATAAGTCTAAGGACTATATCCTGCCACTCCTAGTCACAACCGGAACAGGATGCAACCTGATGGGACGCAGCAGGTTCTCAGCACTTCAGATTCGACTCAGTGGTATTCACCACATGGAGCAAGACCGTACTATCACAACGGTACTTAGCGCACACAGTGAGGTCTTCAAGTCTGAGATCACAGGGTACATTGGACCACCGGTACACTTGGAGATGAAAGAAACAGCAACCCCCAAGTTTCTTAAAGCCCGGCAAGTACCATTTGCACTACGGCCAGTTGTTGAATGCGAATTGCTAGCATTGCAGAAGCAAGGCATTATAGAGCCGGTTCAGCACTCCGTGTGGGCAACGCCTGTCGTGGTTGTCAGGAAGAAAGATGGATCCGTGAGACTCTGCGGGGATTACCGCAGTACTGTGAACGACGCAGCAAAGCCGGCATCCTACCCGCTCCCGACACCGACGGAGGCTCTATCAAACCTTCAAGGAGGAACTGTTTTTTCGACGCTTGATCTCGCGCAAGCGTATCAGCAGCTGCGAGTAACGGATACCACCGCCGAAATATTGACGATCAACACGATCAAGGGGCTCTATAGAGTGAAGAGACTACCTTTCGGAATCGCGGCCGCTCCGGCGATATTTCAACGAGTCATGGAAACCACACTCGCAGCCATTCCGGGAGTTAGCGTTTACCTTGACGATATAATTATCAGCGGAAGCACTCCAGATGAGCACGCACGTCGGCTGGATGAGGTACTCTCACGACTGGAAAATGCAGGGCTAAAGCTCAAGCAAAGCAAGTGCTTCTTCGGCGTGAAGGAGGTCAAATTCTTAGGTCACCGCATAAACGCCGAGGGAATTCATCCAACCCAGGACAAGATCCAAGCAGTAGTCGAAGCACCAGAACCAGAGAACAAGACGCAGTTACAGTCCTTTTTAGGCCTCCTGGCGTTTTACGACAGGTTTTTAAAGGATCGCGCGACAATCGCGAAGGAGCTGTACGAACTACTTGAACAGAACAAAGAGTGGAGGTGGGAAGAAAAACACCGAAGGGCTTTCAAAAAGCTGAAAGATCTAGTGGCGAAGTACACTGTGCTCGCACACTATGATGAAAAACGACCTCTAGTGTTGTCTTGTGACGCCTCACCATATGGAGTGGGAGCCGTACTTGCACAGCAAGATGCTGATGGGCGGGAGGCCCCGATCGCTTTTGCATCCAGAACGCTAGGCAGTGCCGAGCGGAACTATTCGCAACTGGATCGTGAAGGCCTCGCTATGGTGTACGGAGTTCACCACTTCCATCAATACATCGCTGGGAGGTCCGTGACCATACTCACAGACCATCAACCTCTGCTAGGTATCATTTGCTCCAACAAGCCTGTTCCACAAGTGTTATCACCAAGGATGACGAGATGGTGCGTGAAGCTGGCAGCCTACCACTACGACCTGAAGTACAGGCCAGGAAATCGTCACCAGAACGCAGACGCTCTTAGTCGGCTTCCGTTACCACATACTAAAGACGAACTGAATCCACCTGGCGACATCTTGATGTTTGAAGGCTTGTCACGGCCTCCTCTGTCAGCGCAACAGGTAGCAGAAGCGACAGCAAAGGACACTGTGCTGGTTGAAGTTTTAGAAGCAATTCAGAAGGGCACTTTTCATCGGCTCAAATCAACAGAGTTCGCACCGTACACAAAAAAGGCGGCAGAACTGTCGACACATCGAAATTGTGTGACATGGGGGGCACGCATTGTGATCCCCACACTGCTGAGGACGGACACGTTGACGTTGATTCACGCGGGGCACCGCGGAATTGTCGCAATGAAGACATGCGCACGGAGCTACCTCTCGTGGCCCGGTATCGACGCAGACATGGAGTCATACGTCACAGAATGCAGTGCCTGCCAGACCCACCACAAGACACCACCAAAGGAGCCCATGCCAGTCTGGCACAGACCCTCCCACCCTTGGGATACTATTCACGTGGACTTTGCGGGTCCTGTTGAAGGCCAAGTTTTTCTGGTGGCCGTGGACGCCTACACTAAATGGGTGGAAGTCCGAGTAATGCGGAACATGACGTCAGCTGCCGTCATTAGAGAATTGAGGGCTATCTTCGCAACTTTTGGCGTCCCCCGGAAGGTGGTTTCAGACAACGGCACAGAGTTTGTGTCCGAAGACATAGAAACTTTCTACCGGAATAACGGTGTAATATCCATCACAAGCGCGCCATACCACCCGGCAACCAACGGCCAGGCTGAACGCATGGTTCAAGAGCTGAAAATGGCACTGGCTAAAAGAGGAAGAGAAGATCTGAATTGTGTGGTTGCCAGATTTTTATTCAAACATACAACAATTCATGTGGCAACAGGAAAGACACCTGCTTGGATGCTTTTTGGAAGGGAACTTCCGTCTGCTCTCGAGCGACTTAAGACTTTCAGCCCCGAGACACCTGAAAGCACTGCCACCTTTACAAACCCACGCAAGCTGAATGCAGGCCAAGCAGTGTGGGTTAAAACATTTCCAGACGGTAAAAAGTGGATACCGGGAGTGATCGAACGTCAGCTGGGACATCGCTCTTGGATGATTCAGGTAGAGCAAGGTTCAATTCGCCGGCACACCAACCACATACGGCCGCGAAGAGTGGCATCGCATAATCAACCTCCCCAGACAGCTGTGGCACCCGCATGGGACATTAACAGCCGTGACGACCTGCCTCCGCGACCCGCGACAACCATCAGGGACAACAGCGCAACTGCGATTCCCGAGGAATCGGTCCCTGTTGTGCCGCCGACAGAGCATGACACCTCAGGCACTCGAAGGAGTTCCCGAGACCGGCGACCACCTCAAAGATATGGACATGACGTCTAGTGGGGGGAGGTGTTATGTCCGGCATAACATGTCAAAAGAAGAAGACGCGCCTCGTCTTCTTCTGCCATAATCAGACAGTGTGCGTGCCAGCGCATGCGGGGACATTCCGACACACCGCCATCAAGATCGGCAGTTGTGAGCGAGCCGAGTAAAGCTACTCGTTGTGTTTTCAGTAAGCGGCTCCTGATTACTTCGCACTTAACACATAGAGTACTTGGAGCGTCGGCGGAGTATTTACTCGGCATCGCGATTGTCAATCAAGCTGGCGTGTCGTCTGAGCACCTGCTGGATATCGCGCGTATATCTATAGATTACTTAGGGCCGGTTGCACCAACGCCGCTTTGCGCAAAGCGAAGCTTAGCCGGGAACCTAAGCTAAGTTTCGGTTTCGTTCGGTTGCACCAAAATCGCTTATCGCTAAACCTAGCACTAAACTACGCTTATCGTAAGCGCTCAACATTGGGCGCTTTGCTTTTGGTTGTTTCTTAATCCTGGATTTAAAACATGGCGGCTGGTTCGTGGCGGTCGACGCGGTGGACGAAATTGGTTGTACAAAGTGTTTTAGGCTACAACAGCGTGAGAGTCTCGACAAAATGGCCTTCGATTGTGACAAGGAGGCAAAATATTGTCGCGTGAAGTGTTTATCGACCCCTGTTTTCAAGCTGGATCTCCACTCTCAGTGCGTGTTAGCCCTAACCGAGATACGTACGGAGCTGTGGGGCTCACGTCTGTCTTCACGTTGGTTATTCTGTCAACGAGCTTATTCGTATGTATACCTTACGGATTTTCGCGTAACTGTAACGTATTGTTATTTACCAGCTTGTTTATTTCTACTTGCAACGCATATCCTTCAATCCGATGAGCGCGTTGAATAGTGGCAGTACATGATCTCGGCGATCAGCTGATTGTCGACCCTTCTGCCGTTTGCGTCAGATTGCGGCGCTTTTAGATTATAAAACAGCGAAAAGTCAATTTCTTTTGTTTTCTGAGTTTTGAGACAATCTTCAGTGAATTTTCCTTGTCTCGCGAGTAGAATTTTGGCTTCAGAAAACTGTATCGTTCCATAACCGTAACGTTTCTGGTGATCGCGCTTTTTAGGAATATTTTGCTTTATATATTTCATTCGTGGCGACGACAACGTCTATTCGTGGCGACGACAACTCTATTCGACGATTTCCGAACATTTTCGCAGCTGCCGTGGCGAGTTCGTCACTGTTTTGAACTTCATCGGTCTCAGGCATGAATTGATTTTAGTAGTCATCTTTCCTGCCTACTTATTCTCGATGATGTTTTGTCTTCAGCGATGTAGCGAGTAGAGCGTCCTTCTCGCGTTCGGTGAGATTTGAGGCCCCCGATGGCTCCTTTATCTCAAAATGTGAGCACGAAAACTACTGTCACTGTCAAAATATTCTGTTATCAACCGATAATAAACACACAATCACAGATGTAAAGAGCATTTGTGTTTATTTAAAGCGTTGACTCCTGTTTTTGAAAGTTAAGCGAAAACAATGATTGAATTTGGAAACCTTTAATTCGTTACTCACCGAAGAAATACAACGAAAAGCAGACGCCGACGACGGCTACTACAGCAGGTTTTTTGTTTACATCACGAGATTCCTCTCCGCCAATCATATTCGTTCCTCTGAGCGTTCCCTAGTTCGCTCTGTTTGTCCCTACATTCCCTAGGCAAATCCAGCGTTTAGCTAGGGGCGCGTCTGTAAAGCCGGGTTAAAGTTGGTGCAACCGGAATTTAAACCCGTGCTTACCCGAGCTCGGTTTAGGGCGCTAAGCCGACTTAGGAAAGAGCCGCTTTGGGTTAAGGTAAGCGACGTTGGTGCAACCGGCCCTTAGAGCGTCGGCTGAGTATCCGTTGGGGAACGAGAATTTCAATTTTGTACAGGCAGTGTCGTCCGAGCACCCGCCAGATATCGCACGTATATCTACAGAGTACTCGGAGCCTTGGCGCTATAGTCCGTTGCAACTCAACATGGTAGGGCGAGGGTAAGACGGGCCGGAAAGGAGGAAGCAGACGGAACGCTGGAGAAGAGAGGGGGAAACCTCTTTCTCTCTTTAGCGTTCCCTCTGCTTTCTCCTCCCCTGCCCGTGTTACCCTCGCCCTACCTTCTCGAGTTACAACGGACTGAAGAAACCTTCCAATTTATGTTCTACAAAAATATTTTTATTTTCTCACGCCACCTTTACGCTTCGGGAGTATTTGCACCTTTATTATACACACATGTGGATACATTACGCATACCACAAGCATCAGCTGAACAAATACATTGAGCGCATACACATACACGGCACATACAAACATCGGCCCAACAGCCCACTGACCAACACCTCCTAGAAATAAGACCGTAGAGCCCTTCTCGTGACGTCGCAACGAAAGGCCATCGGGGGCGCGCGTCGAAGCGAAGGCAACGCGCGTGGATCGACCATCGTAACGCGCTTTCAGTCACATACGCGTGTCTTATTAGCTAAAATGAATGCTACACATAGCAGCGGGTCTAGAAAACATTTTATTACACGGGCAAAACATTACTCCGCGAAATAATCGGTACGAATCATGAGGCATGCGTATAAGACGTCTATAGAAAAATGTGATTGTGTTAAGTTGAAAACATTGAGTCGCAATTATTGCTGTAGGAATGCATGTTTTATACAGAAATGCTTCGGCAAAATGGCGAGACACACAGTGACTGGACACAGCAAAACAAATCACAGTTAAAAATCAGGTAGACGTAGTCAACGCGGACACGGCTAGACAAGTGTCACTTACGATCATGTAAGCGACTGCTATCGCGTGCAGTCACTGAGTTCTTGCATTATACCCCGGCCACAAGGCAAAATTAATGTAATTTCGATCGAATGACATTATGGGGTCGACAAATCAGCTTGGGACGCTCGTATAATCACTCAAGACAGCGAACTGATTAAATCCCATATAATTTAATGAAAATATATTAACTTTTTCGTGTTGCAGGGGTACTAAACTTACTATTTAGTCAACTAATTTACTTTTTCCTATGGGCTTGAGCTCCCTTAGAAAAAATATAACTTATTTTGTATACAATAATACTGTTACCTTAATACAGTTAAGATATTAGTATAAACGCGGTAAAGGCGATAAAGTAACATTAGTATAAATATAGCACCAACAACGCACTTCTCAGTAATCAGAAACTTGTTATTCACCTTCCAATAAAAAGTGAAAGCCGTTTACAACTCTCTGTAGCGCCGAATTAGAGCGCAGCTCTTGAGGAGCAGGAGGGAAGGGTTGGGGGGGGAGGGTCAAGTGACCTCGGGGGGGGGGGGGGGGGGTCACGTGACCTGTGCTTCACGTGACGATGACATCATCAGTGACGTCACTGATGACGTGATCAGTGATGGTGACGATGCGGATGCCGATGACGTCATCAGTGACGATGACGAGGCTGATGACGTCATCAGTGACGTCACGCGTCCCATAATGCACCGCGCGGTTACGCCGACGGCGACGCCGCTCAAGCCGGAAACGGGCGCCTAAGAGCTGCGCTCTAAAACTAGAATATTACCACACATATTTACAAATGTCGACGCAACAGCACGCGAATAACGACGAAGAACAAGATTCAATTTTATCACGAGATTAAAAAAAAAAAATCGACTGCAGCACTTTGCTTGCGTCCTACATGACTAAGAAAACCCGTAAATAAGTTGTTTCTCACCTGTCTATCGTATCCATACGTCCCTCTCTATCCGCCACGAAAACATTTGAACACGAACTCCATGAAGTATCTTTGTCGAGAGAGGGGTCTATCGATAATGACCAGTGTCATCGTTGACTAGTTGCCAAGTTGCCACACATGTCACTCAAACCGTAGCAGGACTTGTTCGGCGAATCCACGTAAATGGCGTAGTATCAAGCGAAAATAAAAACAACTACCCGGCAAGCATTTGCAGATCTGGTCGTCTCGGAGAAGCCGCGTCGAGTTCCCACAGCGTTGAAAATCATCCTTTTCTTAATATCCCCTCCGTCCGTCGATGCCTCGCTGCCTCCAGGCCGTCCCGGCCTGGAGGCCGCGAGACATTGACGGGACGTCCAAGGACAAATCTCCTTTTCCTTGGACGAGACGTCCAAGAAAAAATCTGCCTCTTGGTCTCCGCACCGTCCCGTACGCCCAGCCCCTGGCCCCGTTCTTCCCTCCTTTTTGTTCCCCTCCGGGGTCGTCCATTTCCCCCACAGAAAAGGTGGGGAGAACTTGAGATCTTTCCAGTCGGAGGCTCTGCTGGAATGTCCCTCTCCTGTTTCTGTTTTCGTTTGCTTGGGCAACGTGGTCCTCCTCTTGCCCGTGGTGAGGGGAGGAGGAGGCCAGAAGATTGTCACCTCGAAAGGGGGGGGCACCTTCTCCGAAACATGTCCCTATCGCCATGAGTCACCGCCCGTTGCCTCTCGTTTCTTGAAACACGCACACACACCCACACACCCGCGCGCGCGCACCTAGCCGGATCTTGGGTTGGGCCCGAGCGCCCTATGTCGAAGGATTAACCAAAGACGGGTACGTCACAACTGCCTCTCTCTCTCTCCCTTTCCAAGTTTGCTTTCCAAGGCGCCAGAGAGTCAGGTCACGTGAGGTTGAACTAAAAAAATTGGGTTCACTCTTCCTTTTATTATGCCTCCTCGCTCACTCGTGTCGTCCCGTTTCTTTACTCTCCCCTTCCAAGTTATCTTTTTGGGAGGAAAATATAAACAATATTCGTGCAATCGTGGTTACCCGGTTTGCGTAAACTATATATCAGGATTTCGTCGGTGCAATATAAGAGCTATTCTGTGGACATCGGCAGTGTCAAAATGGTACCGGCATTGTTTCAATATCATTTTCGAATCGGCCAAAAATGCCTAATACTGCGCAGTTATTGCCGATTCGGAAACGATATTCAGAGAAAAACACGGTTCGTGAACTATATATGGTTGCGTCGCCGCAATATAACAGATATTCTGTAGACATCGACAAAATCAAAATGGTACCGGAACAATTTTCCAGATACAACGGACAAATCGGCAATACTCGCACGACTTTCCCTACCCGAGGCGAATATCGCCCCAATATTGTGTGCTGCCTGGGTAATCTTAAAAAAAGGCCATTTTATTTTTATTTTTTTTATTTTCAGAAATCAAGGCCATTATAACACCTCATCCGGCCCTTTAAAGGGACAATGGCGGGATAAATATGGCTGCCAAGGTTTTTATTTGTACATGACATATGAAAGCCCAACAACAAGAACACAATTTGCGGCTCGAAATTCGTTTCCTTTCCGCCCGAAAACCGGCGATTGAGAACTGGCAGGTTTGAGTCGCGCTCACTATCTTCTCCGTGGTCATGTGCAGTTTTCTACGGTTTAGACACAGCCGCTAAAGATAATGAAAGTTATGGGACATCGAAGTCACACACTATAAAATCCATTTTTTTTTTTGCTTCAAAAAAGCTGCAAATACGTTGACTGACTGAAAAAGAAAAGATCGTTCTATAGTCATGGGACTTCCGGTAGCTTTGTACTCCTCTATACTTCTTCCTAACCTGTCCAGTTTCAGTTTCGGTTCAAGGAGTTGCGCATTTTTACTTTACTAAAATATAGGTAACGCTGTAGCAAAGTATTGATTGGGTAGTCTTCTGACACTAAAATAAGTCGCTCGGCAAAAAATATTCAAAACTTGTCTGGGTGTCAGTGTCCCTTTAAAGACATATCACAATATTTCTGTATATTGCAATTTACGGCGCCCCCAAAACGATCAGAGTAGCATAACTGTCCTTATTAAAGTAAAGTAAGAGTCGACGTTTCAAGAAAGGGCGGGAAAATGGCCGGTGAATATAAGTCTGTGAGCAGCGTCTATACTGCCAAGATTTTGTTAAACTCGATTGTTCATGGGAAACGTCTTGTTGAATACGCAATACAAGACTTTCCCTCGCGAACAATAAAGACACTGTGACAATTCATAGATTTTTCGCAACCTCTCCTTTGCTTGCAAAAGCCGGTGTAGGAACAAACTTGAAATGCTCCGCGTACAATTGTCTCTTTATTGAGCCAGGTGTTTAGCGGCGGCAAGCTCCCTCACGAGGTGAAGAACGGTATCGCCGGCGAAAAGAGTTCCCCTGAAATAGAAGGCGCAACATTTAAGGAAGGTTTTGGAATGGTCGATTTTTCACAAAAACGGTTTGAACACGTTTCCCGGGTGCACAAAGAGAAATAGTTTTTTCGTAAGAATTAAAAATGTCAACCGGACATGATTGTTCAATCTTATCCCCAGAAGCCCTTGTGTTTAAATTTTTTATTAACTCAATTTTAGTTCAAGTATAACTGATTTTGTGACTGTTACAATATTTTTGTAAATATTTATCATCGTGACTAGCAAAATACAACCAGAAACAGAGGTTATTCACATAGACTATGCATTTCAAACTGTTTTGTAAATGATATGACATCGCTGCGTGGTGCACTGATCTATTCAGGGAACACAAAATTATATTTGAAACAATATGTAGAGTAGCATTAGGGTTGAAAATATAAATTACGTTTTATTCTCCGAGAATATGCTATCGCTTCGTAAGTTGCAAGATATTTGGAAGTGTTTATCTTACAGTAACCACAAAGTGCCTGATGATTAGATGAGAATGTTACAATATCTATATTGCCAGGCTATTTTAACAAGATGTATTTTACTTGGAGCGTACGCAATGGTGGTTACATTGAAATACCGGAAATATCAACATGAAGAAACATGATGAAAAGCCTAACGAGCGCGTTGACAAACGGCAGCAACAAGAGGAAAGAAGAAACACAAAATAAACGAGAAACCCACACATTAGCGTCATAAGCACACAACGACGAGAAACACAGAAGCGTCATTCTTTAGACGAAAATTAAAAACTACTGGTTTGTAGAATGACACAGTCCTAGCTTCGCTACTTGGTTCTATTTTTGTTACTTAGATTCATTGAACAATTTTGAGGTCAGGCCAAGTGGAGAGCTGAAATCACGAGTGCACCAATGCCCTAATTTAACAAACTTTAACACATTCGTATATCACTGAGTTAATATATTTATATATTTGAGTTACTTCAATTTTAAGGTCTTTCCCTCTTGTTTCACCTATGCGTGGCCAACGAATTGTCTGCATTTTATGAATTGATTCTTGGAAATAATCTCTTCAGTTTTACTTTATTCCCCATTAGGATGATATGACGAATTGTTTGCCGTCCACCATGTTATATTAACACAATAGTCGATGTCATAAAATGAGTTACGTAAGTCAATATCAAACGTATTGTTATGCAGCAGTTAAAATGCTTGTTATATTACGTTATAGGACTGATCTTATGAGAATAATTAAAAGTCTTTAATTTGTTTTATACAGTATTTACTAAAAATGCCCTCTACGTTTGTAATGCTGTAGTAGCACTGTGTGACCCAATTACGGTTTTTGGGATTCATAACAATTATGGGACTCTTAGTCAGTGTTACCAACTCAAATATCAAATATGCGCAAAATGCATTCGGAAACACGCTAAGAACGGCTGAGGTTAGAAAGTAGGGTAAGAATATCTTGATAACGATGTGTTGTCTTTTAATTTAAAGACAAAACGAAACAGAAACACCGTAAGTGAAAGTTGTTCCTTTAACTCAGACCGCCCTTTATAGGCAGAACAACGTGCACTTGCTCATCTTGCTGTTAACGCTAGTCCCAGGTATTTTGCAACAACTAACAACATTCGCGTCCATCACTCTGAAGTTTTGTGAAACATTTGTTGCAACTCAAATCTTTGATAAAACTTTCCACGCCTTCCGGATACGGGTTACAGTAGTAAACTTGACTTGTCTGGTGTGGCATTGAGCTTTTTTTAACCAGTCTAGAATTTTAAGAGCATAAAAGATCCTTTTTTATGCATACTCTACCAGGCGTAATTAATCTGGTGGACTTTGAAAAGGCATTCAGGTGTTCATGCACGAGTCAGTTCACAACACGTTTCAATGTTTTCCAGGAAAATATTTGAATGACGTTGCTAGCGGGTTTCTTCCACCCACCGCTATTATGTTTATTATGTTGGGAGTAAGCAAAGCTCACATCTATTGTGACTTACGACCTGAGCTTAACAAGTAAATGACACTTTTGTGTTGAATAAACATTAACTGAAACATCAAAAACACCCAGAAGGAACACCAACATGACCTATACCCCGCTTAAAATTTCACCGAGTCTGATAACAGCAATTTTTATATGGTAGACAATATCGAACGAAATTACGGACATTTAAAATTTTCTGTAATGCCGGATTAGGGCACAGCTCTTGAGGAGGAAGTAGGAAGGGTACTGAGGGGAGGGTATGCCCCTCCTGCCCCTCCCCTCTTTCTTCCTCTCCCGCTTCCCTCCCTCTTAGCGCGAAAGTTTCGCTCAATTTCCCGCTAAATTTATTGAAACTTTCCCCACTAAAATTAGCGGGGGAATATTCCACTAAATTTATCGGAAAATTGAGCGAAAATTTTACTGCTAAATTTAGCGGGTTAAGTTTCCCCGTTAAATATAGTGTGGAAATTTACGTCACGCGACCTCAACACCAATTCACTTTCCCCGCTAAAATTAGCAAGGAAACTGTGACATCCCATAACGCAACGTGCGCGGTTACGCCGACGCCGAAACTGCTCAACCCGGAAACGGGCGCCTGAGAGGTGCGCTCTAAAACACTAAACTAGCAAAAAGGCTCTTAACGCTTTAGTAGTCGTGTTCGGGTATTAGTTGACTGATGTCTTGATTTAAGGTTCTTATATTTCGATATTGTTATAAGGTATCAGTAGCTTGTTTGAATTATTGCAGTTTTTGGTGTCATACCTTTAAGCAGAAGCTGATCATTAAGATAAACATAATTATGTACGCCAAAATTGATTACGCCCAATTTATTACAGCGTCCTTCATCGAAATTAGAATTAGTGATAACGAAGAGAAGCTCATAAAAAACTTTACGAAGGCCACTCTGATCACATGGGACAAAGTAGTGACCGGATCGTTGACCCCGCTTGCCGCTTGGAAGTGAGATCTTGATTATTTTCATTACAAGAAGTAACGTTCCGTCTCTTGCATTGTAGAGAAACACAGATATGTAACTGTTTTTGGAGTTTAAGGACTTGGTCGCCATATCATGCACAACTCGTTACAATTAAATTGGGTAGCATCTAAAGAAGCTTCACGCCCGGAAGGATACAGTGCTAGAACCAAAACGTGAAAGCAGCGTTGTTAAATTTCTTGCTATTAACATATCTGCAGCAATTTTTGCTGATTGTTTGTGTTATTCAGTATCTAAGTTTTTTTCTCGATAAATATGCGATCGACAAGTGTAGAGGTTTTAAAAATTTTAAATGAAAGGTGACAGCTTCCCGACATTCACCCCGCAGTGCTGAAACATGCGCTTCAGGGTGGATTACAGAAAAAAAGAAACACCGTGTTTGATGCACTTAAATGACATGGCATAAATACATTTTCAGTGCAATACCTAGATTTTTTTTGCGCAAAACTTTTGGCCAGCATGTCATGGAACACTATAAATTGTGCCGGCTCGGTTGAAATCAGATTTATTTTTATTTCACAAGCCCTAAAGGCCCAATGGGCACTACATAGAGGGTGTTTATGTATAATCAGTCAAACAAGATATCCAACAGCAACAGCTATTTTATACAGAAACTGTCAAAAACGCACTATGAACCTTTAGAGAACATATTAAAAAAAGTAAGCTAAAAGGAGGGTTACTCTGATACATTCAGTGATACAAAAAAAAACATTAAAAACAACAAAATACTGAAACAAGAAATACGGATTCAAAAACAAAATGACAAAAAACTACACAAAAAATAATGAAAGACGCTTACAACTTCCTGTAATGCCGAATTAGAGCGCAGCTCTTGAGGAGGAGGAGGGGAGGGCACGGAGGGGACGTTATGCCTCTCCTCCTCCCTCCTCCTCTACTCCTCCCCTGCTCCTCGCCACCTCCCCCTCTTCTCTTCCTCCTCCCTCTTCCTCCTCTCTCTTCCTCCTCCCACTTTCTCCTCCTTCTCCCTCCTTCTCCTTTCTCCTCTTCCCCTCCCTCCTCCCTCCTACACGGTGCATTAGGGGAAACGATCAAAAACGCAACCCGCGCGTCACCGCGGTGCGTTATGGCACGTTTCCCATAGTGCTCCGCGCGGTCACGCCGACGGCGACGCGTCACGGCGATGCGTTACGGCTACGCCGACTGCGACGGCGACGCCGACGCGTCATGAAAAGAGCTACGCCGACACGTTACGGTTACGCTGACGGCGACGCCGACGTGTCACGAAAAAGCGTTACACCGACGCGTAATTGTTACGCCGATGGCGACGGCGACGCCGACGCGTCACGAAGAAGCGTTACGCCGACGCGTTAATGTTACGCGACTCCGACGGAGACGGCGACGCCGCTCAAGCCGGAAACGGGCGCCTAAGAGCTGCGCTCTAAAAATGGCAAGACGGGGAGGGGGCTACATTTCCGTTTCGGATTCGAGAATCGAAAGGACAGCAGTCTGGAAGGCAGAATATTATGTTAACGTCAATATGAAATAAAGAATAGACGTCCAAACAAGTTAAATAATTAACTCAATTATGCCTATTAGCATTTTAGTTTTTGTTTTGATGCACCACTGTTTTTCCTTCTATATGAATCTGTTATAAGGCGGTGATTTAGAAAACAGCGCATATGTGTTTTTAAACCTTAATTTCTTCTTGCATGTACCTTCAACTCAAGAGTTCAGAACCTGATAATTTCCATACCCCCGGAGTATCTAGGTGACGACGCAGGTCTTCTTTTTATCGGCATGCGGTACTGGAACAATGAAAGCCGAGTGAGCGATCTTTCAAATATCGTGAACGTCAGGATCAAGCTGGATAGAAAGCCTGTGAAGTCCCACACTTCAGCATCCACAAGTATTACACCTGAAACAAGCAGAGCCGGCTGGACCGAGACCTCTCCACAACCTACAGCGTCCACAGTGCGGCGTTCGACAATTCCACCACAACAGTCATGTTTGGGAGCATTCATTCTACTGGGGTTGGCTCTACTTCTATTGGTTTTCACAGTCATGTGTGCAGCCCACGTACTAGTGAGTCGCCGGAACGATGGCGCTGAACATCGCGAAGAGGATACTCCTTCAGGAACAAGCTCCGTTGCAAGCTGAGGCTAAATCTTTAGTAATAAAATACAAACTAGAAAACAAATCATCTGAGTTTTCAGCATTGTTTTTCTCATCACGGATCAAACCGTATAATATCTCATATTTTGACACAAACAATCTCAAATGTATGGAACGCACCGTCAGTTTTATTTTATTATGATGAACAAGCCGATTTGGTTAACCTTACATTTTTCGTTAAATTGGTATTTTTCTATTTTTATATTTTATTATAGTACACAATTGCGATAGAAGCATGCGTTCAACGTATTCTCATGCGGTTGTTCAAAAATGCTTCTTCGAAAAACGGACAAATATTTATTGCACATTCGCATACATACGATATATTTGTAAACTGGTAAGAAAGAACTTGACGTAAGGCGCTTAAGTGATCCATCATTCGTGCCTTTGTGGTTTATTCACTGAAATGGAATGCTGCCAAGCGCGTCGCTGAGCCAGCGCGTACGTGGCCGAATGGTTACCGTGCTTGGCAGTCGCGCGGAAGATCTGGGTTCGATTCCAGGCAGCGGAATGTCCTTTTATTTATTCTTTCTACTTGGCGTTCTCGCAAATTCAAGAACTTTCTTGAGTTACAAACGTTCTACGTTCTAGGCCGAATGTTCCAGAGACCCACGCGGCTACGAAAGGTGCACATCGGGGCAAGCCGCAGGCAGTCTCGCCCCAGCGTTCGATCCTGCTGTTACGCCGCCAACAACGACCGCGACGCTCTTTTGTTATCTTGTTTCCTTTTTATTCTCGGCACAAGTTCGCCCCATTAAGCGTTTAGTTTGTTTGTTTTCGTCACATCATCAATTGTCATTCGTGAAAATTTGGTGGAAGTGCAGGGTACCGCATTCTATCCAGTAAAACGTACCCCTCATAAGATCTGTCGGGCGCGATCGTTTTCAAGTCCCCGAGAGGTAATCCCCGTCGACAAGCCCGAAACCCGAGCCAGCCGCCGCACCCAAGGTCAGCCTCTTGGGTGTGGACCTTTACCCGAGAAGTTGAAGACCCAGACGACGGCGATGTCCCAGTAGAATCCGGTTGCCCCTCCCATCGTCTACCTGCACGTCGCTCCTCGTACGCCGACTCCCTTCCATGGCGAGATCCATGAAGACGTCGAGGACTGGATCCAACATTACGAGCGGGTGGTACGCCACAACAGATAGACTGCGGAGCAGCGCCTGCAGAACCTCTACATTTCGCTGGAGGGTACTGCGAGGCACTGGTTCCAGAACCACTAGGCTTCGTTTACGTTGCGGGACACCTGTGTGGCCGAGCTGCCTCGTACTTTCGCCACCCAACACCGACGGGAAAGGGTCGAAAATCTTCTCCCCATTCGAACCCAAGGCCCCAATGAACGCACCACAAGCTTTGTGGAAGATGTCCTGCATCTGGGCGCATGTGCCAAGTCACAAGCCACAAACGACAAGACGCTGCGGGTCCTCATGCCCGGAGTGAGGGACGACATCTTTGGAGGCCCTGTTCGCAACCCGTCGGCGATCGTCGAAGCCTCCGTCACTGAGGCAACTAACATTGAGCACGCCGTCCAAGCGCGAGCTTCCCACTACCAGCGACATCAGGCGTCGCTGCATCCACAATGCTTAGTGGTGAAAACGCTCCTGGTACGCGGGAAATCCGCCAAATTATCCGGGAGGTCGTCCGGGAGGACCTTCGAAGGTTGCTACCAACCGCAAGTCGTCCGTCCACCTTGTCCACCGCCCAAGTTGTCCACGATGAAGTGTATTAGGCGCTCCAACCAAAAGTTCCAGTCACCATAGTGGCGCCAGAGGAGCCGAAGCTGAGCTACGCCGCCGTTGCCCGACGACCGCCACGAGCTACCCGCCAAGCCCCGGCGTCACTCCGAAGAGACGCCCTTGTGCCGTGGTAATCCCCAGGAAGAACAAGCCCGGTACTGCCTCCCGGAACAACCCTCGCCGTAAAAGACCGGCGTATGGCGAACGACCGAACGACGCCCGCACTGTTACCACTGCGGGTAAGCCGACCACATCTAACGTGGTTGCCCCTACCGTTAAATAGGGCTGCGTGGTTTCCACCCGAACAACCTACACTGGATGTACAGTGAACGCCCTCGCGACATAGAGGATTACCTCCGATGCTCGCCCTCCTCAGCGCCATCTCTCCGCCGTGAACATCGCTCACTATCGCCAAGATGTTCAGCGTCTCCAGCGCCAGGACCCCGCCGAGAGGGCCTGTCTCCTCTGCGTTTCCGGGAAACTAAGTGCGGCAACCCCTGGAGGTGGCGTTACCGAAGACGACCAAAATAAAGAGCCTCCAAGAACGCCGACGCGCTCTCACTCACCCGACGCCACGCATTGCAACGACGCTCCTGCAACGGTGCCGAACAACCTAAAAGTTGTTATCGACGGCCACAACGCATCTGCGCTAGTGGACACCGGAGCAGACTACTCAGTCTTGAGTGGGAGGCTCTCTCGCCGCCTGCTAAAAGTTACAACGCCCTGGAGAGTACCACAGATTCAAACCGTCGGAGCACACCTTAGCACGCATTTTGGAAGGTGCACTGCTCGCGTCGAAATTCACGGCGTAACTTGTCCTGTGAAATTCGCCGTTCTACAAGACTTTTCCAGAGACGTCATTCTCGGCATGTGCTTTCTGTGTGAATATGGCGCCGTCATCGACCTTGGTGAGAACAGATTAACGCTGCGGACGCCTGTTCCGCCTTCCGAGAAACCCCAAACGGCGTAAGCCGCCGTCCAAGTTGCTGCCGACCACGTGAACCTACCGCCGCGATCAAGTATTGTCGTACCCGTCGTGACCGATGCAGCTACCTGCGGCGAAGTTGTCCTGGAAGGCAACCTTCAATTGCTCCTGGAAAGAAGAATAGGCGTCGCACGAGGACTGCCTGGACTTCAAGATGGGCCCCCCGTGGTCCTCCTGACGAACGTTCGACCAGAAACGCAACACCTCACGAAAGTTGCCGCTGTGGGCAACGTCAAGGAACTTCGAAACTTCGCCGAAATCGCCGTGATTCCTGAAGAATGGTCGCCACCTCAGCAAGACATTACGCCGCCAGCGCAGCTCGATAATGACCCCAAGCTTCCAGACCCAAAACGACGGCAGCTAAGTGAGCTCCTCGCCGAATACACCGACTACTTCGCGACATCGTCAAAGGTGCGTCAAACGGCCGTTGAAAAGCATCACATCGATACCAAGGACGACTCGTTCCCTGTGTACCTATCGCCAGAGAGATTCTCCGTAAAAGAAAAGGAGGTCATCCAAGAGCAAGTGCAAGAAATGCTGAATGACGACATCATCCAGCCTTCAAGCAGTCCAAGGACCTCTCCAGTCGTACTGGTTGAGAAGGACGGAACGCTAAGGTTTCTCGTTGATTACCGGAAGCTGACCGCGGTAACGAAGAAAGACATATATCCACTCCCCCACATCGATGACACGCGAGACCGGCTGCGCCACTCGCGATGCTTTTCATCGATGGACCTGAAGAGCGGCTACCGGCAGATCAAAGTCGACGAACGGGACAGAGGACAGCTTTCATCACGTCGGATGAACTATATGAGTTCAAGGTGTTGCCCTTCGGACTATGCACGGCACCAGAAACTTTCCAGCGTGTCATGAACACCGTACAGGCCCGACTGAAGGGGCAGAACAGTCTCGTTTACCTTGACGACGTCGTAGTGTTTTCAAGTGACTTCGACGAGCACGTGCGACGACTCCGAGCTTCTCTCCAAGACATACAGACCGACGGACTCACCCTTAAGCTGTCAAAGTGCCGGTTCGCCAATGACAAACTGAAGTTCCTAGGCCACGTGGTTACTAACGAAGGCGTCTGCCCAGACCCCAAGAAGACTCGCGCCGTCGCGGAATTTCGACCGCCCAGAGACAAGAAGGCCGTGTGAAGATTGTTTGGACTTTGTGATTACTATCGACGCTTTGTTCGGTATATCGCAAAGACTTCCGCACCACTCAAAAAACTCACGAAGGACGCCGAGAATTTCGAATGGGCCGAGGAGCAGCAGCACGGATTCGACGAGCTGAAGCAACGACTCCAGACTCTTCCTGTTCTTGGACACTTCTATCAAGATGCGGAAACCGAGATTCATACGGACGCAAGTAACAAAGGACTTGGCGCGGTACTGGTTCAAGTGCAAGAAGGCAGCGAGCGAGTCATTGCCTACGCAAGTCGGGCACTGTCTAAAGTGGAGAGAAATTACTCCACGACTGAAAATGAATGCCTTGTGGTCGTCGGGGCAATCACGAAGTTTTGCCGGTACGTATACGGGAGCCCTTTCCGTGTTGTCATGAACCACCACTCACTCTGCTGGCTTGCGAACCTAAAGGACCCTTCAGGACGTCCAGCTCGAAGCAGTCTCCGACTGCAGGAGTTCAACATGACTGTGGTCTACAAGTCAGGCCGCAAGCACATCGACGCCAATTGCCTGCCCAGAGCACCTGCCGAGACATCTCCCGGTAGCAGCGACGACGATGACGACGAGTGCTCCCTTGGCGCAGTGAACACCAACGACACGGCATGACCTCAAAGAGATGATACTGAGTTGCGCGCGCTAATCGAGAACCCTGAAGGACGAAAGGGTACTATCCTTCGTGTCTTTTTGAAAGCCTTGGCGACCTTCGTCATTCGACAAGGTGTACTTTACGAGGGGAACTTCGGAGACAACAGCTCGCCATGGCTGCTGGTAATCCCTGCCGACCTTAGAGAGGAGATTTTTCAAGCCTACCACGACGACCGAACTGCGGGGCACCTTGGCTACAGCAGGACGCTCGCCAGGATTTGGGAAAACTACTACTGGCCAAGGCTACCGAAGACCGTTCGCCTCTACACTCAATCCTGCCGTGAGTGTCAGTGACGCAAGAAATCACAGACAAAGTCGGCGGGGCTTCTGCATCCGATTGCTCCCCCGTCCACGCCGTTCCAGCAGATCGGAATAGATTTACTTGGCCCTTTTTCGCCGTCATCATCGGAAAACCGTTGGATTATCGTCGCCACAGATTATCTGACGCAATGCGCCGAAACGAACGCCCTTCCTTCAGGGACTGCTGTTGTAGTTGCCAAGTTTTTTATCGAGTCTATCGACCTCCGGCACGGCGCCCCCAAAGTCCACATTACAGACCATGCATCATCGTTCATGACCCAGCTGACGCAAGAAATTCTTCGTCTCAGTAGCACCAGCCACCGTCAAACCACTGCAAACCATCCATGGAGAAATGGACTAACGGAACGACTAAACAAACCTATCGCCCACATGATCTCGATGTATGTCGACGCTGAGCACAAGACGTGGGACGATGTGCTACCTACGTCAAGTTTGCTTACAACACGGCGGTGCAAGAGACCACAGGAGTAACACCGTTCCAGCTGGGGCATGGCATAAAAGTAACGACCGTGCTCAACGCGATGCTGCCCCACGAATCAGCTGGCGATGGGAGCCACGACCGCCAGGTTGTGGTTCAACGAGCTGAAGTAGTTCGGCAGCTCGCCCGATTTCGAATTTAAGATCATCAACGTGTACAACCTTCGTCGGATCGACGGATGCTTCAAGCTCGGAGACCGTGTGTGGGTCTGTACCCCGATACGACGACACGGTTTAAGCGAGAAACTCCTGAAACGCTACTTCGGACCCTACAAAGTGCTTCGTCGGCTCGGGGATCTGAACTGCGAGGTGATGTCCGACGGAACACGGACTTCATCACGCCGCACTCTACGATCGTAAGTTGTCCACGTTGTGCGCTGCAAGCCGTACTACGATCGATAGGACTGTGAATCCTGTTTTTTACTACGCTCGATAAGATTGTGTTTTACAAGTTTCCGTAGTTTGCGATTAGTTTGTTTGGTGTTTTGTTTCCCGGCGATGCCACGTGCGTCGCCGAGCGAGCGCGTACGTGGTCGAATGGTGACCGTGCTTGGCTGTCGCGCGGAAGATCTGGCGAGGGTAGAAAGTTGGGACAGTTAGTGATTCATAATGATTAAAGAGCACAGCAAGACGACGGACGAACAAGCAGGAGACACAGAAGCGCTGTGTCCGTGTCTCCTCCTTGTGCGGAAGATCTGGGTTCGACTCCAGGCAGCAAATGTCCTTTTATTTATTCTTTCAACTTGACGTTCTCACAAATTCGAGAACTTTCTTGTCTGATCGAGTTACGAAGATTCTATGCGCCGAACGTTTTAGGCCGAATGTTTCAGAGACCCACGTGGTTACAAAAGGTGCTCCCCGTGGCAAAACGCAAACAGTTTCACCTAGCGTTCAATCCTGCGTTTTGTCGCCATTGACACCCAAGACGCCCCATTGTTTATTCTATTTCATCTTTTCTTTTTTCTTTTTTTTTTCTGGGGGGGGGGGGGGGTACAAGTTCGCCCCATTAAACGCTTAGTTTGTTTCAGTTTTCGTCGACTTATCAAGTGTCATTCGTGACAATATGAATTATTATTTAGGAGTTTGCAACACTGTGGCAGCCCCGAGGTATCCTTCCGCCTGTAGTTAGATCATTCATTAATTTATTCATTTGTATAAATGATGTTGTAATGAACAGCTGTTGGCTTGGTGATGATAAACAAACACAAAAATTACATATTTGTTAGACACAATTTAAATGCTAAAAATATGCGATAACATCAATAATCACTGCACCGAGGGTAATATACTAGTGTTTTTTTCCGGGTATAGGGCTAATTGTGACAATTGGATGAGCAAGGAAAGTAGGAGAAACTCGCAAAGCTCACACCGTAAAGTGAACATGACGAGATCACGTGAGATATAGAGAGTCAAACAAACCGTCAAAACATTTCTATAAAGATAATGAATTTTGCCTACGTCTTCATGAACTCACGCTGGGCAATTGTATGCGCCGAGAAACAGAGGGAGAGGAGGAGAGAAAATCACGCGGGGACGTCAGAACGCCGAGCTCTGGTTGGAATGATTAGTGGGTAGACTTAAACCTAGCAGCCTTTGTCACTACTGCACTCGTCGAATGCGTTCGAATGAGTAAGCCAAACGCCGAACGCCGGCGTTCCGCATTGTAAGTAAAACATGAGATCCACAGAACTGTTCGACACGCGTGATATTGTGTTTATTAAACAAGTGATCCAGAAACAATGGGCACATCGGAGGACCTATACCATCAGATCGCAATTTGTTCATGGTAAAGACTGATCAACACAGTTTCATATCGCCTTTGAAAGGTGAGTTTATCTTTTAATCATCTTTTGCTTAATGCATTGCAAACTAATGATGAAATATTCACCTTTTCAGCATAAAATCAAAAAAGGAAAATATTGGTGTTTTTTTAACTTGCCTTTTTATAATTACTTTATAGTAATTGTTAGTGTAGTTAGGACGTGTGCGTAGGCTGGGTTGATTGCAAAAGTCGTGCGAACGACCGATATCAACATAATTAAGAAACATGTTTTGTGCGCGTCGTAATAATAAACTTAGAAAGTACAAAAGAACCAGTCTCTTCACTTCCGTCCAAAAGCCGGGCATATCAGAGATTAGAAAAAACATGGCAACCGAACGTTTGATTTTCGCTTGCGGCAAAAAAAAATGCTTACAATGATTGACAAATGGTCGTTCGGTACAATTACCAACTGCCCTTGCTGTTTTAAAAGGAATTCCTTCGATGTTCGTCACGCAAAAACATGTACGGTCCGGTCAACGTTCTTTGTTTCCTTTTCATATTTAATACGTTACTCTTCTCTGTCGTGTTTGCTCCTTCTTTTATCCCTGTGTTTTGAGCTATTGAGAAAAGCCAATGCAGACACCGAGTGTGCCTCGGGCAAAATCTTCGTTGACGGTTGGCGCCGAAGTCTTCCAACCTCCTGCGCATCCCTTTTTGCTTACATGGTGAATAAAAGGGCAGGAATGATGTTGAGAGCAGCGATACTCAAACGTGCTCACGAGAGCAACTCATCTCTTTCAAAAACACAAGCTCTCCACAAACTATGCACGCTTGTGAATGCTCCCTTACCGCTCTCGGGTGGCTTTCGAGTATTCCAACCAAATTCTTAACATTTCTCCTGTTGTGAACAGATGGTTCGGGGCTTGAATCAAGTGGATCAGTTAGTGACGAGCTGCTTGGGGTTGCGTCACGTCTTGTATTGGCAGAGGCGATCTCCCCAAGTCTGTGACAGTAAGATAATTATTTTACCGTGCAGGGCAATACAATAAAGTTTAAGTATGGGTTTGATAAATATATAAAACAATATCAAAGCAATACGTTACTATAAGCACACCAAAGTTCGTTTTCGACGTTTCGTCTTTCGCCATACGTGGCAGCCTGCTCTGTTCTTCAAGGATAACAAATGTCTTCTAGTACTTCAGTACCGACTATCCTCGTGGATTGCAAGGTTTCGTGTAGACTTTGAAGATTAGTTCTAACAACAAAGGTAGGCTAAATGCGGCTTTATTTCGCGTTTTCAAAGTCCAAGTGCACATTCTGTAATATGTGAAGATATTTTTTGTGGTTTTGCTGCTAGTACGTAGTTACTGAGCAACAACTATCTGTGCCAGTGGTTCGTAACAAACTTCGCGATTGTTGAATAAATCATGAAGCACAACTTTTCTGCAACGTTGTTTCATTTAGCATTCTGCACATGTACGTGCTGATGCCTAGTAAAACAGTCTTGGTAAAACGGTCTTGGTGCTCATTTTGGCATGCTTACGCTGTTAGCTGAGCTGCTTCATGAAGCGTTTGATTGTACGCTCAAGCGTCTTCATTGGAAAGCGATTGCATGATGCATTGTGTTGAACCCTTCTTCAATCAGGTGCTTTTACATGTCTTTGTAAAGTCGATTTTGTTTCTTTGCCACTGTCAACAAATCGTGACGTCACTAACGATACCTCGTGCAAAACATCTATTCCGAGTTTATGACATCGGATAAGGGAGTCTGCCCATTCTTGCTGGCTTTACGCCCTTGTACTCGTGCCAGCTTTGGCAGTCGTGTGTCCGATAATCTCTCCAGAGGAATTTGTGATGTGATTGTCCAGTTCAGCAGAATCGTGCGAGTTCGCAGGCGACGTGGTTTCGACTAGGTTGGCAGAGTCTGATTCCATACGAAGCGCGCCTCGCCGGTGTTGGGAGCGGGGCCGGCGTTGGCCGAAGCGCGACGCGTATAATCCGTCAGAAGATGGAATCAGATTTCGGGCATAGAATACAGAGAGCTGGAAGAACACTTCTGCACTCGTCGGAGGTTGAGACGAGACTTCATCAATCCGGATCGGAATCCTTTTCTATCTTTGCGGAAGGACATTTCTTACGTATGTATAGGCATGAACCCTTCGACAGCAGCATCACAGTTGGCGCTGCTTGAAATGATTCACGTCTCTAGCAAGGCAATGATCAGAGGAGAACAAATTTGACTCACCCTCCACGATACCGACTAACGCTGGAACTTGCGAATACTATACGTTTAAGAACATTTTGATTTGTGCCTGATTTGTGTCCAGTGTTGCCAATTCAGCGGTTTTCCCGCTAAACTTAGCGTTTTTTGGTTCTGTTTAGCGGGATAAATTATTGTTTTGCGGGCAGCGAGATTTTTAGCCGGTTTTATGTAATCTTGCCGGTTTTTTTAGAGATATAGAAGTTTTATACCGATTTACTGTCAACTATGCACCTGTCGTATCCATAATCAGCCACAGTCGTTTTTGCTTACTCTCGGTAATTTTCTGGTTAGTGAGAGTAACGCCTGTGACGTCGTCAAAACATTAAGGCGTCGAATGTCGGAACACGCCTCCCTGTTTTGTGCCCGCACGTTTGAACAGCATGAATGTTCCCAATGTTCCTTCGATGTTTTTGTGACTGCTTCCTGAAATGGGCCGGGTGAAGTCTGCTCATAAGTTTAGAGAAGCCTGGCTACAAGACCCCAAACTCAAAAACTGCCTACTGGAGGTTGCTGGTGATAGCAGACGAACCAGGTGCCGCTATTGCAGAACGGAACTATCTGCGAAGCACGTGGATTTGGTCGCGCACGCTGAAACGAAGAAGCATGCTTCGGCCGCTGCACCTTTCTCCTCTGGCAGATAGACGACTCTACGAGTTGAACGGAAGTCTGACCAGCCACGCACTGCTGAAGGGTCCCTTGCCATGTTTGTATGCGCTCACTCCGCAATTTTGGCTTCGTATCACCTGGGTGAACTGTGTCGTGGCGTGACAGATTTCTAGTCAAAACAAAAGGAAAGCGTTTTTGCAGATGACATTGATATGATCTATACTGTTATTATACCTTTCGGCAAGAATTAAAGCAAAAAAAAAAAAAAGTTAAGAAGTCATTTTTGCGCTGTGTTTTGGATTTAGCGGTTTCTAGCGGTTTTCGGGATTCCGACTGCGGGTTTTCGATTTTTGAGTTGGCAACACTGTTTGTGTCTGCATACATGTGCCTACCATAACAGATGGGACATTTTCCCCGATGTCCTTAAAAGAGGTAGAATTGTTTTTATTAAAGAAATTGGTTTTATATTATTTTATAACTAATACTATGAATTTAATGATGAATTCGCGTGGTCAATGTCCGGCAAAAGCGTTCGCGTGGTCAGGACCACGCAAACGCGCGGTGTTCGGGTGGCTGTACTCCGGCAAGCGCCGGCAACTTTCCGGTGCTTTTTTCACGCCGGAAAGTTGCTTCGTCCCAACCTTTCTATTCGCATTAGAACCCCCAGCTACCCGAGGCCTCTGTCGGGCTTTAAAGAAATAAGCCTTTGCCCAAGAGCCCATCCTCCGCCTCACCCGCATTCCTGTCAGTTCCCCGTAGTAGATGCCGCCTCGGCAGAAGGGGGGGGGGGGGGGGGGGGGGGGTCGGACTCTCCTGATATATCTCCCTGTTAACATTCATGACTTCATATCCGTTCTTAAAGCTCAGTCTCTGGATGGTCCTGTTAGCCTCCAGGACTGCCCTCTCTGTACCTATCTCCTTGGCCCCTGACGTCTGGGACGGTGCGCATTACATTGCGCACCATCCCAGAGGTTATGGATCTCAACTGTCTCACGCCCTCCTCAATTTGTGTTGGCAAGTCCCTGTAATGCCGTAACTGCCACAGACAGTCGTATACAAGGATATGCAAAAAAAAATATAAACAAGTCGCACACACTTATGTCCAGTGCTACCCCAACGATCGCCTTGCTGCTTTGTAGCCAAGGGGTTTACATGCAGACAGGTCAAAATAGCAAAATACTTCCCGTGTCAAAACAAGGTTGGCCAGGAAAAAAAGTTTTTTTTATTAATTCGGTAAAATTTCAAGCACCTCCAAGTCTTTTGAAAATCCGTAACATGTAAAAAATGCCTGCGTGCCCATAGATGCCCAGAAAATATGTCATGACATCGCGTGCATAAACCACATGACCTCGTTATGACAAGATTTAGCAGTTGTGTCATCTTTCAAAACAGTGACTTTAATGAAAGCCAAAGTAAGTATAATGCGGAACTGACACGCCTCTTTTACAGCTGTTGACAAAATTGTTTGCATCTTTCTAGCCTTGGTCCTTTGTCTTTTTTTTTTTTTGCATTATAACATTTTCACAAGACAGACCATGTAGCATTCAGACCAGCTACCTATATATAAACAAATCAATTGAATGACTGGTTCTGCATTTTTGTTTCTATTTACTGCGGAGTACTTAGCTAATTCAATCAACTTTTTTTTTTCAGTGCAATGTACACCTGCAGCATTTGTCATTGCTGCTGTACCAGTTTATCACTCTTTCTAAAGCATGTTACATTGCATAAGAATACCAGCAACTGGCAGATTCTGTGCCCCCTCTCAGGATGCAAGAGAGCATTCAGGAAGATTGGTTCCGTCAATAGCCACCTGTCACGTGACCACAAACACTGGAGTAGATTTGAGGCACCCCTTGCTCTGCTTCATGAGGCTGTTCCACTGGCGCGCAGAGTAGCCACTTGTCTTCAAGTCTGCAGCAATTTGAAGTCACTGGTCTGTCACTTAAAAGGTCACATTTTGCAACTGGAGGCGATTACATGCCCTTTCCCTGGATGCACTAGGACCTACAAGAAGAAGTCATCGTTTGAATCTCATATATCACGCTGTCACCGATTTGCAATGCAACAGGATCACGTAGATGAACAGAGATCTCTCGACAACTTCGATCATTCCCCTGATCAGGAGGTTGGTGCGTCGTTTGATATGGGGTCTCAATCGAACGCTGAATTCGTGAGAAATCAGAGTCAAGTAATTGATGCTTTTGGACTCCTGTACCTACGTCTTCTGTCCGAGCATCTGGTGCCATCGTCTACAGTGCAAATTATCAGTGAGGCCTTCTTCGACTTGCAGAACAATAATTTGGAGCAAATGTTATCAGAATTAAGAAGAAAATTGGATTATGTTGGAATTAGTGACAGCACATCTCAGGAGGTCCTAAAACTCTTATCTTACAATGACCAGATACTCAAAGCACACAGCAGCTCAGGTGTGCTACGGTCACCATTCGCCCGTAAAGAATACTTCAAAGAGAGGTTCAGTTATGTAGAGCCTGTAGCGATTTTGTTGGGAAAGAACAAGAAAAATCAGGATGCTACTTTTCATTACGTCCCAATACTTGCCACTCTCAAGGCATTGCTGTGTGATGAGTCAGTGGTCAGTCAGTGTTTGAATCCACTGAGCACAGAAGTTGGCATGCTCCGGGACTTTGTGGATGGAATAGTGAACAAGTCAGTTTCCTTGTTTGGTCAGCAGTCGGATGCCGTGAAGTTGCTGCTGTTTCAAGATGCATTTGAAGTCGTGAATCCCCTTGGCTCAGCAAAGAAAAAGCATAAGATTCTTGCAGTGTACTTCATGCTCGGAAACCTCTACCCATGGAACAGATCACGCATTCACGCCATTCAACTTGTGCTTTGTAAAGAGTTTGACTTTGCGTTTTTCGGACAAGAAAAGGTATTTGCACCACTGCTAGACAACATCCGGAGGCTTGAAAACGGAAGCTGTCAGCTGAGCGACGGCAAGCACCTTTATGGAGCTGTTGTGGCGATCCTTGGTGACAATCTGGGAAGCCACACGATAGGTGGATTTGTTGAGAACTTTAGCAAGGTCAAGCACATGTGTCGGATTTGTTTAATAGAGAAAAAATATATGTTTGTTGAGTCCAATCTGACTGGCACTTTCGAGCTGAGAAATAAGTCCAACTATGACAGGTCTCTAACAATTTTGAGTCACGATGACACGCTCATTGTTCACGAAGGAGTGAAATTTGACTCATTGTTTAATCGCTTGAGGTACAGAGCGCGACACTGTTAGCGCGAACAAGCGATCGAAGGTTTTTTCAGTTTTTCTCTTTGAAACCAAGGGATGTCATCCAAGTTATTATTGCTACGGAAAGAGCTCATTTAGTTTTATAATGTAAGCTAAAAAAATTCGTGCTCGCTAATACTATTTAGAAGTGAAATGCGAAAATGCGCTGATGTCGTGTTCGCGTTAACAGTGTCGCAATGTGTACTTCCATGTGTGTGCACCGGGCCTGCCACCTTGTCTAGGTCACGACTTGTTTGAGGGTGTTGTGTCCTATGATATTGCATTGTATGTACAATACTTTGTCCACAAGTACAGGTGGTTCACGCTGGAAGAGTTAAACAGAAGCATCTCCTTATTTAAATTCAAACAAGGAGACGCAAATGATCGCCCCTCGGAGGTGAATTTAAAGCAGAAGCTGAGCGGGCATGCAGTTCAGAACTGGAATATGCTAAGGTTCCTGCCCGTGTTTGTTTTTGGCAAAGTACTAGATCTTGATGATCCTGTGTGGCAGCAGGTGTTGATGCTCTCAGAGATTGTCCAGCTAATCTGCGCTCCAGCCATCTCGCTTCCAATGATAATGCGGCTGAAAGACTTGATTGAGGATTATCTTCTAGAAAGAGTAGAGCTCTTTCCATTTTGTTCTCTACGACCTAAGCACCACTTCCTTGCACACTATCCATACCTCATCATGCAGTTTGGCCTATTAATAAGAGTTTGGACTATGCGCTGTGAAAGCAAGCATGATTACTTCAGAAAATGCGCGAGAAATTGTCAAAACTTCAAAAATATCACTTCCACCCTAGCTGAACGACACCAGCTTCTCCAAGCATACAAGGCATCTGGTTGCCTCTTCCCAACTGCCTATCATTTGACATCTGCTTCAAGATTTCACTTGGGTCTATACAGCGATGACATTCAAAAGGTCATAAAGGATTCCTTTGGATCTGATGATGATATCTACTATGCCTATAATGCCGAGTACCGAGGACTTGCGTACAGGAGAGACATGATTCTGGTCTTATCACGAGAAGATGATCGGCTGGTGTTTGGTCAGATAATTCTAATTCTGGCAAAAGGCCAGGGTGCGATGTGCTTCCTTGTACGAGTCACTCGGTCGTCCTTGGAACCTTCAATGCAGTTGTATAACCTCCATGATAGTGAATCTGGCAGTTTGAAATGTGTTACTCCAAGCAGTATAATTGACTATGTTCCTCTTGAAGCATACCGGCTGGGCCAAGCACAGCGCCCCATTGTTGTGCTGAAGCATGCAGTTTTGGATTTGATTTAAATATTTATTTTTATTGTCTCTCTTAGATGGAGCTTTCATCGCTTATTGCCAGCTGGCTGCCAAGCCTCCCATCAGAAGATGTGGAAACTGTTGTTTCCAAGCTAGAAGAGTGTGGTGTAACAACCATGGAACATCTAAAGTACATTGAGGAGAGCGACCTGAACCTCCTAAGCCCAGTGAATAGAAGGATCCTTTTGGAAAGGTTTCGTGAAGTCAGTGTGACAACCAAGGCACCCATACCTGCTGCACAACCTACAGCGAGTGTTCCTCTTCCAAGCACCTCACGTTTCGAGAATTGGAGTGAAGACTTCTCCATTCCGTGGGATTCGTTTCCCCAGAAGCTTCTGGAAGCATGCTACAAAAATGCAAGGCCAACAAAGCCTGACCTGAACCAAATGGTGCGGCAGTTGAGTAACAAAATTATCCAGGAGAGCTTCTCGCCGGGCAGGCACCACCTGAGGGTAATTGCTTCAAAGGTTGTAGCTAAGTATCCGTTGTCATTTTAAGACATGCTGCAAGGCACAGTTATTGGACAAGGCATTGAAACTTTGCTCTGGAAACTAGAGAATTGTGTAAATAACAAGAAGAGGCCCCTAACGCAACCTCTTCAAGAAGAGAGCATATCCGACCCTGCTGCGTTTCACCAGCCCACAAAGACAACCCGTCGGGACTCCTACGGATGCGCGGCCTGGAAGCCTGAGCTGCCTCCAGGAGAGACAGCCTACACTCAGGATGAAAAGAGAGAACGTCTGGTAACAGAATATCGCAGGGTATCTCGGGATGATAGACTAGTCACAAAACTCATGAGTGAGACTTACGCAACTCAGAGGCTACTGATCAACAGCTCCAAGGGGGTAGGCAAGGTGAAAGAGGACTGGCCATTCCTGTTTGAGGAGCACCATTTACTCAGTCATGCAGAGCTACTGCTCGGATTCAACGTCAGCGAAGTCTTTGATGATAACATGAAAAAGGTTGGAGTACAACTGTACAGGTACGCCTACAGTCAACTGAAGAACGAGGCTGTGAAGTGGTGCCTTAAGGACATTGGGGATGCTAAAAAAAGCACTAAAAAATGTAACCCCTGAATATGACAGCACTCCGCTCCTGCTGCTGGCACTCTTCGGTGAAGACATTGAATTGATCTTCAAAAATGTTGAGGTAAGTTTTTGTGTTTAATGCATTTAGTGTATCAGTTGCTTTACGTGTTTTAAGCGAAGTGGATCCATATAAATCTAAGATCTAGGTAAATCATCAAGATGTCACGTGAAAATGGAATAGAAGCACCGCGGGCGGTATTATTATTCAGGAGTGGGTGTGATATACTATTTCTTTATTCAATCTGTTTACTGCGCGCCGCAGACAGCTCGCCTTAGTAGTATGCACACCACGCAACACATGAAACGAACAGCTCAGCTACACAAAGGCATTAAAGATTATAAAAGAAACTAGCAGTCTGCTTTCGTGACTTCAGCATGATGAGAACCACTTTTAAACGTTAAAAAATGAGAGAACAAATCCAAGTCACTCTTACTGGGTTAAAAATGATTTTCAAGCGTGTCATCTGTGATTCCAGTTTAACATTTCACGGATAAGATAAAGAAGAGGCTTTGTTGCACTTTTTCGGAACACAAAAAGAAATGACGCTAAACGGTGCTTCAGACATTGCGTTTTCTTGCACCGCTTGAGACGGTGCGTCATTTATCGAATTCACAATAGGTGTGAAGGCGCTGCTAGCCTGAGCTTGCAGTGCCGATTGGTCGACAGCTGCATGTTAATTCACCCTCATATCAAGGATGACAGCGCAGTCTCGAACGAAAGATGTGCAGACAACGAAGCAACAGCCTTTTGCACCCGTCGCGCCACTGAAGGGTCGTCAGCGGAAGTTCTTGCGCACTTCGAGAATAATAATGCCGAGTGGCCTTTGGTTTAGTTTTCCACCATGTTCTGTCCTAAACAACGTGCCTTCGCCGAGGCTGGGTACTTAGTTTGAATGCCCTGAGACGAGTCGTACTGAATGCACATGAGATTACCTTCAGATCGATATTGTGACCTGATTGTTCTTATTGCTAGGGGTGTGAGCATATAAACAAAAGCAAAATGTCGTTCTCCAATTCTTCTTTCCTCTCTGACAGCTCTTTTGGGGATGGGGATGCAAGGATGAATTGTTTTTGCTTAATCTTCGGTTAAAAAGCAGCAAAAGTGTTGGATGCTGCGTGAACTCATATAAGCTTTTTACGTTTTTGTGTTATTTCTAACGAAGCTTTCATTTATTTTTCCTCTCACTAAGATGCACCTGCAGTCAGCGTCTAGATATCTCTGGATAGCGATAATAGGGACGTTCATGCAATTTAAATGACACGGAATTTAAAGGCTGTGCTTTTGGTGCCGAATGTGGTGGAAAACTGAATTAAAATCGCAGCTCGAATTATTTTCTGAAAGCACCGGCCATTTGGTATCATCACTATTCTCGAAGCACACGATAGTTTTCGCTGACAACCGTCGCTGCACAATGATGGGGGTAAGCTACATGTTGCTCCGATGTTCGCGTTTCTTTCATACGAGACGTTGTACTCTGGTGTCCAATGCTGATACAATAAAGCGATCGTTTACTTCGTATGTGAATGCCAACCTTTTTAGTCTCTTGACATATAATAGTCCAGCTTGAGGTCATCTGAAATTATTGGATTCTATACTCTGCCTAATATCCTCACTGCGAAAACAAAATTACCTCTTTAATTTCTGCAATTCATCTTATGATCAAAATCAACCAACCAAAAAAAACATATTTGTCCTCTAGCTCGATGGTTCGAATGGCTGCCAATCTTGGAGATTGGGACTACTGTAGGCGCAGATGCTGAACTAGGAGCGTAGGAGTCTGGGCAAAAACGCAAATTGTGGAATTGATGCCACGGAACAAAAAGTGTTAAACATAAACATCTCAAATTTTTGCTATTAAAAAAATTAAATAAATTTTAGCTTTTTAGCAATGCAATTTTGCTTATCTGTTATTGATCTTTGCCCACCAGAGTTCCCCATGAGCGAAGGCTGCATAACCTGGTAATTTAGCAGATGATGAACAGTGCATCCAAATCGAGTATATGGCTTGCATCATGTCACAATATGCCACATTAATGGTGCATTTTTGTTTTGGTATTTCTTTTTCACTTGAAATCATCGCTTTGGGATAGCCCAACATTTCCTGAGCCTTGCACAGTATCTGTGGTTTGTGCAAATGAGAACGCCTTTGAGTGTATCTCTGTTTTTTTTATAAAAGCACCTGACGATATTCGTGCTCCGCCAAACACAACTAACGCTAGTGTATCTGTCGACTTTGAGATCGTGTTTGCATCTTGTGGGGATATCCTCGAAGAGACAACAGCAACATTGTCCATAGGGACTCTAGTTTTGCTTTGAATTTATCAATATTGAACAGCATGCCTCATTAAGGCATACTTTGTTTTCTAAAAAAAGTATACAGAGGTCAGGCAGTTCCTTCGAATTGTTCAAAATTGTTTGTGTTTGTAGAATTCTTGAAAAAAAGTAGTTTGCCCTCTAAATGTGGCAAAAGCAAATTAGACCCGAGTGCTTAGACATAGCACAGCAGTGTTGGAGGTAACGCGTTACTAGTAACGACGTTACTGGTAACGCGTTACATTTTTCGCTAACGCAGTAACGTACTCGTTAGTATTCTGAATGACTAACGAGTAAAGTATTTTCGTTACTTTTTTACGGTATCGGCTATCAAATTACGTTACTCGTTACTCGTTACTTTTGACCAAAACTGGTGAAATACATTAGGTATTTGGAAAAGGTCACGGCGCCTGATCTAACGTTTGGAATACACAATCTCCTGCATAAAACTGGAGACGTTAGGAAAACTAAATTTAGGTCACTAAGCTCAATGGAGGATCTAGCTTCTCTGCTCTGCTTATCAGTCCATCTATTCACCCACCCATCTCAAAAGCCTGCACAAGCTTATCGCTGCACGGAACCAGCATCCGTCACAATAAACTTAAAAAAAAAACCTTTCTCACCAAAAGAGACATCCGTTAAAGGCGACATTATCTCGCTTCTCGAAGGCGAAACAAACCTTCTGCTACCAACTAGTTCCATCGTCCACCTTTTTTTTTTCTTTTTTTTTTATAGAGTCACCACTCACAAGGCTTGAACGAACGACTGCGTTACAGCCCACTCCCCTCGCTCTTCTTCCCCCACTGCTTTGTGCAGCAGAGGTGGACAGCGGGGGGGGGGGGGGGGGAAGAGTGAGACATTCGTTTAAAACAGTGGACAACTTGTGGCGAAGCGATTTGCTCGTTCCTCTAGTTACAACAACCAAAAAAAAAACACCCTTTGTGGAATATTTTACCCTCGCTTTCCCTCTTGCTGCCTGAAAGTTCCTGACCCACTTTTGTACACAGACGAATCTTTCGCTTGATTAGTCTTTACTTCAATAAGGTCATAATAAAAAGATAAAAAAAAGTTAAAAACCTGGAAAGAAAACTTAGAAACACGAAACCTTTTATTTTTTCACAGAAAAACAAAGAGCTACTGCTGGTAAGAAGCAGCAAGTGATTATAACCAGTGTGCTGGTAACCGGTGTCTTATTCCACATAGTGAAGTAAATCAGTCTCTGGTAATAGTATGAACCGGACTGTTACTAAAACCGGCGTAAAGATGAGGGGTGTTGGTTGGCTGGTTGTGTTCCAGCAGTCCCCGTTCGCATGCCGTAGTTTATAAAAGCCGATTGACTACCATCTGCGACTCATTCTACGTGTGAGATGAACATGAATAACGAAACTCCGTCGCTATGGCCAGGATTGAAGAAAATATATCAACTAAAGGAGACGTAATCAGATAATTTACAGTTTCAACGCCTACTCTGCATGCCGAAAATTAAGCTGCTTCGCGCATCAAAGACGTCTAGTTCTAACTTAAAAAAGCACATCAGTGTGAATACGTTTCTCGATTATAATTTCTCTTCAGCCCGCTTTTCACAATGTTCACAGATCACAGGTATTTTTTAGAACTTGCTGATGTTTCACTGACCTCGTTGCTTTATGCCAGTGCTAGCGCTCCCAGAACTTCTTAATAAGTTCATTAACGCATTCCGGAAACATGTCGACTATGGTCATAATCTAATATATTAAGCAGGTGGGCTGATATTAAATAGTTTTCTCTTTCACGAGACCGAAGGCATGTTTGTAAGCCAACACATCTCTGCCAAACATATGTACTCGAACACAAAAGTAACACAAAAGTAACGTAAAAGTAACGTTTGTTATTTTTGAAAAGTAACGGTAACGGTATCTCGTTACGTTTATAAAGGAGTAACGTAGCTCAATAACGCGTTAATTTTTACCAAACTAACGAGTAACGCTGTTTCGTTACGTTTTTTCGGTAACGGGCACAACACTGAGCACAGGTCATACTAGAAGGACATTTGGTAGTCTCTCCTCATTTTTGTTTACTATTTTTCTTTCAGGAGAATGCCACTGACTCGGATCTGGGTGATATGGACCCAAGCCCGATCATATGTGTTAAAGGTCGGTATGTGCTTTCAAATTCTGGCCCGAAGCATGAAGGTGGACGAGTTCTGTTCTCATACTGCATCAATTGTTATTTATAGGAGCCAACAACCACACCGCGAGCGAGTTCACAATTTGTGTTGACACAGAGCCGGTGATGACCACAAGCAGCGGGGCAGGTTCATTCAAGTTGATGTTCCTTCTCTATTTTGTGTTGAACATTTCGTTCCCAGAGTAAGTGGGCCTTACACTTTAATTTATTCAAAGGAAAGTGCTCTATCACCCCTGCTTTTATTGTTAAATTTTATCTGCTTGTCATATGAAAGATGTACCCTTTACACAAAACATAGCTGCCATTGGAAGACCCCCAGTGCCTGCTGATTTCTTACAATTGCTTTGATTTTGCATGCCAAGACCTCAAGCTAAGATTTTCCATTTTTTCATTGTGATCATTCTAACTACACAAATTACTTCTCAGGGGCCACAAAGATGTGAATAGCATTTTCACAACGATCTAGTGCACAAAGGAAACTTTTTTCGCACAAAATGAGATCAGTTTTTACGACAGTTTTATGAGTGATGTTAATCATTTTGTGATAAAAGTCTAACCCCATACATGTAGTAGGAAAACTTATGTTTGCTGTTATTGAAACCAATGAGATGAACTATGTTATTTTTTTATCTCTGGCTAGTTGGTTTGAAAATAGCATAGTGTAACCAGAAGTGAGCACATTTTTCAGTCCCGGGAGCCCTAAAATATTGCAATGTGGTCCGGCGACCCCCCTCCCTCCTCACACACACACACACGCACGCGCACACACATGCACGCACACACATACATGTACGTGCACGCACAGATACACAAACCCATCTCACCACGCTCATTACACTCATCAGTGGGTGCAGTCTGGTCTCAGTTGCATACGACTTCAACTGGAATGAACGGCATTTCAGCTACTCATGGTGAAAGGGAGACCGCTTATATGCCCAGAAAATGCATCGCTTCCGCCTCCTGTAAATATATCGACAGCGGCGTGCTCTCCTTTATGTCATCCCCTGATCCGTAATTACTGCATGCCTCGTGCAAGAGTTATTATTTTCAGATGGCAAGGAATATCATAGACACTATATTGTTTTCATTCTCAATATGAAGCACTCCGCCCGAGAAGCTATATATTTTGTGCCTCTGTGCTCTACACTGTCATTCAATATTCCTGGGAAGAGTGCAAAAAAAAAAAAAAACTTGCACGTCGAAGTTAATAGTAAAATATTTTAAAGTCAGTGCCAGTGTCACCACCAGCACTTCAGCTTCACAAGGCCCCATGCCATAGGCGTAGACTTCGGGGGGCATCGGGGCTCGTGCACCCCCTGGTGAGGTCCGGGGGAGGGGGGGGGCGCAGAGCCCCCCCCCCCCCCCTCCCAGGGGCCCGGGCCATGATCCTTACCGAGACGCTGTTTACGTGTCATGTAACGAGCTTCTAGTAGTGGCACGTAAACAAAATAACGCCCACGTTGCCTTTATTGACAAAATACGTGGAAAATGGAATCCCAGCGTGCTTTCGTTGGCTTTAATCTCCAGTTCTGGCGAAAAGGTAATGCGCAGCACCCCCCCCCCCCCCCGCCCGTAGAACTTCTCAGCCTGCCCCCCCCCCCCCCCCGGGAAAATGGAAAGTCTACGCCGCTGCCCCATGCTCTCACTGTCCACATTCTAGATTGCACTGTGATGCTAGGATGACGAGAAACAAAGATAACAGTATGAAGTCTCTACTGCAGCCGAGTTTATTTGCTAGAGAATGACAACTAATATACATTTAAACGACTAAAGGGGGATGGAAGAACAGGCGTGCACTTTTAGATTGCACGTCTGTGAAATACGAAACAAGTTAGTTGACTGAAACTAGCCAAACAGGCTAAACCCCTCCAAGTGGTACTGAAGTGCCCGTCAAGACCATCTCCTTAAAGGCTCAATAAGTCGATCGACTGACAGAAATTACCATTTTTTTCTACTGATATACGTGAAACATGAAATATTTGTGTAGACAAACAGCTGGAACAAGAAATCCAGAATAAAAGTAACACTAGTGTTCATTCAAATATAAACATGGCTGATTAACACAATTACCATGCTTATCAAGCCAGCATTTTTGTTAAGATTACTTTAGAGGAATTCCTTTTCTTACACAAAATGTCTTTTTCCTTGGCCCACATTAAACAATTTATTGTTTGGCAAGTCCGGGAGTAGGGTTTTGTTCTCATTTACGTTTACACTGTTTTAATTCTCACACAAGTTTTAAACAAAAACGGATCACTCTGAGCGATTGAAACCAACTATGTGTTGTTAGCAGGCATCTAGCGAAGGAGAGTATTTTTGTATTGAGCCTGATGAACTAATTCATTGAAACTAATTAGCTAAATATTGATTTAAGGACAAAGGTGTCAATTCGAAACTTGTAGAGGCTTTAAAGAGCACTCAATGGGGGTGCTTGCAACATAGTACACTTTGCCTGGTTCTTTTCTCCAGCCTTCAAAAAACGCCCACAAAATACAAAGAAATACCACATGACAATGCACTCCCCTAATTGCAGCCTGTGTGTGCGCTGCGAGCGGGCGTTTTCTTAGGGCTGGATAAAAGAAGCACTCAAGGCGCACCACATTGCAAACTCCTTCATTCAGTGTTTCTTTACGCTCTCTACAACTTTCCAATCGACACCTTTAATTGCCTTTAAATATTTTAAGAACTAGGTTATTAGTCGTAATTATTTAATTAGGCACAAAAGATATTGGCCCAGGCAAGACGACAGCTAAGAACATACAGTTCCATTCGTCTGTAATGCTCTGCTTTTTTAAAGCTTGGTTCCAGACAACTGTTACACCCTGTGTACCTTATTAAGCGACCAGGCGCACTTTTCCATAAAATCATTACTTATTAATATGTGGCGGTGCTCATAATTCCCGCCGACAGTTCAAACATCCTGACCATGGCGGCAACCCAGACTTCTGGTTCACAACATTTTGGTGTCCTTATTTTAAATGAATCTATTAGGCACTTCATTATCCATATGATGGGCATCTGCCAAATTGGTCGTTGGCACTCACCGACATCGCATCCATATTTTTTTCTATGTAACCCATAGTTTTTGTAGGAACGTTTTGGCCAGCATTTCATAACTTCCCTGTATATTTAAATAATATAGGTTCCATTGGGAAGAATGCTATTGTAAAAAGATATGTTTGTTTGATTTCAGGGGTATTGCAAGCATCAACCCACCGAGGGGCACCAAGATCCTTAAAAGGAAGAAGAAGCAACAGTGTGTGTCTCCCGCAGTTGCCAAGCTGATGGCTTCCCTGGAGGAATATGCCTTTTAAGCAGAAACAGTCCTAAAACCTTCCTGATTTAAATAAAAAGGTATGTTCCGGAAATGTCATCTTTAAGCCCAAGCAAAACAAATAGAAGGAATCAAAGGGTGGCATAAATAAAGCGGTACGCTGTCAATTGCACCGGAAAAATTGGCTTCTGAATTTGCACCACACGTGTACTCTAGATGTGCACATTATCTTGTGAGCTTCTAAAGCATAGATTCATTTCTGTGGGAAATAAGGACAATAATCCTTGTAGCCTCTATGGCGGGCACCGATGCAGGCGACCAAGTCGCAGTGAGCGGTTAGAGCCTGATGCGAAATGAGTACTCGCATTTCACATAAAATGGAGGACTCATTTCACAACGGGCGCGGGTCGAATCGAGCGGTCAACTTTCGATGCGACTTGTTTGTCTGTGTCGTTGCCCACCATAGAGATGCAAGTTTGCAAAATAACTCGTGCTATTAAAATACATGTTTGGGTAAAATTTGATCTAGCTGTGGGCAGAAGCTATTTTTTAGGGACCAATTTACAGCCTACCACAATTTAGGCCACCCTACACTGGGTGTTTTGCTTTTAGCTGCACCAAGTTTTCAAAACAAGAAGTTTCATTAGGTAACTTCCTTTTGCAATTAGCTTACTCGACTTGGCGGGCACTACAAACAGGGTTGCTTGTGCAAGTAGGTGGCTAATTCGCATATATTTTTAATTAACTTCTATTAGTAAACGGAGCCATACTCTTTCAATTAGAAACTTGCTGTCCACGGTCGAAAGCCACTAAACCTGTTCATTAGAAATGCTGGGGACACGTGCATTGATTTGACATTCATTTAATGTAAAATCTATGCATCTCACTGAAATAGGGTGGGCACCCCATCAGTCATAGTCAAGGGAGCCATTTAATGAGGCATGTAGTGCTTAGGATAATTAAGTTTAAAATAGTTTTGCATACAATAATATTCAGTTTTAGTTAGAGGCTTGCTGGGCATCTATATCGGTTAATTTTAGAAGGATTGGGAGCACGTGCGAAGTGTGGTATTTCACAAAAGTTGCCACTTTTCATACAGGCGCAAGCCTGGCAGAGCGAAAATGTTGATGATGAGACGGAAAAACTTGGAGGTCGCGACAGATTTGCAGGAGCCAGAGAAACAATACATATGCTCCTTGTCTCTAAATTTGAGTGATTTAGTGGTTTCTGGCGATGCTTATCAAGTTTCTAATTGTAACTATATGCTTATTTTTTAACGAAAAGGTTAATTAAAACATCTGGTGTTCCTAGTGGCCGCCAAGTCAAGTAAGCTAATGGAACTATCAAGAGTGCCCTGGTGCAAGTTCCCTTCAATAGTTTTGTCCATAAAAAGAATACCAGGTATATACTCAGGAAATGTCATCGTTAAGAGCCCAAGAGGGCAGAGCTAAGAGTCGAAGTAGGTATGTTCAATAAATTCCATTTAGTCTGAGCCCCAAGCGTGGCAAAGTTAAGAAATTAAACTGCAGTTTCTAATAGTCTGTTGAAGAGATGCCATCTGGTCAGAGCCAAAGCGTGGAGAATGCAAGAAATAAAGTGGTTATTTACAAATATAACAATATCTCATGTTTTCTTTCTTTAACAAGTTTGACGACTTCTTTCATAGTGAACATTCCGGCATTAATAAGTCCAGGAAGGTGGGGAAGGTGTAAATATGGCGTGTTTCCAAAATAATCAGTGGTTTATTTCAATTCATCTTAAATATTTGATCTCACTGACATTTCTGTATAACAGAAAAACAAAAGTTCTCAAGTTGATCTCAGAAACAATATACTTAATTTGAATTTCGGTTAATTAAAAAAAACCTCTAAAAAGCTGCTAGCCTGCGAGCTTTTGAAGCTTGTAAAATGTTGGTTGATGAGCTCAATTTAAAAACATGTTTCTTTCACACGTCTACAGAATACGGTAACTGTATTGCCGTATTCTGTACGCGGGGTGCGGCTACAGTGTATAAGGGCAGGTATGAAACTACAAGGCCCCGAAATGCTTTGTCGTAAAATATAGCGTATTTATTCATCAAACAAATTATTGCCATGTTTCTCACAGGCACTTAGTAATTTTTCAATAACTATTCAAACTTATTCAAACTCTTCACATTCACATTGCAAAGTAAGACTCAATTCCGCCCCTGTAGAGGTCGTTATTCCTACTTCGAGATTCACGTGCAGTATCTGCTTGTCTTCCGAGAAATGTAGTCCGAGTCTAGGCGAAACAAAAGGTAGTTAACCAATGCACTCGGAAGATGCCACTTTCTGGATGTTGATGATCTGGAACTGCATGCCAATCTGCCAAGTCGAAGCAAGGACTTTTATAGGACTGGAATTCAATGTCTTACTCAGCAATTGAGAAAGACTGATTAATAATGGAGGCCTTGTTAAAACAAGTGTAAATGTTTAAGAATGTGTCGATAATCGGATGGTAATGAATCAGTATATGCGATAATCTGATGGTAATGAATAAATATATGCTCTACCTCGCAAAACAATTCTACATTACCCTCACTTTCTGTTGTACATGTTTCTTTATGTACTGGTCCCGCAAAGGCGACAGACAGCAACAGCTGACTCTGACAAACCTCCAGCATTCACACAGGTGTTATCTTTTGCAGGCTTGAATCACTCGAGGTTCATTCCCGAGCTCAGTGTGCTCTGTGAACGAAGCATGACTAATTGCAAGCATACCAAATTTCGCTTTGCATTGATGCTGCATGCAGTCGCGTTTTGTCTGTGTCGGCTGTTGCTTATGTCGCTCAGTAGGACTCCGGCTTAACATATTTTTTTCTCGATGCGCTGGGACAGTTATTTTTATAATGTAAACTCTGTTACATGTTTTTAATGGAAACTAATTTTCTCGTTAACAATTTTTAAGTTGTCTTTTTACAAAGCTGTAGAACAGAAACTCTGTTTCCTTTTCAAAAGAAACTGTTTTTTCACGAGATTCAAAAATAGAAAGTCAATCTTTTTACAGAGTCCCAGAACAAAAACTCTGTTTCCTTTTCGAAAAAAACTGTTTTTTCACGAAATACAAAAATAGAAAGTCAATCTTTTTACAGAGTCCCAGAACAGACAACCATTCTTTTAACAGAAATTAATTTTCCACAGAAGTGGAACAACAGAGTGTCGATTTTTTTACAAAGTTCCAAAACAGACAATCCTTCTTTTAACAAAAGCCAGTCTTTTCAAAATAATCGACTACAGAAAGCCGATCTTTTCACAAAGTTCCAGAACAGACACTCTTTGTTTTAACAGAAACCGATTTTTCCCAAAATTTGACAACAGAAAGTCTATTTTTTTTACAGAAAAGCCAAGAACAGGAAATGCTATGATTTTAACGGAAAGTATGAAAACAGGGAAACAGACGAAAACAGAAAATTCGTGGCAAGAAACTTGCCAAGCTTTTCCTGTTTTTTTACAAAGTTATTTTTTACAGAGTATGATAGCTCGGGACAGCTAGCCTGCGCAGCGCTGGCGTGGGGAGGACGATCCGCAGGCCTGGACACGGACTGCGACTGCGAGCTCTGAACGATGGATGACAACCAGGGTCGGCGGGCCCGGAGTCCCGGCTCTCGGGGACGGGGAATCGGGAAGTACAGTAAACCCATTCGCTGTCTTCTCGTTGTGTTGTGTGACTCCTTGGGAGACGAGCGGAGCACTTACCGATCGTGCAGAGGTTATTAGTAGAGAGAGAATACCAAAGCGAATACAACAATATACCGGGTGATATTTTTTATTCAATACAGATTTATTACAAGAAATCCGTAAAAGATACACTAATACAGTTTGTGCAGGTGAGTTATACGGCCAGGGGAACATTATGTGGTGGCTAATCTTTGCGATGAGTCAAATAATTAATTAAAGTTTTTTAACAAACCTTTTAATTAGCAAAAATTGACATATGGTTCCATTCAGAAACTTAGAGAGCGTTATTGAAAACCACTAACTCGACTCTTTTTAGAACGACTTGAAGCTCGGGGGAAACTCGGGGACGCGCCAAAGTTAGCACTCGTGAAGAAGGCGCAAAGGTGGCAGTGGCGGAACGCGATAATGATCTAATCATCCGCGTTCCGCCGCTGCTAGCTTTGCCCCTGCTTCACGAGTGGTAACTTTTGCGCGCCCCCGAGTTTCCCACGAGCTTTAAGTCGTTCTATAAAAAGTTGATTTCGTGGTTCTCGATGACGCTCAGTAAGCTTCTAATTGGAACCATATGTCTATTTTCAATATTGAAAAGTTAATTAACGAGTTTTAGTTAATTAGCCGACTGATTGTTACGATTTTCCCCCTATGCTATGTCCCCCTGTCCGTATAACGCATCTGCACAAACCGCATAATTGTAGATTTTACGGTTTGTTTTAATCAAATCTGTAAAGCTTAAGAAAACCCCCCGTATCTGTATTAAAAAAGCGTGAGATATTCAAAAACGTGGCTCTTGATTCTCGCAGATGATGATAATAGCGTGTTTCTAAAGCTCACAAACAAGAATACTACATGCACACGTGACGAGGCAAACAGTGTAAATATTTCTGGAGCACAACGAGAATGTACCACATGCCAGAAAGCGTCGTACCGCGTTCCATTCGGCGGCGTGTGCTTCTAGAACACCTCTGATTGGAAACATTTCGTTTATTGTCCATTAATAAGACAGATAGAAAACGCCTGAAAGCCAAGGTAAGGTAATTGAGCATGTTTTCTTGCATTGTTGGGAGGGGGTCTTCTTTTGGGGTGTACTTCAAAGAACTATAGGCAAAGATTTTCCTTTAGATCAGCATGGTATTCGCTTCTTGGCAATACACGAACTGAACTCTGTGACGTCACGGCGCGGTGGTGGCGCGTCGGTCGCACTTCCGGTCTCGGGCTGTGGGCAGAAGTCCCCATGCCAGATGCCAGACGTGTATTCCTGCGTTGTTTTGAAAGGAACCAGACAAAACCTGCCTTCTCGTCGAAACGCCGCGACTAGGGCCGTACCAAAAGTGTCGAGAAAGGTTTGAAGGTCAGTTTTCATCTGCTCGGTTCGTCCGAGAATCTGGATATTGCCGCGAGCGCAGCTGACCAAGCAGGCAGCGCGCTCGTGGCCTAACGGTTATCGCGCGTGCCTTCCGCGCAGAAAGCCAGGGTTCGATTTCTGGCCGCGGGGACGCATTTTTGTGGACTCTGACGTAAATGTTCTAGTAAATTCGAGAACCGTGTTGCTCTCTCGAGGTCAGAATGTTCTACACGCAGAACCTTCTACGCCGATTCTTCCAGAACCCCACGCGTGTACATAAGGGGCTCCGCGTGGCGAGCCGCAGTCAGTCTCGCCCCAGCGTTCGACTCTGCTCTACGCCGACTTCGACGCCCGCGACGCTCTGTTATTATTTTCTGTACCCTTTCATTTTTGGCACAAGTTCGCCACATTAAACGTTTCTTTCTTCCTGTTTATTTATTGTTCTTTTGGTCACCACTCGTGACAATATGTGCCGTGAAAAGAGAAAAGCAGACGCCGTCGGACAACGATTGCTTGTGCGGGAAGCAATTTGGGTTGAATTCACGGATACTTGTGGTTATCAGATTTATTTGTTTTGCTCCAACATGAACTCCAGAAAACCGTCAAGTTGTGCGGACCACCTGCGGACTACGTTCAGTGCGTCTTCAAGTTCAAACGGCCGCCTGATCGTTCGAACTGTCGTCTGCTCTTTCAAACGTTTCTGCTTGTCGTCTGCTCTCTTAGACGACGCCGACCCGTAGACCAAATGTTGGCCCATTACTCGCTATAAGAAGTAAGTGCAGGCCTCAAAAGACTTAAATTTGAAGGTTGGTAAGCAGGCTCGATGTAAACAGTAGATACAAGGAGATGTTGATCACAGTTACCAGTGACCATCACCGACTTGTTATGCCTAATTCAGTTGGTCCGATTCTACTTGCAAATTTCAGTATCGACGTCGACCAACTCACCTACGGTTCACGCTTTTGCAGCCCGAGTGGCGTCGCGACTGAAAATTGCGAGCAAAATCTCATCATGCCAATCAGGCTTTAGCGTACATACTGCGGCGTCCACGCGGAATGAATCGCCACATGTCACATTATTCACGCGAAGGTTTGCGGTGTAACTTGCCTCGGTAATTTCGCTGACGCCGCTCAAGATAGCCAGACATCGCCAGGAAAACGTAGAATCAACAATTCGAATGCGAAAAAGGGCAGGGGGACTCACACCGACGCAGACAACATCGCATTTCAACAGTTTGTTTATGGGCGACAGCGAGCTTCTTGCCCACTCCCCTATCGCGCATGCGCGGCGCCGGTGGCGTCCGCTAGGGGCGCTCCAATTTGTTTGTAAACATGAGTTGGTGTATAGACAATGACGAGGGCGTGCCTTTTGATTTGATAATGCTCCTGGGCCTTCACAGTTTATGGCGCTTCCGCACGGCGAGGCTCCATAATGATGCCGACGCTCGGCCTGCGAGGATGTACTTTCGTGAAAGTGTTGTGGCGTACGTCGAAGGCGTTAAAGCACAAGTCACCGCACCTGATTTGTTATCAAGAATTGAACCGCTAGTAATGTTAAAAGAATTTTGATGTGTCAACGTCAGGCAATGACTGGATGACGACTTGATAGTTTCATATGTATATAGCTGTCATGTAAATATGTTTGTGTAAAGTAAATATGTTTGTTTCGTGTCAAAATCAGATAATAAAAAAAAAAGGGAGTGGTGTGGTGGTTAACACACCCCACCGGACATTGGGAGGCCCAGAGTTCAGACCCTGGCTCCGCCGTTTATTTTGGCTTTCGGGGGTTTCGTAAGAAATTGATTCATTCGATCAAGTACGATTCATTCATCATCATATTTTCGATTATTCCCCCTTCGGAGACCGCCGTACAATAATAATAATAAACAAATATATATATATATATATTTCTTTCTTTTAGTACAATTCACTTTTCCAAAAACACATTTGCAGACGTTGGTAAAATACACAGTATTTTATACATATATCTAAAAAGTACGACGAATAAAAAATTATATTAACTTGACATCAAAGTAATTACGCAACGTCACTGTTCATGTATCTTAACGTTCATTGATTGTTGAACTGAGTCATCTCCGAGTTGTTTCTTTTTACCGACTTTTGCAGATGGACATAGCGCATGAATCATTGTTTTATAATATTTTGATTTTCGCATGGTTGCGCTACAATGTGTCTAATACTGATTGTTTCATTCGCTTTCATCTGATGAAGGATGTTATGCTTCAAGGAAATGTTAATAAAACGATATTTTCGATGGCGTAGGAAAAAAAATAATGGGTGGGGGAGGGGGGGGGGCGCTTATAGAAGAAAGGTAGTTGATCAAGAATTAATTGTAAATTAAAAATGTGGAGGTCTTATTTAAAAATAAAAAAGGTATACCCGAAGATTAATGATTTGACAGTTGGCGAAGGATGTCAGACTGGCTGTTGTTCATCACTCGGGTGAGTGAATTCCTGTTCGCCTTTGTATCCATACTTTGTTGCCTCCTATATCCTTCACAATAACTTCGTAGGCCACATCGAGGTTCTCTAGTGGTTCCGAAGAGACAATTTTGCACTCGCGAAGCACCTTCGCCATCAGCAGCTTCATCTCCAACATGGCAAATTTCTGGCCTGAAAATGAAAGAACGAGGGTTAAAGGTTCAGGCAGTATAGTCCAGCATTTAATCATGTTTAAAACTGTAAAAAATAAGAATGAGGTAAACTACCGTACTAATGTAGCGAAGCGGATGAGTTGGTAAACGTTACACACAATAAAAACAGCTGAAACGGCGAACACGAAGTGAAGAAACAAACGAGCTACTGATTCATGTAAAACCAAAATTGCAAGATGGAGGGTGTGAGAGGTTTGGCCTTAACCTAATAAATACGATCGTGCTGGTTAGGTTAGGTTAGGTTAGATATAGGTCAGGTTAGGTTAGATTAATAGGAACAAGGCCTGTCGAATTCTGAACATCTCATTATCGCTCTGCAACCAATGGGCTGCCGGCATTAGACGTTAAGAACGCCGAAAAAAGAAATGGCGCAACAAGAAGCGGGAACATAATAATCCCCTTCCTGTTTTTTTAACTTTCGGTGACTTTTAAATAAGTGACGAAAATAATCGACGAGAGGGCGAAGACAGCAAAGACGTATTGTCCTGGTTTCGGTCTTTTCGGATTAGTCAGGTTTATTTTTTTGTTTATTTCTTACACTAAGTCGAAGCTCGAAGCCTCACGAAAAGGGGACGTGAATCTTTAGCTACTGACAACTTAAGAAACGCAAGGCGTGAGTTTTTGTGTTCATGTTTCTTGAATCGTGATTCGTTGTTCGGCGTCATTATTGGCCAATGCTGCAACCTCATTTGAGGAGGACCAATAACAGGATGTTCGGAATTCGCCACACCTTGCGCTTCTTACGTTGTCCATGGCTATGATATTGACGGCACATTGATACTTTAGATCCATGTTGTTGTAAAAAAAAACCTCCAAACACCGGTTTAAAAACGTGCTTTTCGTGTAAGGCTTGTCAATTTGTGAGGCGCTGAAGAAAACCAGCCTTCTGATTTAAGTCCTTATTTTAAACTCTTTTTTTTTCGCGTTTCGCCCATTAAAAAGCATGTGGGAAGGGCCTCAACACGCACCTCGTATCGCTGCGCCGCAGTGTTCTTCCGCAGCATAAAGGCCGTCTGCTTTCATCGTCGTCACCATGGCAACGAACTACGAATGAATGGAAGCACGCACGTCACCGCCGCGTGAAGCAAGCAAAAGCTGACGCCATTTTCCGAACGATGTCTGCTAGCCAAAACTTAATAGTTTTGTAGTGAGCAGCCGCAGACCGTCGCTGCGAAGCGTCGCGAGCGCAGGCCGGGGGGGGGGGGGGGGGGAGTTATCACGCCCCCCAGTGATACACGCGCCGTCCTAAAAGGTCACTCGGCGTTCGTTGCCATCGTGACGCCGATGAGAGCAGACGGCCTTATTGCTGCGGAAGAACACAGCGGCGCAGCGGTACGAGGTGTGTGCTGAGGCGCTTCCCGCATGCATTTCAATGGGCGGAACGCGAACAAAAAGGGTTCCAAAGAAGGATTTAACGCAGAAGGATGGTTTTCTTCCGCGCCTCTAATTTACGAGCCTTACACGAAAAGCGTGTTGTTTTTGGCCATCCCGCGCCCTGTTTATTTTATCCGTAACATCGGTCTTCGGTCAATCGCTTAAAGAGGCCCGATATAGTTTATATAAATGGCGCACAAAGGACATAAACAAAGGAAGTGAACACACAAGACAAACAAACGGTGTTCCTCCCTTTTGTCATTGTTTTTGTCCTTTGTGCGCTGTTATGTTCGACTAGTCATCATCATACCAACTAGCCCAGCTCCCCACCCTTCTGAAGCCCGCATATTTCAGCTGGGAGAGTACCCTAGTTTTTCTTTCCCCTCTCCTGGATTGGTGACTAGTGGTTGATGACTCAGTGGCTCTCCAGAAGCTTCTGGAGGAACCGCTAGAGTGCCGGAAAAATAACTGTCGTTTTCGTCAATGCTGAATACCACAGGCATCTAGCGCTGCCAAATGCACAGGCGAGTAGCAGGGCTCATTCGCCTGTGGTTTATGAAAAAGCCACAAGCGGAAAAACGTAGTTAAAAAAGCAAAAAATAAATAAATAAAAACAATCTACGATTAGGGACAAAAATGGAACAACACAACACCGTTGACTAAAATAAATAAATACATTCTTTTTATTTCAAACTTTATCTTAAACTTCAAAAAGTTTTTCAAACTTTGAATAAATGTTTTTTTATACTTTAAAATGATAAAAAAGCAGACACGAAATAATTGAGTCACTC